>OY740820.1:23596000-23963500 GCA_963514005.1 Raja brachyura
CTGGTACTCAGTGCATCTCTTGTTCTCCTGCAGAAGGGCTTTGGTTACAAGAGCAGCAAGTTCCATCGAGTAATCAAGGACTTCATGATCCAAGGGGGAGACTTTACTCGGGGTGACGGCACTGGAGGTGAGTAGCTGCTGCAGTGACGGTGGGCACACGATGACCGTTCCTCCTGTTGCCCCAAGCACTGGCTCCAGGATTTTGTGTCATCGCAGATGAAACGTGGCTTCATTCACTCAGATTGTGGGGACAGGGGTCTGTCCGTCCACGCTCTGAACTTTGCGGAGTCAGACATTCTTGGTTTCGTTGAAGCATTAGACTCTGGGGGACATGGCAGACTGGGAGATGACATGGAAACATGGACAAATAGGTGCAGGAGTAGGCCCTTCGAGCCAGCACCGCCATTCAATATGATCATGGCTGATCATCCACAATCAGCACCCAGTTCCTGCTTTCTCCCCATATCCCTTGATTCCTTTAGCCCTAAGAGCTGTATCTAATCTATCTTGAAATCATCCAGTGAATTGGCCTCCTTCACAACTCTCTGGATTAAAAGATTTTTCTTCATCTCAGATGGTCCATTAGACCATTCCTAAATGGTCTACCTCTTATTCCTAAACTGTGACCCCTGGTTCTGGACTCCCCCAACATGGGGAACATGTTTCTTGATGGGTGGGATTGTCATAGTTGAACAACACAGGACAGGCCCTTCAGCCCACTATGTCTCTGCTGACCATTGTGCCTGTCTGTGCCGATCCCACATCATTCCATTCAATCCCTACCGCTCCGGTTCCTGCTCCTCAAGATCCTGTTCATGGGACTCGCCCGTGTATACTGTTCCTCCTCCACTGTGTCTATAACAGCTCATTCCCGGTGCCAACTATGGCTGAAAGATTCACCCCTCTGATTCCCTTTAAACCTCTTCCATATCACCCCCTTGTCCCCTCCAGTTGTAGACACCCTCACCTTGGGCACAGACACTGGCTATCGCCCCAGCCTTTGTGTCTCATGATGATCCATGCCTCAGTTAGTCCACCACCCTTGGCAAACTTCACTTTACCCATTCTAATTCAGTCACAGCTTTCCCATTCTGTGGCGACCAAAACTACGCAGAATGGTCCAAGTGTGGTTACCTGAACAATGCTGTGTACAACTGCAACATTGCCAACTCCTGTCCTCAATGCTTGGCTGCCATTTGTTGGGTGCTTGTGTACCAAGGGCCCTGTTCTTCCAGAACTCGACATTTGCTGTGTGTGTGCAGCTTCATCCGCTCATTAACCCTCACTTTGCCCTTGTGTTGAATTAGATTCCAGATGTCAATGTTTTACCCACTTTCCAAGCATCCTTCCTGTACAGTGTTCCCAGTGTGGTCTCACCACCAACTAGTGTAGCTGCATCATGCTATGGCAACCTTGCAACTGTGTCCCCTTCCCCATGAAGCCCAGTGTCTCACACACACACACACACACACACCCCAGACCCCGGCCTCTCCTATATTTCATTTTGACTGCTGCCGATGATTGGCAGCCTGATCACTGGTTTCATTTGTTTTATTATCTTATGCGCACACAGACAAAATAATAGTTTAAATTCTCTGCCAATTCTTTACTGCCTAATATAACTTCTCGAGTCTCTGTCCAGAAGAGACCCTCAAAGTTGTGCTAATCCTTTCTTCTTGCTCCTTCTCCTGCAGTGATCTGTTGCCATTGACTCTCTCATTGTAGGTTCCTGTCCCATTTCTTTTGTCCCGTCTGAAGAAGGGTCCTGATCCAAAACATCGCTGATCCGCTCCCACCACAGCTGCTGCCTGGCCTGCTGAGTTACTCAGTGGCGCGGCGGGTAGAGCTGCTGCATCACAGCGCCAAAGACACAGGTTTGATCCTGACCTCGGGTGCTGGCTGTGTGGAGTTTGCACGTTCTCCCTGTGACCGCATGGGTTTCCTCCAGTTTCATCCTACATCCCAAAGACGTGTAGGTTAATTGGCCTTTAAAATGTGTTGGGAGTGGATGAGATAGAAATGATGTGAACAGATAATCACTGGTCATCGTGGCCTCAGTGGACTTGTCCCATGATGTATCTCTAAAACTGGTGGGGTGGTCTAAACCGTAGGTAGACACAAAATGCTGGAGTAACTCAGCGGGCAGGCAGCATCTCTGGAGAGAAGCAATGGGGTTTCCTTTTTTCTATCCCTTCTCTCCGGGAATGCTGCCTGTCCCGCTAAGTTACTGCAGCATTTTGTGTCTACTCCAGTAGTTTGTGGTTGTGGGCCGGTTTCTGTGGCCGTCTCAGTGCTTGGAACTGCCTGTCTCTGGTGTTTACAGACATACTGCTCACCCTACCTCATTGGTGATCCTGGGCCCAACCTTGATCAAACGCTGCTGGCTTAACCTCGCACTAAACGTTATTCCCATATCCTGTAGATGTGTACGACTTGATTGTAATCATGTATTGTCTTTCCGCTGACTGGTTAGCACGCAACAAAAGCTTTTCACTGTACCTCGGTACACGTGGCAATGAACAGAACGCCGTGCTTGGTGCAGGCAGGGAGGGTGAAGGTGCTTTGTGGGATGGGGCGGATGTATGGTTTAACCTCCCCGTTTTGCAGGAAAGAGCATCTATGGGGAACGTTTTCCCGACGAGAACTTCAAGCTGAAGCACTACGGGGCCGGTTGGGTGAGCATGGCCAACGCCGGCAAAGACACCAACGGCTCCCAATTCTTCATCATCAGCAACAAGACCAGCTGGCTGGACGACAAACACGTCGTCTTTGGCAAAGTCATCGAGGGCATCGTAAGTGAAGCGGCTCGCAGACCCCGGCCTGGCCCACCCACCTTGTCTCCCGTGGGAAGCCATCGGTGGTCTTGTGGGGGGGGGGGGGGGGGGGGGGTTGTTGGGCATGAGCTGCCTCCCCCTATACCGGGGGGGGGGTGGGGGGATGCTGGAGTCGGACACTGTCCCTTGTAAGTGAGTGAGTGACTCAGCTCTGTCTCGTTGTTGTAGGAAGTGGTGAGGAAGATCGCGGGTTCCAAGACGGATACCAGGGACAAACCGCTGCAGGAGATCGTGATCGCAGACTGCGGCAAGATCGTGGTGGACAAACCCTACGCCATTGCCAAGGAGTGAGGCTGTGGTGGGCGCTGGTCTCGGCCCTTACTGATCGTGAGCTTCCCGCCCGTGTACACGCCAGGAGATTCCACCAACACACACTTGGCTTTGTAATGATGTACAACTTGCACCCCAATAAACAGGGTTTTATAACTGTTGTATGTTTAATGCAAACCCCCACCCCCCCGAGCCGAGGCTGGGGACATTTTGCGGGCTGGTCTGGTTCAGACGGTGGTCTCGGGGCCGTCGTGAGGGTCTGTGTGAGTCTGTGCTGGCCCTGTTGTGCCGTGAGGAAACGATGGATACAGTCCCTGTAGAACCCCCGCCACAATCACGTTGGGCAGCTCTGAAATACAAGGGGGGGGGGGGGTCAGATAGCCCACTTCTGCCGCCCCAACCCTCACCCCCCCCCCCCCCCCCCCCCCGCAAGTCCTCTCCTTGCCCTTACATCCAAGCCCCCCTCTCTTCTCCTCCCTGCCCGCTGTGGGGCAGGGAGAGGCATTCCTTGCACCCCCTAGTGCCAGCGCCACTCACTCCTGACCCCCCCCCCCCCCCTCACCTGCAGCCAGTGGGCGGGCGAAGCAATCCCGGGTGAAGGTCACCACCTGTCGACAGAACCTGCCGGAGAGAGAGGGGGAGGGGTGAGTGGTACAGATATATACAACACAGAAAGCTGGAGTAACTCAGCGGGACAGGCAGCAGCTCTGGAGAAAAGGAACAGGTGACGTTTTGGGTCGAGACCCTTTCTCAGACCGAAGGGTCTCGACCCGAAACATTACCCATTCCTTCTCTCCAGAGATGCTGCCCGTCCGCTGAGTTACTCCAGCTGTTTGTGTCTGTGGTTTAAACCAGCATCTGCAGTTCCTTCTTACAATAGGTAAATATATATAGATGCTTAAATGGAAGATGGATGCATGTATATGTATACACACGTGTGTCTGTGAATATCCTGTATACGCACAGGTGTGGGCCGATTCTCAGCTCTACAGTCAATGATGTACTCACCTGTAGTTCCGCAAGTCCACACCATCCAGGTCGCTGAAATCAAGAATTACAGCCATTAGAACAGCAATACAAATGGTGCATGGGAACTCTGACTCTAAAGGGCCTGTCCCACGTACGTGTCCTTGGCACGCAAATTAAGCGGCCTCGATGTCCCACTGAGGAGCGCGGAGGGGTATGGAGTTGTACGCGACATCGCAAGGAGCTACGAAATGTTTGTAGCGACAAAGTCTTCACGCGCCAACGGCCTGTCGCGTAACTGACGGCCAAAGTGGGACAGGCCCAGGACCCTGCAGCAGAAGCAGGCAAACGGTCGCCGAGCTCGGCCTGGAGCTCACGGCCGTTGCAGTCCGGATCCATCCCCACTTCTACTGCCAGAGCGGGGCCAAGAAAATTGTAGATGGACGCAAAATGCGGTAGTAACTCAGCGGGACCGGCAGCATCTCTGGAGAGAAGCAATGGGTGACATTTCGGGTCATGACCCTCCTTTCAGACTGAAGAAGTCTCGACACGAAACATCATCCACTCAACGCCGGTCGCGCTGCGTTACGTCAGCTTTGTGTCCATCTTCAAATGGCGTCATGCGCTCCAGGCAGCTGTGCGTACGCATAAAATCGCGCGGGACCGTTGCGGCTCAACGCGACCGTGATGTCGCGTAATTTGCGTGCCAAGGACACGCGAGTGGGACAGGCCCTTAACCAACTAAATTCCAGACTAAATAACCTGGCTGATGTTCCGAGATCCTACTTGACCACACTAATTACCTGTGACACTACTATGAGGGGACTATACCACACTCCTCGATTCCTCCATTCACTGCAGCTCGAGCCTTACAACTATCAGCATCAGCCGATTGATCAAGATCCTGCTGCAATTCTACAATATCACCCACAATATTGTCATCTGCTAACGTATTAATCATGAGCTATAATAAGTCTTCTAAATCATTGACATAGATGATAAACAGTCACGGCCACACATAGGACCTTGAAACACAAAGGTAGACAAAAGTGCTGGAGAAACTCAGCGGGTGCGGCAGCATCTATGGAGCGAAGGAAATAGGCAACGTTTCGGACTGAAACCCTTCTTCACAAGATAAGACACAAAATGCATGGGTCAGCATCTCTGGAGAGAAGGAATGGGTGACATCAGTCTGAAGAAGTCTCGACCCGAAACTTCTCCCATTCCTTCTCACCATAGACGATGCCTGTCCCACAGAGTTACTCCAGCATTTTGTATATGCATACCTACTTTATACATGTTAATTGTTATATTTATTAATGCAGATATACACACACGTATATTATATATCTTTGCAAGTGTGTTTGTGTATATACAAGTGTCTGCAAACATGCATACATACATATACACACACACACATGCCTATAAATAACTACATATTCATATATATATATTATATACATAAGTTTGTGCATGTGTATATACATATACACTCCCATGTGTGTGTGTGTATACACTTACTTATATATACAATTTTGAATATATGTGTGTCCATTACATTGTTATGTGTGTGTATATAGTTCACATTATAGGAGTATGATGAGGCCATTCAGCCCATCGAGTCTACTCCGCCATTCATTCATGGCTGATCTCTGCCTAATCCCATTTTCCTGCCTTTTCCCCTAACCCTTGTTCAAATCAAGAATTTGTCCATCCCTGCCTTATAAATATCCACTGATTTGGCCCCCTCTGTGGCAATGAGTTCCACAGATTAACCACCCTCTCACTAAAGAAGTTTCCCCTCGCCTCCTTTCTAAAACAGCGCCCTTTAATTTCCACTCTGTCCAAGCCGTTCATTATTCGGTAAGTTTCAATGAGGTTCCCCAGTGAGTACATAAAAATAACAGAACGTGGACCATTGATCTCAAGGGATGTGTGTAAGTGTTCAATGTACACAAACATATATACGATAGATCTATACCTGTTCATCTTCCCCAGAGATGCTGCCTGACCCGCTGAGTTACTCCGGATGGTTGTGGTGAGGATAGGAGCTGTGATGAGAGGGATGGGCAGAATGGCCTCATCCTGTCCCTCTCCTCACCTTGCCCCAGCCAATGCCCACCCACCCTCATGCCTTACACAGGGACGGGTCCCCACACTCCCGCAGCGAGGGTCTCACCTCAGGCCGGCCGGGGGCTTCCCTGGGGGAGCGTGCTTGATGTTGAGGAAGTCGAGGATCTCACGGCAAACGGAGGTGGAGCTGCAGAGGAGGGTCTTGGAGGGGGAAGTGGGGGAAGAGGAGTGAGGCGGGAAATGACAAGACAGGTGGGGGTGGAGTGGGGTAAAGAGGGCGCACACGTTAATGTCCAGCCATGGTGACCTCACGTTCCCTCCATCGCCACACACAGGGGGTTTTCTTCACCTCTTTACCCAACATCCACCACAGGATAGAACCTCCCCATGGAGGCCACACCCCCCCACCCTCTGCCCCCCAGTCGACCGTGGTCACCGCCGCTCCGGCCCAGAGACCCTCGGACTATCCGTGTTCGGACTTGCACTGAATGTTATTCCCTTATCCTGTATCCGTACACCTTGGACGGCTTGTTTGTAATCGTGTATTGTTTTCCGCCGACTGGTTAGCGTGCAACAAAAGTTTTTCACTGTACCACACGTGACTATAAACTAAACTGTCCCCAGGGGAGGGGCAGCTCGGACACAACCCTGATACCTCGCTGCTGGACGTGTGAACGGCCACCACCGCCAGACCCAGCGGCTGACGGACAAGAGATTCCCACCCTGACCCATGCCACTCCACCTCACCTGCAGGTAGGTCTCGAGCCCGTTTCTCCGCTGCTCCAGGGCCCGCGGCCACAGTCCTCGCTTCAGGGGCAGGTCCGGTGGCTTCATGGTCTTTTTCAGCTGTCGGACGGCAGCGTTAGCCCACGGTTTCCTCAACTATCCCTTGGCCGTGATGCCAGGCCCATCACTGCTGCTCACAACCCCTCCGATCCCTGAACTTATGCTCAACCTCAACTCAATGCCATCACTGGTGAAGACAAGCAGATAATACGCTGTCTGTATCACTCTACCCACTCTGTCCCTATCAACGCGTCCCATCTACACTAGACCCACACGCTTAGCCCATATCCCTCCAAACCTGTACTATTCATGTACCTGTCAAACTGTTTCTCAAATGTTGTGATAGTCCCAGCCTCAACTACCTCCTCTGGCAGCTCGTTCCATACACCAAGGAGCACCAAGGAAAATTCCTTGTATGTGAATACTTGGCCAATAAACTTACTTACTTATCCACCACTCTTTCTGTGAAAAAGTTACTCCTCAGATGCCTTTTAAATCTTTTCCCCTTCACCTTAAACCTGTGTCCTCTGGTCCTCGATTCCCCTACACTGGGCAAGAGATTCTGTGCGTCTACTCGATCTATTCTCATGATTTTGTACACCTCTATAAGGTCACCCCTCATCCTCCTGCGCTCCATGGAGTCCCAGCCTACCTGTCCCAACCTCTCCCTGTAGCTCAGGCCCTCAGATGGTTATGGACTTGGACTACTGCAGTGTACAGATCCCTGTTCCATCACAGCTCTGCGGTCTGGGTGCTGCACTCACAGATTACGTCTAGAGTCAGATCAGGCCACCCTCACCGTGATCTCCGCACGCCAGTAAACCAGTAATCCGAGCCTCTCTGGCATGTCGCTATAATTAGTGCTCGCCTTCTGGTCATTCCTCGCGACAGCCGGGCTGCTCTGCACAACAAGCTCCTCGCTACACCACGGACCCCAACCTCCCCGAACAGCAACTGTGGCAACATCGGAACCCCCTGCCCACCCCACCCATCCCTGCCCTATGAGCGGGGGGCAAGACGTACACAGGGAGATTCACAACACTCCTGTAGGAAGGAACTGCACATGCTGGTTTAAACCAAAGGTAGATACAAAAAGCTGGAGTAACAGGGAGGGTCAGGCAGCATCTCTGGAGAGAAGGAATGGGTGATGTTTCAGGTCGAGACCCTTCTTCAGACTAGTCAGGGGAGAGGGAAATGGGATATAGACGGTGATGTAGAGAAATAAAGAACAAATGAATGAAAGATATGCAAAAAAACGATACAGGAAACAGGCCGTCATTAGCTGTTTGCTGGTGAGAACAAAATGCTGGTGTGGGTGGGAGTTGGGGGGTGGGGGGAGAAGTCAGGGTCTTGAAGGGGACGAAGGACACAGGACCTGGGGGGAAGGGGCAGACAGACTGTGGGGGGGGAGGGGGAGGGGGAGACAGACTGTGGGTGGGGGGGAAGGGGGAGACAGATTGTGGGGGGCGGAGGGGAGACGGACTGTGGGGGGGGGGGAGGGGGAGACAGACTGTGGGGGGGAGGGAGAGACAGACTGTGGGTGGGAGGGAGAGACAGACTGTGGGTGGGGGGGGAGGGGGAGACAGACTGTGGGTGGGGGGAAGGGGCAGACAGACTGTGGGTGGGGGGAAGGGGGAGACAGACTGGGGGGGAGGGGGAGACAGACTGTGGGTGGGGGGAAGGGGGAGACAGACTGTGGGTGGGGGGGAGGGGGAGACAGACTGTGGGTGGGGGGGAGGGGGAGACAGACTGTGGGTGGGGGGGAGGGGGAGAGGGTGGTGCCAGCTGGGGTGACCACCCACCTTCTTGTGCAGGGAGTGGAAGTCCCGGTATCGGCGGTCCACAGAGTGCCTCCTTCCGTTGGTCAGAACCTCGATCCGGAAAACCTGGGACCAGAGGGAGAGGGTGAGATCCCTGACCCCCGACCCTGGCAGAGGGAGCTGACCCCAAGGTAACCCAGTTTATATCCGCAGTCTCCCAGCATGGAAACAGGCCCTTCAGCCCAACCAGGGGCCACAGTTTACGGATAAGGAGTAAGCCATTTAGAACGGAGACACTTTTTCTCACAGAGAGTGGTGAGTCTGTGGAATTCTCTGCCTCAGAGGGCGATGGAGGCGGGTTCTCTGGATGCTTTCAAGAGAGAGCTAGATAGGGCTCTTAAAGATAGCGTCAAGGGATATGGGGAGAAGGCAGAACGGGGTACTGATTGGGGATGATCAGCCATGATCACATTGAATGGTGGTGCTGGCTCGAAGGGCCGAATGGCCTACTCCTGCATCCTATTGTCTAACTTGCCCACACCGGCCAACATGTCCCAGCTACACTAGTCCCACCTGCCCGCGGTTGGTCCATATCCCTCCAAACCTGTCCTCTCCATGCACCTGTCCAACTGTTTCTTAAACGTTGGGATAGTCCCAGCCTCAACTACCTCCCCTGGCAGCTTGTTCCATACACCCACCACCCTCTGTGTGGAAAAGTTGCCCCTCAGGCTCCTATTAAATCTTTCCCCCTTCACCTTAAACATGTGTCGCTCGCAGGGCGGAGCGGGGCGGGGCGGCGACAACTCGGCGCAGGTGGGTCGTGGGGGGAGCGTACGCTGCGTGTGGTCGACCTCTCATCAGTAGCGACGCGGGGAACTGCAGGTGCTGGCATTTGCAGCAAAACACAAAGTGCTGGAGGAAGTCTGCGGGTTGGGCGGACAGACGGTGTTCGGGGTGGGGGCTCCAGATGAGTTTTACAAAGAGTTACGTTAAGTTGCAGCGGAGTTTGTTTTTTTGGGGGGGGGGGGCGAGAACAAAACCGGTGACATTGACTCCGGGGGCGATTCACAGAGACACAGACAGAGACACAGACACTTGGGACCGGCTTCAGCCGCGGGGGAGCCGGTGACCAGGGTCAGACCCGGTCCCCCCCCCCCTCTCACCGTGTGCAGTTTGTCCGAGTTCCCCGCCACCTCCTGCCCCACCCACGGGATCCGAACCTCGATCATCCCGCAGCCGCTCAGTGAGTCCCGGAGCGCCGAGACCGACTGTCCCGTCTTGACCCGCCCCAGAGCCGCCCCGCCCCGCCCCGCACCCGGACCAATGGTGGGCAAGTTATTGCAGGGGGTTCTGAGAGAAGGGATCTCAATGCATTTGGATAGGACCGATTAGAGACAGCAAGCGGCTTTGAAGTGGGAAATCATGTCTCATTCATTTGATTGAGATTTGTTTGGGGAGGTGACCAAGAAGATTGCAGAAGGTGGACAACTCAGCGGGTGAGGCAGCATCTACGGAGAGAGCTAGTGGTGGGTCGGGTGCTGGTGGCTGTAAATGGAGCAGAGGAGTTGGTACGTCGCGTTACCGCTGTACAAGGCATTGTGGAAGGGACGGGCAACTTGCTCAACTTGGATGCGTTGGACCAAGGGGGTTTCCGTGCTGTCTATGAATGAATTACTTCAACATGACTCCCATGGTCGTGTGATGTGGGGAGCGAATGTGTCTCGAATGCCCGAGACCTCTCATCATCTGTCCCGTGATCGACCGAGCAACAGCAAACACTGCTCCCCTCCCTCCCTCCCCACGGGGAAGTTGGCTGTAAAGTGACGGCAGAGATGACTGTTGTGGGCAATCAGACACATCAGCAACTCGCACTTCCTCTTTGCACCGTTTGGACCACACCAACACACTCAGCCTCTGACAGGAATTTACCGCAACAGGAGCTGCCCTCTCTAATATTGTTTATGACACTTTATAAATATTCTCGTTTTGTTTTTTGTGCTGCTTCATACTTGCTTTTTATTTTTTATTCTGTTCGAAATAAAGAATTAACAAAACACCTTCTTGCCGTTGTTGATCTGAACGATGTTAACTGGAATATTCTTGAGACGGTGGGAGGGAGATAATCAACCAGTCGGTGAACAAGAAGATAGATTAAAAAAAGCCGGAATAACTCAGCGGGTCAGGCAGCCTCTCTGGAGAAATGGAATAGGTGATGAACAAACTGACTTTAATCAGGAGTGTAAGGAAGGCAAGGAAATCTAAATAATAACAAGTGTGGCAGCTCGAGGAATATGAAGAGAAAAGCCAGTGTGCACCTGGTGTTGGTGCAAGGTTACCGAGAGGGCAGATGGGATGTGGAACAAACTGCTTAAGTAACATCTAAATATTTCATCTGTCAATGCATGGAAGACTACTATCCCAATGCTCATCAATGGAATTATATAAATGGTTAGCATGGCTAAATGGGCTGAAGGGCCTGCTGCTGTGCTGCACAAACATTAGTTGGGCCACAGCTGAGGTTCATCACACCACGGGTAACAGAGAATTCAGGAGATTCGTGAAGTTGTGGAGAGCTGCCAAGTTTAGCTTTGAGGAGATGAGCTTGAAGACACAGCAGATACAATCTTGAGATCAGGCAGCATCTATAGACGGACATTATCAGGCCAGGACCTTGCTCAGAAGGGTCCCGGCATAAGACACCACGTCCATTTCCCTCCACACAAGCTGCCTGGCCTGATGAGTTCCACCAGTAATTGGTTTGTTGAGCAAGACTGGTGGCTTTTCATTCAAATAAAGGATACAGAACAGAGATGAGTGAAAAGAGGAAGTGTTTTCACATAAAGAGTCCCTCAAATTCTCAATAGATGAACGTGCATTTAACAGGCCAGTCCCCACAAGCTCACGGACCAAGTGGAGGTGGATTTTAACCCAGCTCCATATAGGGTTGAGGTGTCTAAGATGCCCAGATGTTCTGGGCCAAGAGTCTGGTTAATTGCAGTGTCCACTGGCTGCTGTTCTTCCCACTTATCCCAGGCAAAGGCCCATCTACAAATCCCCAGCTGATGTCCAACAGCACCCACCCTCAGCTCTCAGCCACTTCCAACAGACGATCTCTGAGACTCGGGTGCCAAGAGTCACGACGTCGGAAGCAGAGGTTTCCTGAAAGGCCGCGTGTGGCAAGAGGCGGCAGCTGCAGCTTCAGCAGTGCCCACAATAAACAGCATTCACATTATGCTAAACCCTGCAGGCAGAGCTCACTGCGTTAAAAAACTTTTCAGACGAGCAGGTTTTGAAGCCAGAAGGCAAAAAACAAAAGCTTATTGATCAACTAATGATGTGTCAGGACATGCTTGTAGAGCTTATAGTGACATGGACTTCATCACGAGCAGGCACCAGCACAACCACTGCTAAGGTCATAAGTGTCAGCAGAACATGGCCATTCGACCCATCAAGTCTACTTCACCATTAAATAATGACCGATCTCTGACTTTTCCCCATAACCCCTAACACCCACAAGAAAATATCTATCTCTGCCTTAAATATATCCACTGACTTGGCCTCCACAGCCATCCGTAGCAATGAATTCCACAGATTCACCGCCCTCTAACTAAAGAAATTCCTCATCTCCTTCCTAAAGGAACGTCCTTTAATTCTGAGACTGTGCCCTCTAATCCTAGACTCTCCCACTAGTGGAAACATCCTCTCCACATCCACTCTACCCAGGCCTTTCACTATTCACAACAGAGTGAATGAAATGTGGCACACTGATCCTTCCCCACTCTAGCTGTGGAACCACCCCCCCCCCCCCCCCCCCCAGGTAGTTCCCAGGATCAGCCTGCTGCAGGATCCACTGGGTGAACGAGCCCTCTGGTCTGGCAGATCAGGGAGCAGGCTGGAGTGCTGCTGACTGACATGCTCTCGGGACACATAGAGACTGGTGCTCTGTGGCCAGCTACTGACCCACACAACCAATTACCTCAGAGGTTTTGATCTTGGAATGGATGTGAAGGGGAAGTGCCTAGTTGAAACAAAGCAGATCAGAATATTCTGCATTTAGTGAATAGTGAACAAAGCACAATATTGGGCAAAACAAGGAACTGCAGATGCTGGTTTACAACACAAGTCACCAAGTGCTGGTGTAGCTCCACAGGTCAGGCAGCATCTCAGAGGAACATGGAGATGTGAAGTTTTGGGTCAGGACTCTTTCTTCACCCCTACACACAATGGCAGCATAGTTTCTGTATGCCTGTAACCAGGCACCTGGCTTCATCAACAGAAAACTAGAAAGGATCCAGTAAATTATGAATTTATTGTGAAAGTAAAAGTGACAAAAACAGACAAGGAAGTGAGAACTCTCTGATCCTCTGGAATGACATGAAACAAAAGTAAATGATTTTAGTGCATAATGTGCAAAGATTATGACCGTGCACTTGGACAACAGTACCTGTAAACAGAGAATACAAGACCAGGTAACCCTGCCAGGGTGCGTGGCAAAAGGAATGTAAACAGTGCTTTAGTTTCTTGCCACCTCTTTGTCTGCCCTTGGTGTCAGGTTACTTGCTTGTTGAGTCACAGCATCAAGGCACATGGACAGTGTAGTGGCTAGAGGGACTCCTGACAATGGAGGTAGGAGCTTGGATGTGGCACTTCACCAGGATGCGTGTGAAATCCCCCAGCATCTATTCTAACTTTGCCCCATGTCACAGTAAAAATGCACTCTGGTAACTTGCAAAGAAAGCAAGCTCTGTCTTAAACACCAGATTTTCCAAACAGGAGAACTGCAGAGTTTCCACCATTACAAGGTAGAAAGCAAAATAATTCCACTCACCACAGGCAGGATGTTCAACTATTTGTGGACCCACTGAAGCCATGGCAAGTCTATTTGCTTTGGCATTTATCAACCATCTCTATAAGAGGCACACAGACTGGGCGACTGTTCTCAGGCTGGGTGGGACTGACATCTGCAGCTCGCACTTACAAAGCTCCGACAACCCTTTACTGTTGGGTCCCCTTTGTCCATGCCCAGAACACAGCCCAGTCACTGCAATATTCATCTCATTCACCCAGCAGCACAAGAATAGTAACTGTCCAATGCCTAGGCTCAGAATCAAAGAGGCATTTGTTTGACGGTTTGCGATTCATGAGCTGGTTATCTCGGGCAGCTTTGGAGACGGGTCCGTGCAGCCTGGTGCTCCCAGGGTAACGGCGGTCCTGTGCTAGGGTGTTATTAGACAGTGGGGGGAGAACGTTGCCCTGGCCACAGGTCTCTGGGGCCTCGCTCAGAGCTGCAGCAATCAGGCAGGGTGGACAGCTTGGCACCTTTTATTCAAGAGCAACTCTCGGGCTACAGCGGCACGGGTGGGAGCTGGTCATCAGGAGAGAGAGGCGCCGCGATCACCGTGACAAAGCCCCATTCACCACCTCCTTTCCCCCTCCCAAACTCACGTCTTGGACAACTAATCTGATGCTCCCAACAATCAAATAAGAAAATATATGCAAACTAAAGATACTATAAGGTTTATCACATGAAGAGCAAGAAAGAACTGCAACCATTGAAGATGCCGTCCCTTTCATAGGTGAGGTTGCAGCTTCACTTATAGGCTGGAGATAATGTATAAAATGCAGCAAGTGTCCACTCCACTTGTGTTACACAATGGCTTTTGCTTCTGGTAGAAAGGCTTCCCAGTATTTAATGAGCTGTCAACACAGACAAGAACATTGATTAGGAACACAGAACAGTACAGCACAGGAACAGGCCCTTCGGCCCACAATGTCTGTGCTGAACATGAAGCAAAGACTGTCAATGATCCATATCCCTCCATTCTCTGCATATCCCCGTCTCTCCAGGAGATAATTTCCCAGAGCAAGGAGACTGCTGGAGCTAATCCCAACTAACGCACATTCTGAGTTTTCCCTCACCTCACTCGCCCCATCTCTCCCTACCTCATGGCGGGGGCGGGGGGGGGGGGGGAAGGAAACAGTTTTTTTTTTAAAAACCCACCACTATTCTAACATAGAGCAGGGCACACTGCTACTGGAACCCAAGGCCTCAGCAATCAATCTAACCCACGTCATGAAGCATAGAGTACTACTAGTGTGGCCTGTTTGTGCTGCATATCCAAAAGATTATCTCACGCTTATATTTATTTCCACTTATCTTCTCCGGGTGACTTTCAACTGGCACAGTAAATAGCATGCCAGTTACTGTAGCTCAGTCTCACTCGAGTCAGCTATCTAATTGACCAAGGATGGACACAAAATGCTGGAGTAACTCAGCGGGACAGGCAGCATCTCTGGGGAGAAGTTTTGGGTCGAGACCCAATCTAATTGGCCAAGTTTAAGTTACTCCCCTCCTCTGCCATGGGCCCACATTGCACCAACCCCTCGCCCAGGTATCGGAGCTGAAGCACTAATGCTCAGCGCTGGCGCTGAGAGCTGGCCCTGCCCAAGGCTCCTCACCTGTTGCTGGGAATTCTGAAGAGTTTCTAAATACACAATAACCCGGCTTTTGAAGTCTTTAATTCTCTCGACCTGGGGAAAGAACAAAATAGAGGAGAGTTTAAAACAGAGAGGTTTGAAGGACAGAGAGGTGAGGGTGAAGTTGGGACAGGGGCTGGCAGACCCAAACACTCACCTCAAAGCGAGCAACTTCCTTTCGAATGTTGGCGGAGATCTGCTCAAACTCTCGCTCACACTGCAGAACTTTGGGCTCCCACTAGGACGAAGAGTGGTTCATTAGCACAGCTCATCAGCCACTGCCTCCCGGTTGGTCACTAACCATCATCCACCAATGCCAGCACTTCTACCTGTACTGCTGCCGCTGAAGGTACTGTGAAACGGACCAGGTTTGTTGGGCTTTTCCCCAGGAAGCAGCGCTCTGCTCCCTCTTTATACCCACCATCCCTGGAGTCCACGTTTACTGACTCATCCCCAAATATTGTTAATGTCATCAGGTGCTGTAGGAACACGGCAGCTGATGGAAGGGGCCACATCTTACCCTTAATATCGTCCTTCAACAAAGTAAACCTTTTGGGTCAGGACTCTTTCTTCACCCCTACACACAATGGCAGCATAGTTTCTGTATGCCTGCTTTAACACATTTCACAAAGCTACACAAGACCTTTGATCAAAGAACCAGGCTTCAAGGAGAGTCGAAGCTGGACAAACAAACGTCGTGGTTGTGGGAGGGACTTGCAGAGGTCGGTCTGGCTACTGAAGACATGGCCCACAAATGGTTACAGCCAATAAGTTCATAAGAAACAGGAGCAGAATTAGGCCATTCGGCCTATCAAAACTACTCTGCCATTCAAACACGGCTGATCTATCTTTCCCTCTTAACCCCATTCTCCTTCCTTCTCCCCATAATCCCTGACACGCGCATTAATCAAGAATCTATTTATCTTTGCCTTAACATATCCACTGACTTCTCCACAGCCGTCTGTGGCAATTAATTCCACAGATTCACCACCCTCCGACTAAAGAAATTCTTTTTTTCCTAAAGGAATGTCCTTTAATTCTGAGGCTGTGACCTCTGGTGCAAGACTCTTACATAGTGCACAGTCACATGTACACAAGAGTCCAGAGGAAATGGGGCTGTTTACAGAGAAAGAATAAATATTTAATGAACCGGCTGCAACTATAAAAGGCAGATTGTGAATGGGAGCAAGGACATGCACCAGGGTGCTTATGGAACTTGGTGGGAATCAGGAAACGGGCAGCAGAGTTTTACATGAGCTCAGATGTGCAGAGTGGAAAGTGACAAGGCACCGGCAGCACCAGGAGTCTGGTGAACCCGAGTGCAAGGTGGACATAGCTGAGAAAAGGGACCGGAGGGTCCCAGTTTACTGATCTGCATTGTACATGAGCAATGCTGAAGTCCTACAGTGAAGCGTACCTCTGTAATCTCGTCCTTGGCCTGTTGCAGCTTCTCGGGTTTGTTGGCCCAGATGAGACGAGCTTCATTCTCTCGTTTTTTCTGCAGCATAGTCTGTACATCTTGCCACCGCTGCCACGTCTTCACGCGCTGGTCAAACACACCCTGCAGCAGGCCAGTCACACCATCTTAGCACCCTGTCAAAGCACCATGCCTTCCCCACTGCTTCACAGCCCAGCCACATAGGCTCAGTCCCAGAGGCTGCAAGGACTGGGCCCTCCAAAACACCACTGTGGCTGTCAGGGCTTGCTGTGTCAGAGAAGCCTTGGGAGCACAGCAGGGTGGAGTCCCTCCCTCTCCCCCCCCCCCCCACCCCAAACTGAAGGGTGCCACAATTCTACTGGGAGAGTAAACACGGCCAGGTATAGGTGTGTATATGTGTATATATACACATATCTGGTGAGCTAGTGACCCAACTAGATGCCCAGGCCTCGGGGTCCCAACTAGACCAGCCAGGACTAGGCTACCCAGGGCCCGGGATCCAAAGCAGGTGAAGGGTGCTACAGGCACCGGGCAGTACCCTGACTGCTGAGATGAGCCGGATGTAGTCACTGAGCAGTTCGGCCAGCAGGAAGAAGTCGTTGTTGGCTTGCTCCTGGTAAAGCTGCTCGATCTTCTCCTCCACCTCCGCCAGCTGCGACAGCGCGCGGGACAAGGCCGTGTGGTCCTCCGAGCTGCCCAGCATGGCCGCACTCTTCGCAAACACACCCGTGTTCACCGCCAGCTCTGGGGACAGAAGCGCAGGGTTAGTGGTGGGGGAGACGGGGTGGGTACCACTCTGGGGGCAGCTGCCCAGTGGGTGGAGGACAAGGATGGGCACCACTTGTGGACAGACATGTGTGACTACATGTGTTCACATTGTATGTTGGGCTTTCACACAGTTCATTGTATAGCAGAAAGGAGAGGGAGAAAGATGAAAGTCCTCTCTATATCCCCCACACAATCCTATGACCACTCTTCCATCAAGCCTCCTGCATCTGTCCATGGAGTCCAACACCCAAGTTACAAGGAAGAAGGTACAAGTTGTAAGACATTACCTTAAAAATTAACCCTACACCTGGTCACCATTTAGACTCTCTGTTCCAAAGAATAAACTAATTCATGAGCATCATGATGGGCTTTTTACAGATTCCATCAGTCTGAATGTGGTGCTGTTTTACGAGATGAACAAGATGTAGTCCATGCTATCGAGCCAGAACATGAGGGAAGCCTTGTCATGCACGGGCCACAAGAATACGCCCAGCCCTGCCCAGAGTCAGTGCCTGGCACAAAGCAAGCACTGGTCTCAACTCATGGATGAGAGTAAAACTGCTACTGTTCCACGAGGTTTAGAGTTTCAAAGAGATAAACACTAAGCATGTCCATCAGAGCTACAGGAAGTGGACAGTTGATGGGATGTGAGCACGTTGTATGAAGGGCCGTGATCCCACTGCAGCCCAGATACACGGACACCTAGAAATTCACCTCACCACCTACCCAGCACTGCACCTCCTGCACCACTCCTCCCCGGCCTCTGTACAGAGGGCACAACATCAAAGGAAATCATCAGGCAAATATATTTATTTGTAGTTCCCGCCTCTGCTTCCTCGCCAAACCTCACCTTTCCTGTGGTTGACGAGGGTTTCAACAACAGCGTGGAGTTTGCGCAACTGCAGGTCTTCATTCTCAATCTCCTGAAACTTCTCTTCAAACCACTGGAGGTAGAACAACAAACACCTTCTATAACAGGGCACAGGGACAATGACCAAAAGCACACAGCAGCCACTCACTTTCCTTACCCACTGGTCCATAGCGTTCAGTCCATGAACCAGAGGGTACTCAAAGCATGCCCATCTGGTCCATAGCGTTTGATGGAGTGTACGGGGCAAATGGTTTAATGGGAATCCGCAGGAGAAGTGCTGGAATTGGACTGCAGAGCCCAAGGGAACGGTGGACACAGGCCAAGAAGGGTTTGTTTCTGTGGAGCACGTAGCTCTGTCATTCACTTTGGAAACTACAAAACCCAACTCAACAACAATTGTTTGTTGATTTTAAAACCAAATATGCAGGGAAATAAACAGTGCCCCCTACAACTCCAAGCACATTGCCACTAACGAACAAGGTCAGAGGAGGCAAAATGTGTAGGAAGGAACTGCTGATGCTGGTTTAAACCGAAGATAGACACAAAATGGTGGAGTAACTCAGCGGGTCCGGCAGCATCTCTGGAGAAAAGAAAGAGGTTACGTTTTGGGTCGAGACCCTTCTTTAGAGATTCAGGGGAGAGGGAACAGAGAGATATGGACAGAACAAGTTCATGAAAGAAAGGAGGTGCAGAGCACCATCCTTGCAGGGCCACAGTCAGACAGTACTTTTCTGCTGCTTCTACCCCACAGAGTGGCAACACAAAGGGTTTAGAGGGCTCTGGGCCAAACAGGACTAGCCCAGGGTGCTAACTTGGCATGGCTAAGGTGGGCTGAACGGCCTGTTTCTGTGCTGTACAGCCTGGTGAATAAATGCTGAGCACAATAATTGCCTCACCCAGACCCGACCGCTGCTAAAGCACTGATGAGGCAGCAGCACTTGGTTAGGGGGACATCTGTGAACCAGCAGCTCTCCAACCTACCACTCTGGGCTCTGCCAGTGATCACTTTCAATCTAGTTTATGATCACGTGTACTGAGGTACAGGGAAAAGCCTCTGCTGCGTGCTAAGCAGCCAACAAAACATGATACGATTACAATGGAACCTATGATGAAGACCGGCTCGGGTAGTGAGAGGAACACTTACTATGTCCGACTCGTTCATCTTTATGGTCATCTTGCTGACAGCATCAGCAGCCTTGTTGACCATGCGAAGCAGGCTGGCCCCACTCAAAGCCTGCGTGTTTACTGCCCGCGGCAACTACAAATACAGTTAAACACTGGTGTTACAAAACACCAACTCAGGCCAGGCAGCACCTGCAGCAAGTAATCACGTGGGAGTCTGCCCCACCCACCCTCTCCCCCCACCCCACTGACCACCACCTTTCCCCGGCCCCACCTGCCACCACTCCTTCTCCCCATCCACCTGCCTCACTCCCCCAGTGCCCACCTGCCCCATCTCTCACCCACCGCGCCCTCTCCCCTCAAATGGAGCAGTTACCTCATCTTTTTCCAAGAACTCCCTGACGTGGGGGTCGAGTAATAGCGTGGGGTGCTTGACAATCCTCTGTAGATATCTGCAATAACAGCACAAGATTTAGGTGGGGCTTCTATAGTTAATTATTACTTGGATCCTGCACCTGTACACCAAGGTTGTCAGATATTCAGAATTATATGGGTGTTACTAATACTTTACACCGCTGCCCAGTGTGAGAATAGGTGCAGAAATGGGGACAGATCAAAGCAGCACAGTGGTGCAGCAGGTGGTGCTGCTGCCCAGTTCATTCCTGACCTCAGGTGATGTCTGTGTGGAGTTTACACCAGCGTGAGTTTTCTCCGGGAGCTCCATTATCTTCCCACACCCAGGCATGCAGGGTCGGAGGTTAATTGGCTCTCTTTAAACTAGTGTGAACGGGTAATCTATGGACTTGGCGAGCTGAATGGTGCAACACTCCAACACTAGTGAGCCACAACCTGCGGCCACTCCAGCAATGGAGGATAAATCCTGGTGCACCACAGTAACTGTGCACCAGGTGCCACCTAGTGCCCAGCAGCTGAAACAGCAACCATGGCAGAGCTTTCACTGCATGTTCAATCCCAACACCGCCACACACTTACACAGCTTGAGAAAAATGACTACAGCCCGCACTTTCTAATTTGATAAACTCATTGTTTAACATTTCCCTTGTCCCTTTCCTCAAGGAGAGGAGAGAGAGCATGTGTTTTCCTGATGTGAATCAGGGATGTTTCGAAAGGTGTAACAGAATGTGGAGAGCTCTTGCAGACGTGACCATGGTGCCCAATAATCCTTAATGTCAACATCACCAACCAGCACAGATAAAGTGGTTCTGTTCAATGACAAATCCTTCGGGGAAGGAGACGCCAGGAACAGCTAAGGAGCCCACTATCAGTGCTGTGCGCTTTGT
This sequence comes from Raja brachyura, assembly GCA_963514005.1. The sequence continues at coordinate 23,616,667 of OY740820.1, forward strand.
TTAGTCTGGATAAGACCAGAATGCTGGTGGAGCCATAATAGTGAGCATACACCCTGCTCGTGGAAACACCAAACTCCAGCTACCAAACGAGGTGGGTTATTTGTCAGAAAATGTTGGCAGATGGGTAGATCAGGAAAGGCAGGTGAGGGACCAGCAGGATTTAACATCAGGAACTGCATTTTTATTCTGCGAGTGTTGCAAAAAGGAGCTGAAGTGTGTAATTTGACGGAGACAGCCCAGCATGGCACCAGGAGTGGATTTAACACGTTTCATTGCGTAAGCGGTTTTCCAGAGCTCATTCTAACAACACTTCCCTACTTTTCCTTTTGACCTTCACAGATGAATAGGTTGGAACACTCCCCCATCTGGTGGGTCACTCACCACCCATAACCCCACCCCGATACACAAGAGGCAGCTGATGCTGAAAACCAACACAGCAAATGACCAGAGGCAGGGATCTGATTTAGCCCCCACCTGGGGCACGGTACTGACAGCGGAAGATTAAAGCCGGAAACATCAAATACTCAACTACCGTTTTAATTAAGGAACCAGACAAGTTTAGAACTGGTTTTGCAAAGCCAATCTAGAAATAAATTTCTGCATTCGGATGAATGCAAGATTATTCTTGTGTAGAGATGGGATAACGACACCCAGGCCAAACAAAGTGTCGATTAACTCAGCAGTTCGGGCAATTTCTGTGGAATGGACACACAATGTTTGGGTTAGGACCCTTCAGGCTGATTGCAGTGGGGTGTGGGAGAGATGGAAACAGCAAGAGGTGGGGATAAGGCAAGCCTTAAGTGATAGGTGGATAGGTAAGGGAGGTGGGTTGGAGGGATCAATGGGGGAATGTGACATGAGAAAAAAGGGTTTCAGATAAGAGGAGTGAATTGTAAAGTCAGAGGGAAAGATATAGGTGGAAATAAAGGGGGGGGTGGATAAAAGGGAATTAAGGGACCCATAGATGGAGGATACGTTTATATAGGAGGGGCAAGGAGCAGGGTGAGAGGGGAATTAGAGTGGGTAGGGGGTACTACTGGGATCGTTGGGTTGTAAGCTGCCCAAGCGGAATACGAGGTGCTGTTCCTCCAAGTTACGTGTAGCCTCACTCTGGCAATGGAGGAGGCCCAGGACAGAAAGGTCAGCGTGGGAATGGGAAGAGGAGCTAAGATGAATATTCAGTAGGCCTTTGCAAACTGATCGCATGTTTGGCTAAACGGTAGCCCAGTCTAAGATTGGCCTCGCTGATGTAAAAGAAGCCACATGGAGAACAGCAAGTATAATGGTCACAGTCATCAACATTACTCCCCACTCCAGCCACACGTTATCATCAATTGTCCTTGAATCTCACAACCCTGCACAAGGAGTTTGAGTGCACAGCACTTTGGAAACTACACGCGCCTCCGTTGGAAGCTATACCGCACCTCTCTTGGTTTCCACCGGCTCCTTTCACCACTCACCGTTCCAAAGAAGCTCGCCTCCGTTCCAGGAACTCGGCCGAGGAGGAATCTTCCTTCCCAACTTTCACTTTGGTCATCCCTTACCAAAGAGAAATCAGGATTAGCAATCTGCGTCAGGAAACCGGGAGAACCAGAGGCATTGAGACATTGTTTATAGCAAATGACAGGCTCACCACGTTAGTGCAGAGGGTTCTCACTCAGGGGAAGTCCACGCTTCAGATCATCATTTCTAAACATTACATTCTAAAGCACTTATTCCACATTCCCTCACGACATGGGTCACTTCAGTCCATCAATCCCCAGAGCAACCAAACTAACTTCCATTGCAACCCCTCTCCCACATTCACACCATTTCACCCGATTCCATCACACACAATAATAAGAGTAATTTAGTGGCCAATTAGTCTAATTCTCTGTTTTTCCCCACATTGCCTCAGCAGGGCGAAGAACATTATCAAGGACAGCTCCCATCCTGCATTTGGCCTGTTCAACCCGCTACCCTCAGGGAGGCACTATAGGCGCATCAGCACAAGGACAAATAGACTCAAGAACAGTTTCTTTCCAAAATCTATCATCTCCCTGAACTCACACATGCATTGACTTCACAGCCTAACCCCCGGACTTTCATCGATCCACCTACTGTAATTTGTACTGTAACTGTAACCCATACTGGATATAGGAATCCTATTATCCATTCTATTTATCCATTGTCTTTTTATAGATCTGTATATAGCGCTGCAGAAACTGTGCACCTTATCCCCCCCCCCCACATTTTGTCTTGTTTTTGCACTGAGTAGGAGCAGTTTTTAATCTCACTGTACATGTGTATAGTGACAATAAAAGGCATTCTGATTCTGACATTCCAAAGACTAGCATCTCCAGGCTTAACCTGCAAACTCCACACAATGAACCCAGAAGTGAGGATTTAATCTGCTCCCTGGAACCACGAGGCAGCAAATCTACCCAATTACTCCTAAACTTGGAATCCTTGAATCTAGTCCACACACTACTGAAGGCTTGCCAATTAGGAAGGTCTAAACCACACTCATAAGAGAAACCTCTGGTGCTAGAAGTTAGTGCACAGTGTAATAGGCTCAGTGCAACTTAAACACCAGAGGGAAGCAGAGCCATCTTTCCATGCCCTCTGTGCATCCTCCCCTCTTGCAGAGAAGGGCATGAGCAAAATCCACAAAATCCCCGTGCAAACATGGAACAAGAGCCTCATGCAGATGTGGGGGAATAAAGGCAAGAAATAACACTGTTGAAAGACATGAACAACAGCTACTTGGAACGAACCAGAACAAAAGGACTAGGAGATAAACTTTGGGGATAATTCACTCTGGGAACTCCTTATTGAACAAAACATGTTTTCATCTTCCTAAACTATCATTCTTTAAACAGCCATTTGCAGCAGACTTCAAAATAGTAAACATTATGACAGTGAGTGGAATGGGCTCGAGTCTAATGTCCAGCTGCTGTACCTATTAAACTCTTCTCAGGAGGTGGAGGCACTATGATGCCATTTTGAGAATGTTTTTCTGAAAGTCTGTCGTATAATCCTAGAAAATCACTAAATCTTCGCCTTACACTGAAGTCTCTCCTCTTGAACATTGTTAAGCTGGTCTGCAAAGCAAAACAATGCATAAATATATTAGCCAATGCACTTATACACTAAAAAACTATGCAGTGCTGCAAAAAGAATGACATTGCCCAGCATTTTACCAAGCTCGAAAATCTGCACATATATCATAGCACAAAGCAGCATTATTAAAATAAGCAAAAGCTTACAATCTAAATACTTGAACATGAGACATTGTTCCAATGAATCAGGTAACGTTCATAACAAGTCATTTACACCAGAGCTGTGCCCTATTGTAACAAGTGCCAATGTACCAATACATACCAGCGTGGACACTTTATATGCCATATATGCACCCATGCCGTCACCTAAAAAGAAAACGAAAACATTACTCAAATACATTGCTGCCGTTTTATGTAAATTCCTGAGGAGCTATATTCCAGATTGGGCAGGAACAGTGCCACACAGATAGGTTTTGACAATCTCACCAGGACTGCGAGGACATCTACCTTTCTGCCCCTGGGGGTGGGCAGAAGCCGACTCGACCCATTGTCAATATATGCACAGAGACATGGCTGCCCACACAGTGAACATGCGCAAGCCCCTCAGCTGCAGAGGAGGAACTAGCATTCCCCCCCCCCCCCCCCCCCCCCCCATGGAGGCAGTGGACAACAGTGCAATCACGGTTACATGGAGGCACTGGGTGGCAGTGCACTCAGTTACATGGGGGCACTGGGTGACAGTGCACTCAGTTACATGGAGGCACTGGGTGACAGTGCAATCACGGTTACATGGAGGCACTGGGTGACAGTGCACTCACGGTTACATGGAGGCACTGGGTGACAGTGCACTCATGGTTACATGGAGGCACTGGGTGACAGTGCACTCACGGTTACATGGAGGCACTGGGTGACAGTGCACTCACGGTTACATGGAGGCACTGGGTGACAGTGCACTCAGTTACATGGAGGCACTGGGTGACAGTGCACTCAGTTACATGGAGGCACTGGGTGACAGTGCACTCACGGTTACATGGAGGCACTGGGTGACAGTGCACTCACGGTTACATGGAGGCAGTGGACAACAGTGCACTCAGTTACATGGAGGCACTGGGTGACAGTGCACTCAGTTACATGGAGGCACTGGGTGACAGTGCAATCACGGTTACATGGAGGCACTGGGTGACAGTGCACTCACGGTTACATGGAGGCACTGGGTGACAGTGCACTCATGGTTACATGGAGGCACTGGGTGACAGTGCACTCACGGTTACATGGAGGCACTGGGTGACAGTGCACTCACGGTTACATGGAGGCACTGGGTGACAGTGCACTCAGTTACATGGAGGCACTGGGTGACAGTGCACTCAGTTACATGGAGGCACTGGGTGACAGTGCACTCACGGTTACATGGAGGCACTGGGTGACAGTGCACTCACGGTTACATGGAGGCAGTGGACAACAGTGCACTCAGTTACATGGAGGCACTGGGTGACAGTGCACTCAGTTACATGGAGGCACTGGGTGACAGTGCGATCACGGTTACATGGAGGCACTGGGTGACAGTGCAATCACGGTTACATGGAGGCACTGGGTGACAGTGCACTCACGGTTACATGGAGGCAGTGGACAACAGTGCACTCAGTTACATGGAGGCACTGGGTGACAGTGCACTCAGTTACATGGAGGCACTGGATGACAGTGCACTCAGTTACATGGAGGCAGTGGACAACAGCGCACTCAGTTACATGGAGGCACTGGGTGACAGTGGAATCACAATTACATGGAGGCACTGGGTGACAGTGCACTCAGTTACATGGAGGCAGTGGACAACAGTGCACTCAGTTACATGGAGGCACTGGGTGACAGTGGAATCACAATTACATGGAGGCACTGGGTGACAGTGCACTCAGTTACATGGAGGCAGTGGACAACAGTGCACTCAGTTACATGGAGGCACTGGGTGACAGTGCACTCACGGTTACATGGAGGCACTGGGTGACAGTGCACTCAGTTACATGGAGACAGTGGACAACAGTGCAATCACGGTTGCATGGAGGCACTGGGTGACAGTGCACTCAGTTACATGGAGGCACTGGGAGACAGTGCACTCAGTTACATGGAGGCAGTGGACAACAGTGCAATCACGGTTACATGGACGCACTGGACAACAGTGCAATCACAGTTACATGGAGGCACTGGGTGACAGTGCAATCACGGTTACATGGAGGCACTGGGTGACAGTGCACTCAGTTACATGGAGGCACTGGGAGACAGTGCACTCAGTTACATGGAGGCAGAGGACAACAGTGCAATCACGGTTACATGGAGGCACTGGACAACAGTGCAATCACAGTTACATGGAGGCACTGGGTGACAGTGCACTCAGTACGAGGCAGGGACACCTGGGCCCAACACTCTCACTCAGCGTGGGATTGTACTCATTGGAGATGGGAGAGAGCCTTAGTGAAACACCAGATACTGCATGGTCTCAACCAGGTAGATGCTGAGATGTCTTGGCTTCCAACGTTGTGCGGCATGAGGAACAGTAATGATTTGTGCAGGAAATCAGAACCAAGCTACATAGGTTCAGAACAAAGGGTGGCCCATTTAAGATAGAGACACTTGTCTCAGAGATTGAGGATGATTGCAATCTTACACCCCCGAGATCTGTGGAGGCAGAGTCACTTAATACATTCAAGGCAGAATCAGACACAACTTTGGCCTGTATGAGGAATGGTTAGGAAAGTGCAGCTGAGGACAAGATCAGATTATCCAGAATCTTATTAAACTGTTGAGCAGACTTTAAAGGACATATGGCCTCCTCCCAATCCTATTCCTGATGTTTTTATATACCAGTCCCCCACCAGCAAGCACATTTGTTCTGTAAGCTACACGGACTAAATGCTCTGCTCAAAGTAACACAATGCTTTATTTATATTCATTCGTCATTCTTTCTCCTTCCTTGGTCAGGTTATTTTCTGAAAACAATTTACACTTGTTCACCTGCCATGGACAGTAGCTCAGCAAGCAACACGGAGTAATCACATCATCAACCAATATTTCTCCAACATGCTGGGTCCCCCGCTGAATAACGACCATCTTGCAATCACTGCTTTAATTATGGACTGGAAAGTCTGGCATTTTCACACACCCACTGTCTCATTACTGCAGTTCCCCATACCGCTCCCAATCAAAAGCAGTTACTACCTTAGCCTAGCTACTTCCACCTCATGTTAATTGAAGGAGCCTTTAACACAAAAGCTTATCATCCCAGGGGTCTACTTCCTGCCTAAATAAAGCAGGTGATTGAGAAAAGTGGCATATATTCAGGCTGATTTGCAGCCTCACCTGTCTAGTGGGATACAGCAACCTAATAGTTAACCCGTTGGTCTGACAGCCAGAGTTCTGGACCATTAATTCAGAAACAATGTTGAATCCCATCATGACTGCCGAGTTTAAATCTGGGTAATTCAATTAACTTGGAATTGAAAAGCTCTTTGCTGTGATGGTAATGTAGCAGACTGCTGTAGACCCCAGCCAGTTCGCCAGTGACCTCCAGGAGAGGATGTCTACCATCTGTTAGTACCCATCCAGCAGCCCAGCTGCCTCCTCACATCAGGCATAGAAGATGAATCGGTGGGGTCTACATCCCATGCATGAAGAGCAAATTCTAGTTGTGAGAAACACCAGATCTTTGTACATCGTGGTGCTGGAAAGACCCAGGTACAGAACTACGTGTCCAGCGCAGTGGCAATGTGTAGGTCACTAACACAGAAAGCTAACAGCACAAATTAATGCAACAAATCTGTAAATACTTCATGCACTAAACAATCCCTCGACTGGTCGCTTCTCTAAACCCAGATAACTCACTACAATATGCAACTCATATTGGAAGTTCACTCCAAATAGCACTGTTCTCTTGTTCCTCTTCCCCAAACCTACTTCCTCCTCATGGACCACAGTTGAATGCCCAGAGATGACTCTCTGCTTTCACAATGCTGTGCTGAGCAGCCAACAGTCAAGCATGGTGAGGCCAGGAAGATAGCGTTTCCCCAGTCATTGGCAAGTGCCCAGCCAGAGTGGTCAGATTTGCCCACATGACTGCTCATCCCATCACTACTTGGAGACATCACACAGTCAAACGTTGGCAGGATTCAAGAGAATAACTTCAGGGAAATGTAAAGGTAGACACTGCCAGATAATAATCACACACATACCATGCTGTTGCCCAGACCAAAATGTACTTGCAAAGTTTCAGAGCAGAACACTGAACAAAAGGTGAAACACTGGACAAAAGGAACTGGTGAGGCTAGTTTACACAAAGGGACACAAAGTGCTGGAGTAACTTAGCAAGCCGAGAAGCAGCTCTGGAGAACACAGATAATGATGTTTCAGATCAGGAACCTACAATCAGTCTGAAGCAGGGACCTGGCCTGAAACATCATTTATCCATGTTCTGCCAAGAATGCTGCCTGACCTGCTGTTACTCCAGTCCTTGTCCTTTTGTGAATCACTGCACCCGGACACAAACCCCTCACGACCAGAGCATCAAACTTACTTACCCACTTTCTCCGGCTCAGTAACTGTAACCTTCAAATCAAATTGATCTTCGTCTTCCTCCGTTTCTTCTTCTTCAAATAACTGCCGAAGGAATTAAATAATGCATCAATCTGCACTTTCAGCACACCACATGCACCTAGACGTCCTTGCAGAACAAAGCGCCCAGCTTCTACACAGCCTTTAGCAAACATAGTGATGGGACTGGGAAACTACTTCCCTGAGTGAATAAGTAGTTACGCTCTTTCAGCTTTCCACAACAACCTAAAGTCCACGTTAGGATTGCACTGTTCACAGCGTCAGAACACCTGGAAGTACCTCAGTCCAACGAGTCATTTCTCAAACAGTAAATTACTTGAGATAAAAATTGCTGGAATTGAGATGGCGAAACTGCTCACAGGACATTAGGAAAATCCTTGGTCTTCAAATGAAAGAAGACATTCCAATGTGATCTGAGCAATGCCTTTCACATCTCCAGCCATGTACCACTGCCTCAGTACTACACCACTGTGTTGCTAGCTACAGTACTGGAACAGTCCACCAATAATAACTTGCTTCCTCCTTTCAAATACAGTAAACCCTTGTTTTAACACCCCTTTTATAATGAATCTCAGTTGAAACCAGCTCCAGCTCGCAAGATTCACCAGCAATCCCTTCACCCAAAGCAGGGTCCGGCTGATGCAGCTGTTGTTGCAGCTCACGTTGTAGCCCCGGGGAACAGCGCTTTCTTCAGGCTGCTGCCACCACCATCACCGTGGAGCTCCCTCCCCTCTCAACAGTTTCTCCCTGTTGACCATCACTTTCCACTCCGTTGTTGCCTCCTTGTCCCGCTCTGACAATTCACCGCACAGCCCCCCCCACCCCTACACACTAGAGGGATAGCAGACCCTGCTCATCTCTGTTGGCAGCGTAGATATCAAACTGCGATCCGTGATATCAAATATCCCAACTGAACATACCAAGAAATCACACAGCTCACTTTTGGGAACAACTCTATGATGCAAGTATGGAGGGAAAGGATTTATTTTCATACGGATATGCACAACATCTCTCCAGATGATGTGTTAACAGCAGCAGATAGCTGAAGTGCAGCTCAGATCCAGCATATGAAGCAGGATCAGGAACAGCAAGATTCAGAATGCAGCAATATTCTCCTGTGATTACAGAAAGACTATTTGGTGGTCTGGTCCAGCCTTTTCATGCTAAGTTTCTGATGATGTCATTGGCAGTGGTATTGCCTACAGCATCCAAGATAGAACAAAGCAACACTACTGGCCTGAAACATTCCAACTAATGCAAATTTCCCAATTACAGTCAAGAACAAAGAATAGAAAGCAAGGGATCCTATCTGGGCCATACCAGGCCCCTCTGTGGGAGACGACTTGAAAGTAAAGGAAGCACATCAATGGTGTTGGATTCATAGAATCTACAGTGCCGACAGATATGTACAGCTCTTTCAAGAATCAAATACATCTAATTACACGCTCCTTTTAACCTTCCGCAGGCAACTGAGCAGCGAACACGACAGCTAGTTAACCACCAAGCTTAAAGCTAACACAACCACCAACAGCGCAGAGTACCAACCGGACAGCAGTTTAAACAGGGACAATCTGACTCTACTTAGTGACAAGTTGGATCAAATATCTAGCCGATATTAAGTGAATGGTATCAACGCTCACACAGAAAAATGTTAAAAACAGAAATTCTTGCTGTTTACCATTAACTGGATGGTGAAGATTCACTCAAAGAGCAACCCTGTTTATCCACCTTGCATACTGATGCAACACAAGTGCAGTCACAAACTTGTGCAAGATTTATGATGCAAGTCCTCATTGGACAGCAGCAGCACTGTACCTACAGCATGCTTACCACAGGGACAATATAAACCTCACACAACCCAAGTCACAGAGGGAAGTGCATTAATACTTCAGTTATGTTTTCTGTAATAACACTTTAAACCAGATCCTCACCTCTTGACTGACTTTGCTCTTGGATTGCAGAACAGCGCTGGGTGGAGACTTTATTGATGGCCCTGTAGTGGACGGCTTGCTCTTGTCATTTGGAAGGCCGTCCAGGGATAACTCCACAGTGGCTTCTGAAACAAGATACATGCAATCTAACTTGGTCAGCCACACTCAGTAAGTGTAACCACAATTAATGGAACATAGCACCTTTGACAAATTGAAGGGGGCCGTCATGACATACAAGGCACAGAACTCACCGCACAGCAGGCTGGGTCATTCCATCCAATATTGTGCAGCTTGTACCAAGCCCACAACTATTTACCCGTGGATTGGCCTTTGGTAGCAGTTACGCAAAGGATTGCGTCTTGACTTAGAAAGTCGCTGTGGCAACCCAGCACATCGCTCCCGGGACTTACAGAGAGACACAGAGAGACACAGAGAGACACAGAGAGACACAGAGAGACACAGAGAGACACAGAGAGACACAGAGAGACACAGAGAGACACAGAGAGACACAGAGAGACACAGAGAGACACACACACACACACACGGGTTTTGTTTTCTGGATCGCAGCATTCACGCATTACTGGGGTAGAGTTGATGGCATTGGTAACCACGCCTGGTGAGTGGTATACTGCGCTGATTAACAGAGCTTGTAACTAAAAAGTACAATACTCATTGTTTAAATAACATTTTTGAGGCAAGGGAAACCACACGGATTGTAGAAGTAACCCCACAAATGTCAATATAGTATTTCTTTGTCACAGACTGAAAACAAATTCTATAATTTTAGAACAAAAACAGGAAATGCTGAGACGGATCTGTGGAGAGGGGTACTGACTTAATGTTGCAAGTCGATAATTTACCCACCAGAGGCGCGCGCGCGCGCACACACAGAGGCGCGCACACACAGAGGCGCGCACACACAGAGGCGCGCACACACAGAGGCGCGCACACACAGAGGCGCGCACACACAGAGGCGCACACACAGAGGCGCACACACAGAGGCGCACACACAGTAAGAGGCTGTGGAATGCTTGTTAATCCTAAAGTAGGATGTAACTGTAGGGAGATGAATGAAAGTGGTGGAAATACAATGCAAATGTCAGATGCCGAACTGGAAACATGCCGGAATTAGCCTGCATTTGTGGAGCAAATTGAGATAATGTTACAGGTAGCTCTCTTTACAGAACAGACTAGTCATGGCACAAGCATGAACAGCTACAATTCAATGTTGAGAGCCTGAGAACACGACCAAAGCCCAGATGGTGTTGGCTGAGGTTACGCTGGGCTTTGTTGGAACCGCGTAGGAAGTCAAAGACAACAGCGTGGGAATGGGATGGAAATTCAAAGTGACTAGCTCGGGACTACCCTTGTGCACTGAAGGGAGGTGTGTAGAGTGATCACCCAATAACGTTTAGCATCTCCAGTGCAGGAGAAACCACAGCACGACCATCTAATGCAACGCACTTCAGTGCAAGTGACTATAAATTTATGCTCCAACTTGGACAACTGTTTAGCTGCTTGAACAGGTGTTAAAGGAATCATATTACATCTGTGTGTTCACCCTTTGCCTTTAAATTTTCAATATATGAAACATAAGCATGTGAACCTGCACGAGTCTGAAGAACAGAATGCTCAGCCACCTTTATATTGGGAGCATGGGAATAGCATCAATACTGGGGATTAAAAAACCAGAGGCAGCTGATCTCCAGCCAACATGGCTCCAGGTTTGCAGACGGCAATGGCAGACATGTGGCCCCAACTTCAAACATTAAAAAATCTGGTAATCTCCTCACCGCTGGCTTGTCCTCCAATGTAAAATCACAGCATCCACAGGCACCTGTGCAAACGTCACAAAGAACTGCCAGACAAGCCTGGCAATAACACGAGGGAAAGCGGGGGTGGGGGAGGGGGAGATTTCTGGAAATCACAATCCTTACCAGCAAAAATATCTTGTTCTTCATCATCGGAATGTATTCCATTTGTCTTGGAGTTGCTGCTGAATGTCTTTGAGGAATCCATATCTAAAGGACTGACCTAGATATAAATGGACATTAAAAATTAGGCAAAACTTACAATCACTAGCATAAGTTTAAACTTTTTAACCAACTTTAATTTCATGTGAAATGTAAAGTTTAAAGTGAAGGCTTAATTAGCCTCTGGACAATTATTGGTGCAACAGTCTCTGCATCAAAGTGGACACTTTTTCTTAAGTTATCACCCAGCAGTTCACGCCAAGCCCTCGGGCCACTCATTTTCCCCAGAGTAAAGGCTGACACTTCTCAGTGAGGAGGCAGTGGTCACATTCTGGTTACAGGACAGCAGCTCAGAATGGCTCAGTCATACTTTACAAATAATACATTTTCAGTACAAATATTCCACAAGGTTTTCTTCTTTTCAGAAACATTTCCCACTGAAAAAACAGCCAAAGCACCACATGTGATTACTGCAGGCAAGTATAAGTGTCCTGCACAAACTGGGAAAACATAGCACACAAAATCATCCAATCACAATGGACTGAAGCAATGAATGCCAGGGGGAGAGCAGCATTCCCCACTGCACACCTCTTCAAGGATCATGCGACTGTGGCCAAGCTCAGTGACAAGATACACCGAGCTCCAAACCCAAACACGGACAACTAGGGTTCTTACACCTTTCCAGGATGACAATTGATCCAAATAGCTCATCAGCTAGAAACTGCAGCTGCAGTATTGAAGTATTGAGTTCAAGGCTTACACTATTTCCAATGCAAGCTCCACAGGCAAATGGAATCAAACACAGAAACCAATTGCACCCGACACGGGGAGCCATGGAGAGGTATTGAGGATGGTGTCATAGACATGGCAGCAGACAGCTGCACTTCATTAATCTCTTCTCCCAACTCAACCCCAGGGAACCTCTTTACCACTGACCTCTGCTCCACACTACCAGTAGCTCCATTCAATACCCAAATTCAATTTGTTGAAACAATCTATACCCACTTGGATTTCTTTATTGTTTAATTGAAATTACTATCAAATATAATTTAGTTTAAAATTGTGGCTTAAGCCTTAGGAGTACAGGAATTTCTAAAGAAATTTAAATTGCTGGGACTATGAAATAACCAAAGTACCAAAGCTAGTGTTTGGTACAAAGGGTTTCAATCATAAAAATCAGCTTTTCCTTTCCTGCACAGATGAGATGTGTATAAATCACTTTAAAAAATGTAGCAGGGAGAATTCAAATCGCCTGAGACAGGATATAGGGTCTCAGTGGCTGGGTCAAGGCACACAGATGGAGTCATGGGAAGAACACCTATGCTCTGTTAAATGGCAGCACAGGCTATTGGGATTGAACGATTCACTTGTTCCACAACTTACATGTACATGGACTGCCAGGTCAGCAGACTTTAGAGTAAAAATACATGGAAATCTTGGGGTGTAACCAGAGCAGCGGGAACAGTGGCCTTGATCACGACCACAGGGACACCAGAGCATAAAGCCGAGGTACTGTCAGCAGACTAGTCAGGTGGGACAACAAGAACAATGTGTTCAGTGACAGGACGGGATTGACGTTGGAGTGAGGAGCATTTGTGGCCACATTTTGAAGAGGACTGCTATCCTTAAAAGAATGCCTGGAATTTCAAACCAGGAAGATGGCAGGTTCAGTCTAGCACCTGTGGCAGGTTGTGGTTGATGACAGGGCTTGTGAGGGGGAATTAGACCAAATGGATACATGATTTGGATGAGGATGAAGCTGCCATGGCTAACATTAAAGGTTGTCTCTGGCTGCAACAAGATCTAGAGGAACTGGAGAAGTGGGCAAGGAATAGCAGATAGAATTTGACACGCAAGGTGGTACATTTTGGCATGGTAAAGGAGGACAGGATAAGCATGGTAAATGGTAGGGCCAAGGAGAGTGTAGGTACACACAGAGGGGCTGAGTACAGGTACATAGTTTCCTGAAAGTGGCGACAGATAGTCAAGACACCAATCGCAAGTGTGTTATTATCAGATGTCCCAAAACAGAACAATGAAATTCTTATGTAGGAAGGAACTGCAGATACTGGTTTAAACCAAAGATAGACACAAAACACCGGACTAACTCAGCGGGACAGTCAGCATCTCTGGAGAGAAGAAATAGGTGACGTTTCAGGTCGAGACCTTTCGGGTCCAAAGAAGGGTCCTGACCCGAAGCGTCACCCATTCCTTCGCTCCAGAGATGCTCCAGAGATAGAGTTTTGTGCCTATCTTCACAAATAAATTCTTACTTGCAGCAGCAGACAGCTTGGTGAAGGATAAGATAGCTTACAGAATTTGACGTGCTTTCCTTCATTGGTCAGGCAATTAAGTATAAGAGTTGGGACATTGTGTTACAACTGTTCAAGAGGTTGGCGAGACCACAACTGGAGTACCTTGTGTACGTTACGCCAGCACCTCAATCACTCAGAGCCAACGCACATGGGAACACTACCCGACTCACAACACACCATCTCAACTTGGACATGCAGTACGTATATCACAATTCTTCCATTAGCACTGCAATTGTTCCGTACCATGGGAGAGCTTCAAAGGAATGCAGATGTTCTAGGTCGTGGCTCGCCATCACCTTCCAAAGGGTGATCAGGATGCCTGTCTGTAACACCCGCTGTGTGTTAAAATAATTCAAGATGATAATCAGCTTCAGCTGCATTTATTCTGAGGGACGGATCGTGTACCATGATAGCTGATTAATAATTAAGGATAACTCACTATCAAACCCAATACGGAATACAACCACAGGAACCCTTTCGTCAGCCACCCACGAGGCAGGTTTGGATCTCCAGCATAGTTATGTTAAAAGCCTTTAGAGTTGACTTGCCCTGAAAAGTGAAGCCACATTCTGAAAGGGAAGAGTACAGCAGCTGTACCAGCAGGCTTCAACCTGCAGCATTCCTCCAACCGGACACACCCACAGCCGGCAGCCTCAGGCAACCTGGGCCACATTTCTCCATTGGCTCCAGTCTCTGGGACAGAAAGTACGGCAGAGTTTATTCAAACATATCATCTCCAAAGTAGCATGGGTACTATGCAAGGCAAGAAAGTGTAACTCTTTGTAGACACAATGTCCTTGCCAGCTGTTAATTAATTTGGCATTAGTGCTGGATACTCTGCACAGAGTTTATTAGAAAGTCAGAAATATACTGAAGCAATGAACATATTCTTTAAATACAACCGGACATTGCTTCCTGCTCAACGCTTCCATTGGTTGTTCATGGGGCAACTGTATCACAGGCCATGTTGTGGACACTCCATAGTAACCACAATCTGAGATGAGATAAAAACATTTTCACCCAGGGTGGTGAATCTGTGGAATTCTCTGCTTCAGAAGGCAGTTGAGGCTAATTCACTGGATGTTTTCAAGAGAGTGTTAGATATAGCTCTTAGGACTAATTGAATCAGGGGGTAGGGGGAGAAAGCAGGAATGGGGTACTGATTTTGGATGATCAGCCATGAATGGCAGCGGTTGGTGGCTCGAAGGGCTGAATGGACTACTCTTGCACCTATTGTTTATGTTTCAATGTTTCTACATCTACACCCAACTGCTGCAACAGTCCTATTTCTACTGCCTATCCCTATGGTGCATGAGAGTACCCAATCATTAGGCCATGTACGGAGAACCAAAATTAAACATAATTGAAAACATGAGCGACAGTGGTGCTGGTTCACTCAGAACCTCTACCACTCTAGTTCGAGACTGCCACAAATTGTAACCTTCTAGCACAACCTTTTTTTCCTGTCTCCACAACCACCCATCATGCAGGCAGCATGTACTGAAGATTCATTCTCAGTTGTTTCACTGTGTTCTAGCCACTACAATGACAGAGGCAGATGTGTAACAAAACATACCTGTTTTGTGTCCAGCTCACTATCAGTGTTTACTTGCTTCACGGCTCAGGATCACACTGAGGGGACACAGCACCAAAGTAATTTGTATTTCATCACTTCAGGACACAAAGCTGCTTCACACACCTTTCGTGATCAAATCACTGCTGAATTCAATTATATTAATGACTGCATGAGCTACTCAGCAGCACTATGCCACTGTCAGATAGAGACCCTGCTGCTCCCTGTCCAGTGACACACACAGTAACAAGGTTCAAACACACCGGCAGTATCAGCCGGCTGTCTGAATCTATATTCATCACCTCCCCTAATGGGAAATACCTAGGCCTGTCAGTCATTTAACAACCAAGCACCATCGTAAAAGTTTAACTAGAAAAATAAACGAAGCAATAACGCGAGCACGTCTGCCAGCATGTGGCATCGCTGCACAAACAAACAATGCCACACCAAATAAAAGGAAACTGCAGACCAGAGAGCAGTCTGAAAGGAGTCACTGTGCTCAAATAGGCAAGATGAGAGCTTGGGAGAGTAGGCAGGTGTGAGGAAATGAAAGTAGCAACCTAAAACATTCAGGCAACACCATTTTAAAAAAGGACATTAGTCAAAAAAGTCTGAGGATGGGTTGAGACACCACTCATTCCTTCTATCCAAAGATGCTGCCTGTCTGGTGAGTTACTCCAGCATTTTGTGTCTATCTTCAGTCAAACACAAGGGTTTGTCTCAAACACCACAGCCATCTAAAGCAGTGGTCCATTTAACTAATTTCCCAGAGGCTATTGATAACAAACTAGGATACCAACATTTCAGCACCAGAGGAACTAGACTTATTAACAGTGGCCAAGTGAACATCCTTGCTCCAGTCAGCACTATCACAATAGGTATCCAGTTACAATGAGGAATAAGATTCCCACAAGCACACCTACACTAGAATAGCAACATTCCACCACACCGTCAACTAACATTATGCTCCTACATAAAACGCTAACCATGTGACATGCCATCTGGAATGCTAACCTGTTCAGGAAGTAAGCTTTTTGAACAGAGATCCAATTTAAAGTAGCATTAATCTTTAATTAGATAAGCAGAAAACTTGACATACAACAGTAGATTCAGATAATTTCATCACTGAAACGTTCAAACCAGTACGTGTCAAACAGAAACAGACAGCACTATCTGGCAAATTAGTCTCTATTGCAAAAGGGTTGGAGTCTAGAGATAGGAAGTAGTTTCTAAAAGAGACTCACTGGACTACTTCCTAACACTAGAGGTCTAGCCCTCCACAAAGCAGCTAAAGAAATGAGATCCAAATTCTTTGGAGTTTAGAAGAACGAGGTTTGCTCATATTGAAACATAGGGGGAAACAGCATTTCCACGATTGGAACCACAAATGAAGAGACCGAGTTGCCACATCAGGAAAGTCATTCAAAACAGAGCCACTTCTCGCAGAGGATGCAAACCTCCACAACTTTCCTCTCAAGAGGGTTTTCAATATTTAAAGAGGAAGTAGATAAAGTTCTGAGAATTCATTAAATAGTTATAGGGAACTGACAGCTGTTGTCATAGTGAATGGCAGAGTAGGTTTGGAAATTCACTCATGCCCCAAGTCTTATGCTTTGTAAAAAAATGAAAGTGCAAACACTAATCATGCAAATGAGAATTAGATTTACACTGCAACAACACTGTAGTAAAACACTCTGCCAAACTTCTCATAAAAAAAGCAAAGACGAAGGCGACCCAAAACTCCACAAGCAACCCAGACTAGAAATATTTCACACCAGAACATCTGGATAACAAGGACACCAACACCAGACTATTTATTGACTACAGCTCTGCCTTCAACTGCAACCAAAGTCATCTCCAGGAGCCTGGACCTAGAACTCAGTGATTGTCAACTTCCTGACCCATCGATCACAAACATGAGAATAGGCAACAAAACATCCTCCACTATAATTATCACGCTGGTGCTCCGCAAGGATGCGTTCTCAGCTCCTTACTCCCCTCTCTGTACGGTGGCACGTTGTCAAAACAACAACCTCTCCCTCAATGTCAGCAAAACAAAGGATCTGTCATCAGCTTCAGGAATCAGAGTGAAGCATATACCCCAGTCTGTAGCAATGGTACTAAAGTAAAGATGGGTCAAGAGCTCAAGATCCCAGGAGTAAACATCACCAACCATTTGTCCTGGTCTAAACACTTTAATACATCCATGAAAGCACACCAACACTTCCTCAGGAGGCCAAGGAAATTCACAATACCGCCAGCGGCTGTTACTAACAGCTACAGACCCACCATGGAAAGAATCGTGCATCAGAGCTAGGAATAGCAACTGGTCTGCCCAACACTACAAGTTGAAGAGTTGAGAAAGCAGCATAGACAGATACACAAACCAGCCAGTTACTCTCTTCTCTTCCACTCTGCAGAAGATACAAAGGTGTGAAAGCAGATGCCATCATTAAAGAACAGCTTCTCCCCAGTTTATAGGATGACAACTGTGATCAGACTGTTGGACAGTCCTTGCAGAGGCTAGGGATAAGTTCAACCTCGTTGTTGCCCTTGCACTTTTTATCTGCACTTTTCTTGCAGCTGTCAAACTACGTTCTGCACTGGGGTTACACAAAAGGCTGGAGAAACTCAGCGGGTGCAGCAGCATCCAAGGAGCGAAGGAGACAGGCGACGTTTCGGGTCGAGACCCTTCTTCAGACTCTGCACTGTTTACTTTCTCCGAGGTACTCCTGCAGGTGACGACCTGCCTGGAGAGCACTCGCGATTAGAGTTTACGCTGAACCGCGGTTGCCTTGACAAGAAAGCAACGCAAGCAGACCGAGACCGAGACCGGGGGTTACAGGACAGGGGGTGTGTGGAGAGAGCCGGGGGTGGGGAGGGCTTGGGCGGCTCTCCCGGTGCCCAAGGCCCGGACCGTCCTTCCCTGTGGCCGGGAGCTCCGGGCCGGCTGGGCGTACTCACGCTGCCAATGAAGAAGTCCTCTCCCTCCAGCCCGGCGCTGCCGGTCTCTGTGTCCGTATCCGTGTCTCCCTCCAGCTCCGGCGGCCGCCGCCGCTCCGCCGCCATTTCGTGCCCAGCACCCCTCAACGATGCTTTATTGTTCCCGCCGCCGCCGCCGCCGCCGCCGCCGCCGCCACGCCACGCCCCTCAACAGTGCTTTATTGTTCCCCCGTGTCGAGAAGAACCAAGAAGGGAGGGGCGCGTGCGCGTGCCCGCTGTCCGTGCGCGTGCCCGCTGTCCGTGCGCGTGCCCGGCGCTACGCGGCGCTACCGCTGCTGCTCCTTGCAATGACAAAAGGTTCAAAGGTGAAGATGTCGCTGTTTAGAGCATATTGCACACCACTCTATACTGCCCCCCCGAGGTGGAACTATGGAAAGACAGGTTTGCAGGGACTAAAGGTGGCCTGTAATTATGCCATGAGAACACGGCTAAGGAAACCTAGATGGTGTAGTGCTAGTAACATGTTTGTGGCTGCAGGAGTCAGTACTTTAGAAGCTCTCCTAAGAAATCATATGTATAAATTAATCTGCAGGATAACTGACTCTAAAAATGTACTTATTGTGGCCTTGTCAAACATAAGGTTCAGCACTACACGCTACGAATCCCAGTTGTGGAGACACTGGTATCGTTGTCTCGTTGTAGAACATTGATCTTTCTTTTTATTCTGGATTTTAATTCATGAAATGTGTGTTTTTTTTAAATATATAACTTATGATGCTTTTATAAGTGATATACTAAGATTTTATATGTACTTTATGATGTTTTTAAAATGCAATGTATTTTTTATGTAACATTGTCCCTTGTCTGGACCTCGAGTTCGAAATAAAGTTTATTATTATTATCATTATTATTGTCACGTGTACCAATTAAGGTACAGTGAAACTTAATTTACCATACTAAATAAAAAGCAACAAGACACACAACTACATAAAAATTAACATAAACATCCACCACAGCGGATTCCCCACATTCCTCATTGTGATGGAAGGCAATAAAGTTTTATCTTCTTTCCTCCTTATTCTCCTGCGGTCAGAGCAGTCAAACCATCCGCAATCGAAGCTCCCACAGCCGGCTCAATTGAAGCCCCCGCGTCAGGGCGGTCGAAGCTCCTGCAGCCTGGAGCTCCCGAAGTCTCTCCCTAACCTGGGTCCACAAGCTCCACGATGTTAAGTCCGCAGGCTCCTGCAGCCTGGAGTTCCCGAAGTTGTCCCTAACTAGGACCACAAGCTCCACGATGTTAAATTCCGCAGGCTCCCGCAGTTGGAGCTCCCGAAGTTGTCCCTAACTAGGACCACAAGCTCCACGATGTTAAGTCCGCAGGCTCCCACGGTAGGAGCTTCAAGGTCGATCCCGGACAGGGACCGCCAGCTCCATGATGTTAGGCCGCAGTGCGGACGGAGATATGATGCGGAAAAAAAATTGCATCTCCGTCGAGGTAAGAGATTGAAAAAGGTTTCCCCCAACCCCCACATAAAACAAAGCTAAAGAACACTAACACCTACATTTAACATGTATTAAAATCAAAACCAACAAAGCAGGAAAAGGACGAGACACACTGTTGGCGAGACAGCCGCTGCTGGACACTTTCATTCTCCTTCCCATTCCTACACATATCTTTTTGTCCTCGGCCTCCTCCATTGCCAGGGTGAGGCTAAATGCAAATTGGAGGAACAGCATCTCATATTTTACATGGGCAGCTTACAGCCCAGTGCTATGAATATTGATTTCTCTCACTTCAGGTAGCCCTGGCATTCCCTCTCTCTCTATCCCTCCCCCATCCAAGTCGCACTAGCGTCTCATTTTCACCCTACAAACAGCTAACAGTGGCCTGTTTCCTTTATCATCGTAACTTTTCTTCATATCTTTCATTCATTGTTCTTTATATCTCCACATCACCATCTATATCTCTTGTTTCCCTTATCCCTAACCAGTCTGAAGGAGGGTCTCGACCCGAAGCGTCACCCATTCCTTCTGTCCAGAGATGCTGCCTGTCCCACTGAGATACTCCAGCATTTTGTGTTTACCTTCGATTTAAACCGGCATCTGCAGTTCTTTCCTACACGTGATATCCTACATTATGGATTCCAATAATTTCCCAACCACTGAGGATTGTTGTTCCCCGATTTCTCCTTCCCATCTTTATTAGTGGGTTTGTGTTTGATAACCTGTAATCCACAGGAACAATTGCAGAAAGCAGAGAACCTTGCAGGCTAATCAACCACATCATCCTCTCTCAGGAGCCACCCCACAGATGTAGACTTAGTTTAGAGATACAGCGTGAAAGCAGGCTCCTTGGCCCACTGTCCACGCCAACCAGCGATCCCCGCACACTGACACTATTGTGAACAAACACTAGGGACAGTTTACATTTATACCAAGCCAATTAACCTACAAACATGTCCATCTTTGGATCACCAGATCCTTGGGGCCAAGGATTTCGGCTCGAAATGTTGCATATTTCCTTCGCTCCATAGATGCTGCCTCACCCACTTAGTTTCTCCAGCACTTTTGTCTACCTCCGACAGGACTACTTTGGACTGACAGTCAGTTCCTTCAATGCCTGGTTCTCATCACCCTTAGTTCTCTCTCACACGTGCTACATGTTTGGTGTGTGGCCTGTGAAAGCAGAGGCCCAGCAGTGTTGCAATCAATGTTCCCCGTTACCCATCCCTCCTCCTGCAGTGCTTGCTGCTCCTCACTGTGCCAGCAGATGGTGCCTTCATACTTGGGAAATCACGAGCCTCAGATTACTTTGTCCAAACATGCCCAGAGCCAGCAACCAGAATTCACAGAAGCATCCAGAGCATGTGTGTGGACGTTGCGATGCAGCACTTTACAAGACAAGACTGAGGCTGGACAGTGTGTGGGTGAGTTCCAGTCCACGTTTCTCGTGTGTTGTTTGTTTATAACACTGAGGGCAGTGCTTGACTGTAGGCCCAGGGAAATACACAGCGATGTGATGGCAGAGTGTGGTGCGTTGGCTGCAGGAGATTGATGCTGGGAGTGAGACTGTGGGGCTGTTCTCCCAATCTGTCACTTGATATTAGTGAGCAGTTGACCTTTGTGTGCCTGAGGTCCCTGCCGGGTGCTCAAGCCTGGTCAATTCTCCCTGTTTGATAGAAACATAGAAAATAGGTGCAGGAGTAGGCCATTCTGCCCTTTGAGCCTGCACCGCCATTCAATATGATCATGGCTGATCATCCAACTCAATATCCTGTACCTGCCTTCTCTCCATACCCCCTGATCCCTTTAGCCGCAAGGGCCACATCTAACTCACTCTTAAATATAGCCAATGAACTGGCCTCAACTACCTTCTGTGGCAGAGAATTCCACAGATTCACCACTCTCTGTGTGAAAAATCATCTCGGTCCTAAAATACTTCCCCCTTATCCTTAAACTGTGACCCCTTGTTCTGGACTTCCCCAACATCGGGAACAATCTTCCTGCATCTAGCCTGTCCAACCCCTTAAGAATTTTGTAGGTCTCTATAAGATCCCCCCTCAATCTTCTAAATTCTAGCGAGTAGAAGCCGAGTCTATCCAGTCTTTCTTCATATGAAAGTCCTGCCATCCCAGGAATCAGTCTGGTAAACCTTCTCTGTACTCCCTCTATGGCAAGAATGTCTTTCCTCAGATTAGGAGACCAAAACCATACGCGATACCGTGTGGAAACAGGCCCTTCGACCACACTAGCCAACATGTCCCAGCTACATTGCATACGCTTGGTGCACATTCCTCCAAGTTGTCCTATCAATGTACTTGTCTAATTGTTTCACACCTGGGTGGAGAATCTGTAGAATTCTTTGCCACAGAAGACTGTGGAGGCAAAGTCAGTGGATAATTTTAAGGCAGAGGTCGATTCTTCATTAGTACGAGTGTCAGAGGTTATGGGGAGAAGGCAGGAGAATGGGATAGGAGGGAGAGATAGATTGAATTGCGGAATAGACTTGATAGGCCGAATGGCCAAATCCTGCTCCTATGATCTATCTCTTATGATCTTTCTTCGACTTCCTCATTCACAGACCACAGTCTGTCCATATTGGTGGAAATGTGTCATCCTCGATAACAATCAGCACGGGAGCACCTCAAGGCTGCGTGCTCAGCCCCTGTTGTACTCACTCTATACTCATGACTGCGTAGCCGGACATAGTGCGAACTCCATCATTAAGTTTGGCGACAACACCACTGTTGTGGGACGTATCACTGATGGGGACGAGTCAGCAGATGGTGCCTTCATACAGCGTATAGAAGTGAGATCGACCAATTGACCAAATGGTGTCAGCACAATAACCTGGCTCTCAACACCAGCAAAACCAAGGAACTGATTGTGGACTTCGGAAGGGGTAGGATGGGGACCCACAGTCCCGTTTATATCAACGGGTCGATGGTGGAAAGGGTCAAGAACTTCAAGTTCATGGGCGTGCATATTTCCGAAGATCTCTCCTGGTCCTTGAACACTGATGCAATCATAAAGAAAGCATATCAGCACCTCTACTTCCTGAGAAGATTACAGAGAGTCGGTATGTCAAGGAGGACTCGCTCAAACTTCTACAGGTGCACAGTAGAGAGCATGCTGACTGGTTGCATCGTGGCTTGGTTCGGGAACCTGAACGTCCAGGAGCGGAAAAGACTGCGAAAAGTTGTAAACACTGCCCAGTCCATCATCGGCTCTGACCTCCCCACCACCGAAGAGATCTATCACAGTCACTGCCTCAAAAAGGCAACCAACATCATCAAGGACCCACACCATCCTGGCCACACACTGATCTCTCCGCTGCCATCAGGTAGAAGGTACAGGAGCCTGAAATCTGCAACATCCAGGTTCAGGAACAGCTTCTTCCCCACAGCTATCAGACTACTAAACAAGGTGAATGTAAATTGCCCTGCTGTTGTGAGTAGTATTTAAACTAAGGATTACTAGTCTGATATTGTGACTACTGTGGCTAAGAGATTAGTATATAAACTTAAAGCACACGGTATTGGTGGTTCAATATTGATGTGGATAGAGAACTGGCTGGCAGACAGGAAGCAAAGGGTAGGAGTAAACGGGTCCTTTTCAGAATGGCAGGCAGTGAGTAGTGGGGTACCGCAAGGCTCAGTGCTGGGACCCCAGCTATTTACAATATACATTAATGATTTGGACGAGGGTATTGAATGCAACATCTCCAAATTTGCAGATGACACCAAGCTGGGGGGTATAGTTAGGTGTGAGGAGGATTTTAGGAGGCTGGAGGGTGATTTGGATAGGCTGAGTGAATGGGCAGATGCATGGCAGATGCAGTATAATGTGGATAAATGTAAGGCAGAAATATGAGGGTAGACTATTATCTGAATGGTGGCAGATTAGGAAAAGGGGAGATGCAATGAGACCTGGGTGTCATGGTACACCAGTCATTGAAAGTAGGCACGCAGCTGCAGCAGGCAGTGAAGAAAGTGAATGGTATGTTAGCATTCATAGCAAAAGGATTTGAGTATAGGAGCAGGGAGGTTCTACTGCAGTTTTACAGGGTTTTGGTGAGACCACACCTGGAGTATTGCGTACAGTTTTGGTCTCCAAATCTGAGGAAAGACATTCTTGCCATAGAGGGGGTTCAGAGAAGGTTCACCAGACTGATTCCTGGGATGTCGGGACTTTCATATGAAGAAAGACTGGATAGACTCGGCTTGTACTCGCTGGAATTTAGAAGATTGAGGGGGGATCTTATAGAAACTTACAAAATTCTTAAGGGGTTGGACAAGCTAGATGCAGGAAGATTGTTCCCGATGTTGGGGGAGTCCAGAACAAGGGGTCACAGTCTAAGGATAAGGGGGAATTCCTTTAGGACCGAGATGAGGAAAACATTCTTTACACAGAGAGTGGTGAGTCTCTGGAATTCTCGGCCACAGAATGTCGTTGAGGCCAGTTCATTGGCTATATTCAAGAGGGAGTTGGATGTGGCTCTTGTGGCTAAAGGGATCAGGGGCTATAGAGAGAAGGCAGGTACAGGATACTGAGTTGGATCATCAGCCATGATCATATTGAATGGAGGTGCAGGGTCAAAGGGCCGAATGGCCTACTCCTGCACCTATCTTTCTATGTTTCTAAAGAGAAAGTATGTACAAACATGTACTCCAGAGGTGATTTCTCTCATCGCCTGGTCACATGTAGCCGGTTTAGTTATCCGGTATGTGTAGGAAGGAACTGTAGATGCTGGTTTACACCGAGGATAAACACAAAGTGCTGGAGTAACTCAGCGGGACAGGCAGCATCTCTGGAGAGAAGGAATGGGTGACGTTTCGGGTCGAGACCCTTCTTCAGGCGGAGAGATTCTTCCGCCAGATGCCAGGGTTGCTGCATCTCTGGGGCTGATTGTCGCTGTTAGTGTCCGAGCTGCAGACCTGATCTGTTGCCCACATCAGCTCCCGGAGTGACACCACAGGTGGGCCGCTTCCACCGCCTCTCGCTTCAGCAGCGCTCAATGAGAGCGCTCAACCCCAAAGAGAAATGTACCGCGCAGCCCGGACCCTCAGGTGGTGCAGGTACACAGGGCAGTGTGTGTGTGTGTGGGTGGGTGGGGGGGTAACGGGGAGATGTGAGCAGGAGAGGTGAGTGTTGCGGGGAGGAGGAGCGGGGGGAGGAAGAAGTGTGTGGGGGAGTTGCGGGAGCTCCCGGTCCCGGGGATGGATGGGGCTGAGGCCGGAAATGAGGAGCACAGGGAGCTAGGAGCCGCGGAGACGGGGAGGGGCGAGGCCAGGCCGGGCCAGGCCGGGCGGGTTTGCAAACAAGGGGCAGAAGTTGAGACTGGAGATCCGTCTCGGTGGAGCAGGGGGGTGAGATCAGGCCGGAGACGGTCGCCGAGGGGGGAGGGGGGTCGGATTCCTCGCTAAAAGGCAGCCGCGAACTTCGAAACAAAACTTGGCAGCAAAACTTTCGCAGCGTCCCGGGAGCGGACGGACGGGCGGGCGGGCCCCGGACACCGAGCGGCCTGCAGCGGGCAGCGGGCAGCGGGCAGCGGGCAGTGGGCAAGATGCGCTAGGGAGGGGAGCGCTTGCCCGCAACCCCGGTCCCGCCGCCGCCGCCGCCGCCGCCGCCGCCATGTCGGGCATCAGGGCCCGGGCGCTGTACAGCTTCGAGAGCGAGAACCCGGAGGAGATCAGCATCAAGGAGGACGAGGAGTTGCTTCTCTTCCACCAGACCTCGCAGGACGGCTGGCTGGAGGGAACCAACAGCCGCGGACACCGCGGCCTCTTCCCCGCCTCGTACGTGGAGATCGTGTCCGGGGGCCCGTGCTCGCCACCGGGCCCCATCTCCACCCCCACCCCTGGCCCCGACCCGGACCCCGACGACGACGACGATGACTGGGACGATTGGGACGATGCGTCCACGGTGGCGGACGAGCCCGACCTGTGCGCCTCCTCCAACGGCCTGTACCCGGGCTACCCGGGGCCCCGCCACCGGCCCAGCACGGCCGAGCGGCAGGACAGCACGGCCGGCCGGCCGAGTGGCCGCAGTGGCGCCGTGGGGAAGAGCTTCAACCGTTTCTCCAGCTTCGTGCGCTCTGGCGGCGAGGCGTTCATCCTGGGCGAGGTTCCTGCGGCCCTTCGGCCCAGCGAGACATACGGCGTGACCATGGGCCCCGAGGGGCCACAGTGGAGCGACAACCCGCGGCCCTTCCGCTGCACCATCGAGGAGCCCACCAAGCAGACCAAGTTCAAGGGCATCAAGACCTACATCTCCTACAAGCTGACGCCCAGCCTGACCAACGCGCCCGTCTACCGCCGCTACAAACACTTCGACTGGCTGCACAACCGCCTGCTGCACAAGTTCCCCGTCGTGTCGGTGCCTCACCTGCCCGAGAAACAGGCGACCGGCCGCTTCGAGGACGACTTCATCGAGAAGCGGCGGCGGCGCCTGATCTTGTGGATGGAGCATATGACAAGCCACCCGGTGCTGTCCCAGTACACCGGCTTCCAACACTTCCTCACCTGCTCCGACGACAGAGCCTGGAAACAGGGCAAGCGGCGCTCCGAGCGCGACGAGCTGGTGGGAGCCAATTCCTTCCTCACCATCCACACCCCGTCCGAGCACCAGGACCTCCAGCGGGTGGAGGAGAGGGTGGACCTCTTCAAGGCCTTCTCCAAGAGGCTTGACGACAGTGTGCTGCAGCTCAGTAACGTGGCCGCCGAGCTGTGCCGCAAACATGCCGGCGGCTTCAGGAAAGAGTTCCAGAAACTGGGCAACGCTTTCAGCTCCATCAGCCAGGCCTTCGAGATGGACCAGCCCCACCTCGCCGTCTCCCTCAACAGGGCCATTTCCATCACCGGCAGGACCTACGAGGCCATTGGCGAGCTCTTTGCTCAGCAGCCCAAGAACGACCTCTTCCACATGTTGG
The DNA here is from genome assembly GCA_963514005.1 of Raja brachyura. The sequence goes on from OY740820.1 coordinate 23,643,470, forward strand.
ACATGTTGTCTCTGTACCAGGGTCTACTCTCCAACTTCCCCGACATCATCCATGTCCAGAAAGGTAAGCATTTCCCCAACCGCTCTCTCCTTGGCCCACGATCTCGCCTCTACTGAGCAATCTGACCAGAGGCCCTGGTATGGTGGCTGCTCCTTCAACTGTCTTTGGAAAGGTGGGGGTCACCACCATATGTGTTTGGTCCAGAGCAGACATGGCAGTAGTTTTAAAACTCAGTGATTGCCTGCATCTGAACCATATCTCTCTGAACCCAATTTATATCTGTCCAGATATAATAATTTTTTAAAAAGTCACAAGTATCCAATTCTACAGCTTCCTCTGGCCGCTCATTCCAGATACAGACTTCCGGCTCAGTGAAAAGTTGCCTCTGAAGACATCAAATCGCTCACCTTAGGACTATGCCCTCTAATTTTAGAATCCTCTCCCTGAGAATGTAAGCATTCGCTTTATTCCTGCCCCTCAAAAGTCATTAAGTGTAATGTCTCCTTTTCTCCTATTATTGAGGGTTAAATGGCAAACTGGAATGCTGGTGTTTAGATGATGCTGAGTGAATAGTCCACTAGGTTGTGTGGATTGCAACATCCCAACGTCCAGAGCCATTTGGGTTGTGCGTTGTATTACATATGGGCAGGACCAGTGAGTCACACAGGAACAGCTGTACAAAGTGGGCAGTGTGTAATTTTGTAGGAGAATAATTCACTATGTGGTGAGAACTGTACGGGGGGGAGGAGGAGTGTGGGCCGGGCAAGGTGTTGGAGTGGAGATACTGTTGGGCACTGGCCATGGCTGGAGGCCCCAGTGATAAGCGGTGAACAACTCCTGGCTCCACCTGCCTGTTCACCACAGCGGAAATTTGAAACTTCAAGCACACTTTTTACCTGCGGCCTTTTCCCATTCCTGCAGGGTCTGTCTGTGGCAAAGGTGATCATAAGTAATAGGAATAGAATTAGACCATTTGGCCCATCAAGTGTACTCCGCTATTCAATCATGGCTGATCTACCTCTCCTCCTAACCCCATTCTCCTGCCTTCTCCCCATAACTGACACCCATTCTAATCAAGAATCTATGTATCTCGGCCTTAAATATATTCACTGACTTTGCCTCCACAGCCTTCTGTGGCAAAGAATTCCACAGATTCACCACCCTGTGCCCTGGTGTTCCCCCCTGTTCCCTGCTCCTGTGTTCACTATGCCTGTGGTTGTCACCTTCCTTGGCAAATACAGGTGATTAATTTCAGTGTGGGATCTAGTTTAGATTACAGATACAACATAGAAACAGGCCCTTCGGCCCACCAAGTCCGCATCGACTAGCAATCACCTGTACACTAGTTCTATCCTGCAGTCAAGGAACGATTTAATCCACAAACCAGCACCTCTTTTGGATGTGGGAGGAAACCGGAGCACCCGGAGAAAACCCGCACGGTCACAGGGAGAACGTACAAACTCCGTGCAGACAGCACCCGTGATTAGGATCAAAGCTAGGTCTCTGACGCTGTAAGGCGGCAACTCTGCCACTGTGCCGCCCTGGTTCTGAGATTGTACACAAATCCCAAGTGGTTACAGTACGGAAGCAGGCTGTTCAGCCTGTTGGGTCTATACCATTTCTACATGTAGCCAACTCTCTCCCAGAGCCCCTGCATGCTCTGTCCGTTTAGATACTTCTCCACCACAATGGAATCTGAGTCCAGCACTGCCCAGCAGTGCACTGACCCCAAACACACACACTCTGTCCCTTCAGCCCCTTTTGCCAATCACATGCATTCTGTGACACCTTGGACCAGCAGGAGCAAACATCTATCTATGTAGACACTAGGAACTGCAGATGCTGGGGGAGGAATGTAGGAGAAGAAGGGGGCAAGGTAGTTTGTAGTTACCTAACATTGGAGATTCATTGTTCGTACTGTTGGGTTGTAAGCTACCCAAGAGAAACACAAGGTGCTGTTCCTCCAATTTGCATGTAGTCTCACTCTGGCAATGGAGGAGATCCAGGACAGAAAAGTTAGTATGAGAATGGGAAGTTGGCAACCAGGAGATTGAGCAGGCCTTGGCGGACTGAGCACATGTTTGATGAAATGGTCGCTGTGTCTACGCTTGGTCTCACCAATGTAGACGATGTCACGTTGGGAACAACAGCTGCAGAAGATGAGGTTAGAGGAGGAGTACGTGCACCTTTGTCTCACCTGAAGGATTCCTGGAGTCCCTGGATAGAGGTGAGGGGGGACATACATCTCCTGTGGTTGAAAGGGGAAAGTACCTGGGGACGGGATGGTTTGAGTTGGGAGTAGAGATGAAGAGTAGGGATAGCTTCTTTGTAAGAGGCAGAGTGGGAGGAACTGTAGTCCAGGAAACTGGGAGTCAGTAAGTTTGCAGTAGATGTCAGTCGATAGTCTGTCTCCTGCGATGGAGACAGAGATCAATAAAGGGATGAGTAGTGTTAGAGATAGTTTGAGTGAATTTGAGGGCAACACAATGTGCTGGAGTAACTCTGGTCAGGCAGCATCTCTGGAGAACATGGATACGTGATGTTTCACAGAGTGCTGGAGTAACTAAGTGGGTCAGGCAGCATCTGTGGAGAACATGGATAGTTGACGTTTCACAGAGTGCTGGAGTAACTCAGCGGGTCAGGCAGCATCTGTGGAGAACATGGATAGTTGATGTTTCACAGAGTGCTGGAGTAACTCAGTGGGTCAGGCAGCATCTGTGGAGAACATGGATAGGTGACGTTTCACAGAGTGCTGGAGTAACTCAGCGGGTCAGGCAGCATCTGTGGAGAACATGGATAGGTGACGTTTCACAGAGTGCTGGAGTAACTGGTGAGGCAGCATCTGTGGAGAACATGGACAGGTGAGGTTTCGGGTCATGATCCATCTTGAGATTCATTGTAGGGGTTGGGGGGCACGGGGTAAATCTGGGAGAGGGAAGGAGCAGGACAAAGGGTAACAGGTCATAAGTTGATACAGCTGAGGGAGGATTTCCAGACAGATGGTTGCATAGAGGTCAGAGATAGACAGGTGTGGGACAAAAGGATTGAAGAGCTACGAATTGTGAAGCTAGAGGAAGGAATGTATGTGGGGGGGGGGGGGGGGGAAATAGGTGCATATCCAGATGGGGCAGAGTGGAGGGAGCGGGGTGTTATCTAAAATTAGAGTAAGCTACCCTAGCAGAAAATTAGGTGCTGTTCCTCCAACGAACAAGATTTAACGCCCTATCCATGGTTTGTAGCCTTCCTGCTTTTAAATCCTTCATTCCACATCCCTCTCTGCCCCAATGTTTCTGCTCGTCCCTGTAGGCCAGAGATAATTCCTTCTGCACGTTCACCACATTGAAGCTTTCACATTGTTCCCAGAGCTGGGCATGCTCCTGGTTGTGTCTGAACCAGTGGGATGGTTTCTCACCACTTCCTTGCCGCTGTCCTCTGTGCTTGTTTATAGAAGGCTGGGCTTCTTTAAACACTTTCTCTGCTCACTAGTTAAGCACACCGTGTACACACAGCGCTGCAACTCTCTGATCTCAGGCTCCCTCAATTATTTTGCTTCCACTCGTTCTTCCTACCAAAATACAATACATCACATTCCATCAGCCCATTCCATCTCTCAGCCATATCATATTGCAGTCCATTCCCATCCCCTCACAGCTAATGACTGCTCCAAGTGTCTACAAATATAAAAACCGGGCAACCTCCAAGTCATCCATATCTGTAACATAAAGCAGTGGTCCAGGTTACAGATCCTGGAGCCCCCCCACCCCCCACTGTCAGAGCGACCAGATCTGGGAGCCCCCCACTCCACTTCCCCCCTGCCAGAGCGACAAGCTCTAACGGCACCAATTACTCAGCTTGGATTCCACACGAGCTGCTTTGCTCCTTTGATGATGAACGTGGCATTGAATCGAACCATAGTAATTGTGTTTCCTTCATCGACCTTGTAACTTCATTAAAAGATTCTATCAGGTTGGTTAGATGGTATTTGCCTTAAGAAATCCATGCAGGCTTCCTCTAATTGATCCACACAGCTCCATGCTTGCTAATTCTGCGCCCAGTTATTGATTCCATCAACCAGGTAAATATGCTGAAGTTCAATCACCTTTTGAGTATTTAATCTATTTCCCTCTTTATTAATCTTCACTTGCCGCCCTGACTCAAACAGCTCAGCTAATGATCACTGGCTGCTAGTACTGAGGGAGCGCCGCACTGTTGGGGGGGGGGGGGGGGGGGGGGCGGTGCGGTGAGGGAGCACCACTGTGGGAGGCGGGGGGGGGCGGAGAGCGAACGCCACACTGGGGGGGGGGCGGATGGAACGCCACACTAGGTGGGGCGGGGGTAAGGGAGCACCACACTGGGGGGGGTGAGGGAGAGCCACACTGGGTGGGGTGGGGGTAAAGGAGCACGCACTGTGGGAAGCACAGTATTAAGTCAAGGCTGCAGTGTTTCCTACATTACTACGGTTACTGGACTTGTTTTGTTAGCTTGCAGCAGATTGTAAAACAGTTTGGAATGTGCTGAGGCTGCAAAAAGAGAGTGTGGAACCTCACGTTCCTGCCTTAGGAAGTGAGGCCGGATCAAACTAAATGATCCCTGGTCCACAGCCCATGCAGTCTGTGCTCGTCCCGCTGCTGTGTCTAACACCAGCGATGATCATGCATACCCGGCCCCTCGCTCCCAGCGGCCCCTCACTTTCAACGGCCCCTACCTCTGCAACGTGTCCACACTGCTGCAACTGCAGCAGGGTCTGGCCCGAGAGATGTGCAAGAGGTAGAGGGATGGACGGTGTGACCAGATCATGAGGGGCATGGATAAAGTGAACACTCAATCAATTTCCCAGGGTAGAGGATTCCAAAACTAAAGGGCACAGGGTTAAGGTGAGGGGGGAGAGATTTAATCCTGGTCGGCATGGACAAGGTGGGCCGAAGGGCCTGTACGGTTCTATCATTCTGTTCCAGCTCCGGCATACAGACCGTGCCTCAGGTCAGCTGGCAGATTGTGGAACCCAGGGGGCATCTTGCCCACTGGGCAGTGCCCACCTGGATGGAGGGAGGGGAGTGGGGTGGGGGGAGGTGTTGTTGGTGCGATGGGGGCAGGGGTTGGGGTGGGGGGGGGGGGGGAGAGGAGTCTCACAGAACAGAGTGTTGGGAACCTGAAGACGTGGGGTAGGGTGGGGTGGGGAGAGGACGGCCCTGTGTCTCACTGCTCCAGCAAGGAGTTGCCTCACACATTGGCAGCGAGCCCTCGGTGGAGCTCAGACTGGGACAACCGGTTTAGGGGGTGGAGACGTGGCCGTTCATGAACTCATGCTCTGATGTCAGCCGGTGCAGCGGCCCATCCTCACAGGCTCACATTTCACCCTCTGTTGTCACAGCCTGTTCCAGGAGGCCCAGAGGCACCTGCAGCTCAGGCACTCATTGCAGTACAGGCAGCAGATCTACCTCCACCTCCAACCTGATGTTATACGGCGACAGACCAGTCCCCACCGGTACTGTACCCCAGTGTTATACATAGACCAGTCCCCACCAGTACTGTTCCCCACTGTTATACACAGACCAGTCCCCACCGGGACTGTACCCCAGTGTTATACACAGACCAGTCCCCACCGGTACTGTACCCCAGTGTTATACACAGACCAGTCCCCACCGGTACTGTACCCCAGTGTTATACACAGACCAGTCCCCACCGGTACTGTACCCCAGTGTTATACACAGACCAGTCCCCACCGGTACTGTACCCCAGTGTTATACACAGACCAGTCCCCACCAGTACTGTTCCCCACTGTTATACACAGACCAGTCCCCACCGGTACTGTACCCCAGTGTTATACACAGACCAGTCCCCACCGGTACTGTACCCCAGTGTTGCACACAGACCTGTCCACACCGGTACTGTACCCCAGTGTTACACACAGACCTGTCCACACCGGTACTGTACCCCAGTGTTACACACAAACCCGTCCACACCGGTACTGTACCCCAGTGTTGCACACAGACCTGTCCACACCGGTACTGTACCCCAGTGTTATACACAGACCAGTCCCCACCGGTACTGTACCCCAGTGTTATACACAGACCAGTCCCCACCGGTACTGTACCCCAGTGTTATACACAGACCAGTCCCCACCGGGACTGTACCCCAGTGTTATACACAGACCAGTCCCCACCGGTACTGTACCCCAGTGTTATACACAGACCAGTCCCCACCGGTACTGTACCCCAGTGTTATACACAGACCAGTCCCCACTGGTACTGTACCCCAGTGTTATATAGCGACAGACAGACTTCATTCTGGTAACTCCTGTTGAAACAATCTCCAGGCCCACTGCATTGCCAACTCAATTCTTGTTTGGAAATTTAAACCAAAACTCAGGTGTGCGTGACAGCTGGGGAGGGAGATCCGGTTACAGCTCCATCCACACAGGTCACAGACACCCGTTACCTGGAGACACCTGTCACTCAGCTGTGTTTGTGTTTCCCCGTCCGTCTGTGTGTGTCTGTCTGTCTGTCTGGCTCTGTGTCTGTGTGTGTCTCTGTGAATGTGTGTCTGTGAGCCTGTCTGGCTGTGTGTGTGTGTGTCTGTGTCCACGTCCACACATAGCCCTGTCTCCATCCACACTGATCAGCGTTTGCTCGGGTTCCTGCTCTGCCCTTTGCAGAGTCATTTGTCACTTTGTAATTTTCCACAATCCTACTCAGCAGTTCCCTGTGGCTGTGTTCCTATTCCCTGTGGAATTGTAGAGGTCCCCCACAGAGAACGTTCTAGACTTGTGCCAACACCGCCTTCCTCTTTGCTGAACTCTCCCCGAGTATGGTATGTTAGCATTCATAGCAAAAGGATTTGAGTATAGGAGCAGGGAGGTTCTACTGCAATTGTACAGGGCCTTGGTGAGATCACACCTGGAGTATTGTGTATAGTTTTGGTCTCCTAATCTGAGGAAAGACATTCTTGCCATAGAGAGAGTACAGAGAAGGTTCACCAGACTGATTCCTGGGATGGCAGGACTTTCATATGAAGAAAGACTGGATAGACTCAGCTTGTACTCGCTAGAATTTAGAAGATTGAGGGGGGATCTTGTAGAAACGTACAAAATTCTTAAGAGGTTGGACAGGCTAGATGCAAGAAGATTGTTCCTGATGTTGGGGAAGTTCAGAACAAGGGGTCACAGTTTAAGGATAAGGAGGAAGTCTTTTAGGACCAAGATGAGAAAAAAAAATGTCACACAGAGAGTGGTGAATCTGTGAAATTCTTTGCCACAGAAAGTAGTTGAGGCCAGTTCATTGGCTATATTTAAGATGGAGTTAGATGTGGCACTTGTGGCTAAAGGGATCAGGGGATATGCAGAGAAGGCAGGTACATGATACTGAGTTGGATGATCAACCATGATCATATTGAATGGCGGCCCAGGCTCGAAGGGCTGAATGGCCTACTCCTGCACCTATGTTTCTATGTTTCCTAACCCCAGATTCTGGGCACTAGGTCAACATGGACAAATTGGGACGATGGGCCAGTTTTTGTGCTGTATGACTATGGCTTGCAAATAAATTAATGAAGGTAGAAATAAAATGAATGAGAGTGATATGACCGCCATTATCGTGATGAGACAGTGATGTGGCATGACCACCATGATGTGACGGCGGTGTGACATGACGTGGCATGACATGACCGTGGTGCGGTGTGACTGCCGTGTTGTGACCGTGACATGACAGTGCCGTGGTGTGGACTTGGTGTGACCGTGACCAGAGTGTGACTGCTGTGTTTTGACTGTGGCGTGACCACCCTGATGTGACTGACTGTACTCGGGGGTAATGGACCACAGGCTGACTGTTCCAGGGTACTGGGCTGTGAGGAGGAGGCTGGGCAGTGCTGTGTAGAGGATCGTCACAGTGTGGTCTGAGTTTCTCTCAGTGGGACGGCATGGCCAGCAGATTGGAGGACGTGTAACAGGGATGTTGCAGACATCAGTGCTGGCTTTAATCTTCATGTAGACTGGACACGGCAAATTAAAGGCTGCAAGATGCATGCTGAATTCATGAAATTATATATGAGGCGATTTTCTAGACAGCAAGGAGGGAGCAGGCTATTTTAGGTGTTGTTTTCTGAGGCAAGGTTATTTGACAATCTCATTGTTAGGTCCTGAAGGAAGACTGAGCAGAGTGTGATGGAATTGTACATTGAGTGTGAGGGTGATGTTCAATGCAGAACAGAGTCTGAAATCTAACGGGAGGAAAGGAGGGCCTGGCGTGTGGGGACCGCTGTGAGGGCGGGGGGGGGGGGGGGGGTAACAAAGGAGAACCTGGTGTGTGGGGACCGCTGTGAGGGCGGGGGGGGGGGTAACAAAGGAGGGCCTGGCGTGTGGGGAACGCTGTGAGGGCGGGGTAATAAAGGAGGGCCTTGCGTGTGGGGACCGCTGTGAGGGCGGGGGGGGGGGGGGTTTAACAAAGGAGGCCCTGGCGTGGGATACTTTGTAACTATGTCAGCGCTCTTTATGTGGCGCCTCTTTGCATACCTTGGGTCAGCAAGCCAAGCATATCACTGTGACTTGTCACATGTGACAATAAAGCATTCATTCATTCAAACCATGCAGGAGGGAGGGGAGAGTTTGCTGTGTTGGATCAGGGTGTAACAGTGGGTATGCATTGCCCACCATTTAAATAATTTGCAGATAAAATAAACTCCATTAAGGAACAAAAAGTGAACAGTGAACATAGCTGACAGCAGAAATAAAAGATATCATTAGGTCCATGGAGGGTGTATATGAAGATGCAGAATACAGCAATGAAGGCTGAAACATTGATGAGGAAAAGCAAGGAAACATCTCTGAGTAGACCTCAAGGAACACAAAAACAGGCAGGAGGTGTTTGTGTCTGCAGATAAACAGGAGAAGGTGAGTGAGGACAAATGTGAGCCATTCAGATTTGAAGTTTATTAGGATGAGGGGGGACCTCATTGAAACTTGCCGAATAGTGAAAGGCCAAGATAGAGTGGATGTGGAGCGGATGTTTCCACTAGTGGGAGAGTCTAGGACCAGAGGGCGCAGCCTCAGAATGGAAATTAGGAAATGCCAGAGACATTAAATTACAACGTTGTCTCATCTTCACAGAGTCACAAAACCTGCCAGAAAAGAGCAGAGAGCAGAGGCTCTGGTGGGATTGGGAGAGTGGGGCCACTGGTATTTTTAAATGAACATACTGAGACTGGTGGAACGGACAGCTGATGAATCGATGAAATCAATGATCCACAGCCTGGGGTTTTGAATGAGGTGGCTTTAGACATGGTGACTTTTCTTGTTGCTCTGGATTGAAGGGGTGCAGATGTGACCCCAGTATTTCAGAAAGGAGGAAGAGACAACAATGGAATGTTTCACTTATTGGCCCAACGTCAGTGAAAGGCTTGAATCAATAAAATATGTCATATCAGATGTGTCAAAGAGTGACAGGCTGGAGCTGTCAGTGTGGATTTGTGGAGGGGATGTCATACTGTAATAATAATATATTTTATCGTCATTACACATAAGTGCAAGGAGATTTGGTTTGCAACTTCCATCCGATGTCATAACTTAAACGACTAATAAAATTTAGGTTTAGATAACCCGAGAACAAGGTTTGTAAAAAGAACATTAGAACAGTAAAACAGTCAAAACAAACTAAAGTGCAGATGTGTCTGTGCGACGTGACCATCCGAGGGAGACAGTCCATGGGGATGGGGGGGCACTCAGCAGGGCTCCTCACACCTGGTTTCCCTGCCCGGAGTGTGTCTCCCCCCCCCCCCCCCCCCCCCCCCCCTCGTCTCCCTGCTCCATGGGTCACTGGCAGACTCCCCAAGCCCTGGCTTCCCTGTCTCCGGTCTCCCTGCTCCACCTTATCCCCTATGTAGCTTGATCATAGTGTGGTCTCTCTCACCCCCGGAGAGTGTGATCTCTCTGTGAAAGCAGGGTGCATTCAGGACTGAAGTTGTGAAGAGGGGCTGAAGAGACAAATGATAAAAAAAATTCTTAGAAGATGCCATAACTGAGCGTTTAACTGGTGGCATGGAAGGACCAAGCAATGAGCCATATTGCTAATGGGTAGTTGGTGAGGGGTGACGGGGTGGAGCGGTGATTTGGGGACACGACTGACTGGGTGTGTATTGCCACAGGTGCCTTTGCCAAGGTGAAGGACAGCCAGAGGATGAGTGAGGAGGGCAAGATGGACCAGGAGCAGGTGGACGGCATCAAGCAGCGCTGCCGGGTGGTGGGCTTTGCACTCCAGGCGGAGATGAACCATTTCCACAAACGGCGGATCATCGACTTCAAACACATGATGCAATCCTACCTCCAGCAACAAATCCTCTTCTACCAGAGGATCAGCCAGCACCTGGAGCAAACTCTACACCTGTACGACACGCTGTGACCGGGACCTCCGTCACCCTGTGGCAGAACGTGGCTGAGATACCTCCCCGATCCCCACCACCCTCATTCTGCCCCCCCACCACAACACGTCCAACAACCCCCCTCCCACAGTACCCCGAACAACCCCTCTACTATAACCCTCACCCCCCCACAGTAACCACAACAACCCCCCTACTACAACCCCCCCTACAGTAACCTCAACAACCCCCCCCCACAGTAACCCCAAAAACCCCCCTCCCACAGTAACCCCAACAACCCCCCCACAGTAACCACAACAACCCCCCTCCCACAGTAACCCCAACAACCCCCCCACAGTAACCACAACAACCCCCCCACAGTAACCACAACAACCCCCCTCCCACAGTAACCCCAACAACCCCCCCACAGTAACCACAACAACCCCCCTACAGTACCCCGAACAACCCCTCTACTACAACCCTCACCCCCCACAGTAACCACAACAACCCCCCCCCACAGTAACCCCAACAACCCCCCCTCAGTAACCCCAACAACCCCTCTACTACATTCCCCCCTACATTAACCCCAACAACCCCCCCACAGTAACCACAACAACCCCCCCACAGTAACCACAACAACCCCCCCCCCACAGTAACCCCAACAACCCCTCTACTACAACCCCCTCCACAGTAACCCCCAATGCCCCCCCCACAGTAACGCAACAACCCGCCCCCCCCCCCCCCCCACAGTAACCACAACAACCCCCCCACAGTAACCACAACAACCCCCCCACAGTAACCACAACAACCCCCCCCCCACAGTAACCCCAACAACCCCTCTACTACAACCCCCTCCACAGTAACCCCCAATGCCCCCCCCACAGTAACGCAACAACCCGCCCCCCCCCCCCCCCACAGTAACCACAACGCTCCCTCTACTACAACCCCTCCCCCGCAGTAACTCCAACAATCTCTGGGTTTTTTTGTGACTTTGACCTTTCTAAATCCCTTGCATCCTTTCCACCCCCAACCATTGCTGCCCCCCTCGACCCTTCCTACATCTGCTGACCTCTGGTTCCAGGTAGCATGTGGCTGTGGCAGGGTGGGCCGGACGGAGGCCCCTGGGCTGACCAGTGCAACATGAGCTGGGCTGTGAGGATCCATCGGCCTCACACACCCTCTGCTTGGACAGTGGACACTACGGTAGAAGCAGGAACACGGAGCACCGGTCAGCCACACCCTGTGGCCATCATGGACCACTGGTGATACATTGGTGGCCGGGACTGGTGGCACGGAGCTGTACAAGATGTCCATCACCTGATTCTGGCCACGTTTACCGTCACACTTCATGCATCAGGCTGTGTGATGCATCACTAAATGGGGGGATGGGAATAGCATTTGTTCAATGGAGGTCACTTCTTCCAGTTACAAGGTTTACATTTGTTCTCTGTCAGATGAGGTGACTCCACTCTGCCTCCTCAGGAGCCATCACTAGGCCTCTGACTGTGGCGGTGAGGGATGTCCTGTACAGTGTTCTAACTAGTGGCACAGTTAACCCTCCATACAGGAGACCTGTACCCATACAGGAGTTTTGCAGTGTGCGTGTGACTGTGGGAAGGATTGGTGTTGGCGATCGCTGGGCACCAGGGTGGGTGGGGCTGGCTATTCTCCAGGTGGGGGGGGGGGGTGTTAGATGGACCCCGCTTGTATTTGGAAGGGGAGTGGGTGAGAGGAGATGATGAGAGAGGTGAGGGGGATGAAAGAGGGGATGGGAGAGCTGCAGTAGGGGTGTGGTTGGGAGAGGTGCGGGGGTGTGAGAGGGGAGGGGTGAGTGCCGTCCATGCTACTGAGTGAGTGGGGAGCAGTGACAATGGGCAAGGCTGAAGCACCCCCTCCCTTCTGTTCCCCAGGGGTGGTGGGCTGTCCAAGGGGGGTCCAAGCGAGCGGTACCCTGGCACACTGTAGATACTCTGTAAAACAGCTCCACTGTGTGTTGTATATCTTCCATTGTACACTTCCCACAGACTGCAGTATAGAACAGTGCTCTCTGTAATATTTAATATTATGGATATAAAGTTTGTTTAATGGTCAGTTTTATATGTTCATAACTTCATAAGTGATAGGAACAGAATCAGGCCATTCGGCCCATCAAGTCTACTCTGCCATTCAATCATGGCTGATCTATCTCTCCCTCCTAACCCCATTCTCCCCGTAACCCCTGACACCACGTACTAATCAAGAATCTATCTACCTCTGCCTTAAAAATATCCACTGACTTGTGGCCTCCACAACCATCTGCGACACAGAATCCACAGATTCACCACCCTCTGAATCAAGAAAATCCTCATTGTCTCCTTCCCAAAGGAACGTCCTTTAATTGTGAAGCTGTGCCCTCTAGTCCTAGACCCTCCCACTAGTGGAAGCATCCTCTCCATATCCACTCCATCCAGGCTTTTCACTATTCCTTGTGTGGGGAGTGGGGGGCAGCTCCTGGGAAGACTGCGGTATCCAGGGGTATTGAGGGTGACAGTAACTGAGTCTGACCCTTTTGGGGTTTACCCCGCTCCTGCCAGCGCCGTTACCGGAGTCTGCTCCGTCCCCTCCCCCCCCCCTCTTTAAAACCGCCTGACACCACGGAATTAAATCAAAAACAACTCTCCTTTATTCTGTTCATTAATCAGCTGAACATGTAACATGGGCCCGGGAGATAACGCTGGAGACGGGAACATGGAGTTCTGCACTTTCCGCAGAAGGTCAATGGGTGGAAACAGGATGCTGCAGATACACGGAACCGCAGGAACCGCTTTACAAAAACACACACAAAGTGCTGGAGGAATAGGTGACGTTATGGGTTGAGACCCTTCTTCAGACTGTCTCTACCCAAAACGTCACATATTCCATCTCTCCACAGATGCTGCTTGACCTGCTGAGTTACTCTAGCATTTTGTGTCTATCTTCTGTTTCAACCAGCATCTGCAGTTCCTTCCTACATGCTTCCTCTGGCAGCTTGTTCCATACACCCACCACCCTTATGTGTGAAACGATTGCCCCTCAGTTTCCTATTAAATCTCCTCTCACCTTAAGCCCATGTCCTCTAGTTCTACATGTTCCGGACACAGGACTCTGCATTAACCCTGTCCACCCCTTTTACACCGGGAACATTAAACTAACCAGACTATAGGAGCAGGCCACTCAGCCCCTCCAACCTACCCGGACGTTCAATTGCTGATCGGTCCAGGTCTGCTCTCCGCTTCTGTAGCCCGCCCAGCTCTCGACCTGAAACGTCGCCCATTACTTCTCTCCAGAGATGCTGCCTGTCCTGCTGAGTTACTCCAGCATTCTGTGTCTATCACTTCTTTTCCAGCTCTCTGCCCCCCCACCCCCCGACTCCATCAGTCTGAAGGTCCCATTTCCCCACAGATGCTGCCCGACCCACTGAGTCCCTCCATGTTTTTGCCCAAGATTCGAAGGTTGGAATGGTGCTGCCTGTTGCCGTTACACTGAACCAGGGAACAAAACCAGACGTTTATGTAACTGTTCCAAAGGAATCTAAACCAATTCTCAGAAAAATGTTAATGAGCTTCCAGCATTTGTGTACAAAATCATGAGAGGAATAGATTGGGTAGATGCACAGAGTCTCTTGCCCAGAGTAGAGGCATCAAGAACCAGAGGCCATGGGCTTAAGGTGAAGGGGAAAATATTTAATAAGGGATCTGAGGGGTAACCTTTTCACACAAAGGGTGGTGGGGGCATGGAACAAGCAGCCAGAGGGGGTAGTTGAGGCTGGGACTATCACAACGTTTAATAAACAGACAGGTACATGGATAGGACAAGTTTGGAGGGATATGGACTAGTGTAGCTGGGACATGTTTGCCGGTGTGGGCAAGTTTGACCAAAGGGCTTGTTTCCATGCTGCATCACTCTGTGACTGTCAGGTCCTTACCCGTTTAATTACGTGTCTAACATTCCGGGAAAGGAACATTCCAGAAAGCTGCAATAAAACACGAAGATTGTGGTAAAAGCAAGAAACGGGGAACTGCCGATACTGAAATCTGTCAGCACTTTGTGTTTCGCTCCGGATTCTGTCAGCGGGTAGTGCTGACAATAACCGGCCAGGTTTTACCCCATCCTAGACCCACTCTTGACTATGAGGGAGCGCCGCACTGTGGGAGGGGCGGGGTGAGGGAGCGCCGCACTGTGGGAGGGGCGGGGTGAGGGGGTGAAGTCCTTTGGCATCTCCTGACTATTCCCCCCCCCCCCCACACACAGTGCGGCGCTCCCTCTCTCTCTCTGCCCACCCCCACCCCGCACCCTTTCTCCGGGACGATGTGTAGACATTCCTGGAGCCGGCTTCAGGTCCCGGGAGGGGGTGGAGGAGAGTCGGAGAGAATTCGGAGGAGGCTCCACTGGACGGGAGAGTTAATGAGCGCAGAGTGTACAGGAAATGGAAACAACAGTCTCTGTCAGTGTGTGGACAACGAGGCGCGCCCCACCTTGCAGACAGTTTAAAGGCACCGTGTCCCGCACAACGGTGTGCCGAGTGGCCTCCCGCAGCAGGAGTTGGGCAAAAACCTGCCACCCCTGGTCCCAGTGTCCAGGTCCGCGGGGAGCGACTGAGGCAGGCGATACTACTGACTGTAACAGGCCATTCGGCACAGCGGGCCTATGCCAACGCCAAACATGCTGAGGTCGGGTCGCATTTGGAATACTGTGAGCACATTTGGGCACCATATCGGAGGAAGGATGTGCTGGCTCTGGAGAGGTTCCAGATGAGGTTTACAGGAATGATCCCAGGAATGAGTGGGTTAGCATATGATGAGCGTTTGACAGCACTGGGCCTCTATTCGCTGGACTTTAGAAAGTTGAGGTTGGACCGATTTCATTCATTATCTGAATGGTGGCCGATTAGGAAAAGGGGAGATGCAACGAGACCTGGGTGTCATGGTACACCAGTCATTGAAATGCAGGTGCAACAGGCAGTGAAGAAAGCAAATGGTATGTTAACATTCATAGCAAAAGGATTTGAGTATTGGAGCAGGGAGGTTCTACTGCAGTTGTACAGGGTCTTGGTGAGGCCACACCTGGAGTATTGCATACAGTTTTGGGCTCCTAATCTGAGGAAATACATTCTTGCCATAGAGGGAGTACAGAGAAGGTTCACTAGACTGATTCCTGGGATGTCAGGACTTTCATATGAAGAAAGACTGGATAGACTCGGCTTGTACTCGCTAGAATTTAGAAGATTGACGGGGGATCTTATAGAAACTTACAAAATTCTCAAGGGGTTGGACAAGCTGGATGCAGGAAGATTATTCCCGATGTTGGGGAAGTCCAGAACAAGGGGTCACAGTCTAAGGATAAGGGGGAAGTCTTTTAGGACCGAGATGAGAAAAACATTTTTCACACAGATAGTGGTGAATTTGTGGAATTCTCTGCCACAGAAGGTAGTTGAGGCCAGTTCATTGGCTATATTTAAGAGGGAGTTAGATGTGGCCCTTGTGGCTAAGGGGATCAGGGGATATGGAGAGAAGGCAGATACGGGATACTGAGTTGGATGATCAGCCATGATCATATTGAATGGCGGTGCAAGCTCGAAGGGCCGAATGGCCTACTCCTGCACCTATTTTCTATGTTTCTATGACCCTATTGAAACTTACAGAATAAGGAAAGGCATAGATAGTGGATGTGGAGAGAATGTTTCCACTGGTGGGAGAGTCTAGGACCAGTGGTCATAGCCTCAGAATTAAAGGGCACTCTTTTAGAAAGGAGGTGAGGAGGAACCATTTTTAGTCAGAGGGTAGTTAATCTCAGACAGTGCCTCAACAATCGGCTCCAAGGTCCCTGGTTGAGCCTGTGATCGGCTGTCAGCGATATTCTTGTGCAGTGCTGAAGACAGACACAAAAAGCTGGAATAACAGTGGGTCAGGCAGCATCTCTGGGGAGAAAGAGCGGGTGACGTTTCCGGTCGAGATCCTTCTTCAGACTCACGCGACCCAAAACGTCACATACACATTTTCTCCAGAGATGCTGTCTGACCCGCTGAGTTACTCCAGCTTTTGGTTTCTACCAATCTTATCTCAAAGATGTTCAGGCTGAGACAACGAGTAGAAGCAAGAGAGTTAGATTTAGCTCTTCGGGTTAAAGGAATCAAGGGAAATGGGGGGGGGGGGGGAAGCCAGAACGGGGTACTGATATTGGATGATCAGCCAAAATCATATTGAAAGGCAGTGCTGGCTCGAAGGGCCGAATGGCCTACTCCTGCACCTATTTTTTAATGTTTCTAAGCACTGTGAAATCGCGTGTCTGAGAGTTGACAACAGAGTGGATTACATCAGGGCTCTGAGTTGTGAGTCATGCCTTGGACCCCTGTTTATCTCTACTCTTCTACATTGCGTGGTTACTGCCCAATTTATGCCTGATCTTGGCGAACAGAACAATGCAATACGTGCCGAAGAAAAAATACAGTAGTTACTGGAAATGCACAATGTGATGGTTCGTGATTGGTTTTGTTTGTATATGGGTGTCTGTGAAATCTTGTTTTTTTCTGTCCCTGCTTGTAGAGCCATGGGTGATTGTATGCACGGATTAGGCCAGGCAAACTTCCCACTTCATAGCTACACAACCCATGAGAAGAAGCTTCCATTCCATCATTCTTGGACAAAAATAACCCCAGACCTGGGTTAACAAAAAGCATTTGGCCAGAGGGTGGCGAATCTGGCAATCAGTCAATTGATATTTTTTAAGGCAGATATGGATAGATTCTTGGTTAATGTGGAAAAAAAACTGCAGATGCTGAATTAAACCAAAGATAGACACAAAAAGCTGGAGTAACTCAGCAGGACAGGCAGCATGCTGGAGGGAAGGAATGGGTGACGTTTCGGGTCGTGACCCTGTCCCGCTGAGTTACTCCAGCTTTTTGTGTCAATTTGGGTTCTAGTACGGGTGTCGGGGGTTATGGGGAGAATGCAAGAGAATGGGGTTGAGAGAGATAGTTAACCTGTAATTGAATGGCGGAATAGACTAGATGGGCCGAATATCCAGTTCCACTTCTGAAGAAAGGCTCAAGGCCCTCAACCGCTGCCTTGCAAACTGGATTAACCCTTTCACACCCTTGCTTTCCTAAGGCGGGTATTAAGTTACAATCAGACTTTGCACTTCACGGAGTCATGTATCAAATCTGATTGGAGAGGTCAGCCGCCCACAAAACAAACCTGTAGGCAGTTTATTTTTTAAATTAATGGATTATCGATGAGAATTTCCCTAATTGGCTCAGGAATTCCAAGTATATACAGCTGGTGTTCAGGTGTCTGTGGGCTTGTCATCGCTCACAGCATCAACCGGGAGCCGTGTTGTACACCCTGTTCTAAGCCGCCGCTTTCCAGTTCACTAATGGAAACTGATGCAATGAATTCAGTTAAAACATCGGCCATTTCCTGTCACGTTCCTGCCAACACTGTATCCAAAAGCCTGGCGGGAATTTTGATGACAAGTTGCATTCCTCGGGAATAGCGAAATTCTCATGAAAAGTGGTTGTGGTGCTGCCAACGGGAGTGCATCGCTTGGAACAGTGAGAAGCTACTGTCTCTGTGGAGCCTGCAGTGATTGCAGGGGGCAGACTGGCGCTGTTGTCCGTCACACCCAGAAACGTGTAGGAAGCAACTGCAGATGCTGGTTTACACCGAAGATAGACACAAAATGCTGGAGTAACTCAGTGGGACAGGCAGCATCTCTGGATAGAAGGAAAGGCTGACTTTTTGAGACCTTTCTTCAGACTGGAGAAAGGTCTCGACCCGAAACGTCACCCGTTCCTTCTCTCGCAGATGCTGCCTGTCCCGCTGAGTTACTCCAGCATTTTGTGTCTATCTTCGGTTTAAACCAGCATCTGCAGTTGCTTGTTTCAACTAGGACGTTGCTTGATTCTTTGATAGAGTTGCTGAGAGACGCTCTCAGGCATCTGAATTATCCGACCACAACCAGAGAGCAGCGCTGAACTACTATCTACCTATTTGGTGACCCTCGGAATATTCTTGATCGGACTTTGCTGGCTTTACCTTGCACTAAACGCCAATCCGTTATCATGTAACTGTACATCGTGGACGGCTCGATTGGAATCACGATTTGTCTGACTGGTTAAACATAGAAAATAGGTGCAGGAGTAGGCCATTCGGCGCTTCGAACCAGCACCGCAGGCAACAAAAGCCTTTCACTGTTCCTCGGTACACGTGACAATAAACTAAACTAAACTCTGCACTGGGACAAGAACAACATATCCAGCCCAACACTGATAATGTGTCTAAGAGACACAACATGCTGGAGTAACTCAGAGGGACATGCAGCATCTCTGGAAAGAAGGAATGAGTAGGAATGAACTGCAGTGAGATGCTGGTTTACACACAATACTGGAGTCTGACAGTTGCCGACAATGCCTGTGTGTGCCTGGACCTCCAGTGTTGGTGTCAAGGGCCCCAGTCTCGTCAGTTGGTCCAGACGCCTCGGGGAGAAGCCCGCAAACATTGCAAGGACCCAGACACAAGATTCACCAGAACCGCACACATTCGGCAGCCAGCATTATCAGTTGCACTTGATAACATTTCCGATGAGGACAGGAGAAAGATTTATATAAAAGTTTTTCCTGGGCTTAGTTGAATTTTAGCTGTTTTTCTGAATGATGAATTGCAGATGCTTTTCAACCTCAACAAACTGAACTCTCAGCAGCGCATGTCTTAACGGGGTTAATTTTAACATATTCACAGGGAGAGTGAGAGATTGCCGCTCTGATTTGCCCGGCAGGCAAAGCTGGCTGGGCAGAGATCCAGTGTTTCTGGGAATTCCCACTGACGGCAGCGAGCCACAGGCAGGGTTCACACGGTGGGTGGGTGGGGGGGGGGGGGGAGGGGCGCACGATACAGGGGGTCACAGGCTGGAGTAGAGGGGGGTACACGATGGGGTAGGAACATGGTCAGAGGTTCGGGCGGGGGGGGGGGGGTGTCAGACAATGCAGCCGGGGAGTGGACAGAGCATGGGGAGTGGTTACAGGCTGGGGTAGGGGGTCACACGATGGAGCAGGATAATGACAGAGCATGGGGTGGGTGGTCGCTGAAGCTGCAGGCCCAGCCCCAGTCGTGTGATTGAATAAAAGACTGAAGGCCCGCATCAGCAGACTCTTGAACATCTTCCTCCTCTGTTTCCAGAGTTGTGAACGGGCCTTCCATAAGGTAGAGGTCAGTTCCGATTTCCCAATCTGCGTCAACCACATTTTGCTGTACGGGTGGTGCTTGATTTGCCATTACATTACATTGTCTGATTAGATAGCACATAAACAAAGGGTTTTCGCTGTATCTTGGTATACACTACACATGACAATAATACGCCAACATCAACACCAAAAGGCAACCTCTCCTCACTCTGGTGGGCGGGAGCCTGAATGGTAGGTCTGTACCTTTCTCCTGAGGAACAACGAGAACTGAAGCCGTCTCTGCTGGGCTGTAACGTGATGTGAGGCAGACCAAGGACTGGGATTACACTGGCACACTCCCCCACTAGTTCACACAGCAAAGTCCACAATCATGGGCTGGGCCCCAGTGCAATGGTTCAATTGTGCTTTATTGTCACCTATACCCAAGTACAGTGACATTCTTTCCTTGTATCAGTTCAGTGACAATTCTGTGATACATTAGGCACAATCATACTAAATACAAGAGTATTAGACAGTACACGTCTCTGAGTCCATACACAAGAGTGCCATCTTGCACTCTCTCTGGATGAACTGACATCAAAGAGTGCAGATGCCAAACTAACAGTAAGATGCATTTTGTTCAAAGAATGTAACACTCAGATTGTTTCATTACGTCAAGACAAGGAAACTTTTGAAAGGCATTCAGTCATAATGCAGCAATATTTACACAGAGGTACGATACGATATGGGGCGGCACGGTGTCACAGCGGTAGAGTTGCTGCCTTATAGCACCAGAGACCCAGGTTTGATCCTGAGTAAGGGTGCTGTCTGTATGGAGTTTGTACGTCTCGCTGTGATGCCATGGGTTTCCTCCAACACACCAATGACGTACAGGTTTGTAATTTAATTGGCTTTGGCTTAGTGCTAGTATAGGGGTGATCGCTAGTCGGCGTGGACTCGTCGTGAAACATCCAGGCCTCAGCACCAGCTCCAAGAAGCAGCCTGCTGTGCCCATTCGCTCCATAGTGGACAGAGGCACAGCTGTGTGCGGCTCATGTTCCCAAAGCCTAGGAATGGGTGATTAAGATGCAACCTACAGATCCAAGGGCCCAGCAACACGTTAACTGATGTAACTGATGCAAGTTATACCCTCGCACTATGTCAGCCTGACCATGGTCCATGACCATACACCATAGACCATAGAAGAGAAGCTTGAGGCCATCCAGGGGAACACAGCCATCAACAAAGAGGAGATTTAATTTTAAACAGAGATCTTTTTGAAAGATAGGAAGGAATACCACAGCAGGCCAGGTGACTGTGGTGGAGTGGAAGGAATGAGGGGTACTAAGCAGAGGCAGGTTGGGGTTGCTACAGTAGGAGGAAAGATGAAGGGTGTGGATTGCCAGGAGAGTTTTGGAATAGTCTAACTGAAGCTAACCAGTCAGCTGGGTTAGGTTAGGATTGTTGGGTGGTCAACAGCTCTTGACAAGTAAACCATGTGTCTCGGGAAGGCTGAACCACACATTGTGTACAAAGTGTGTTACCGCAGCTGCTACTTGGGATCAGGACAGGACCAGAGGGAATCAAGAATCCAGAACCAAAAGCCAATAGGATTGGAAACTACATCATACGAAACAAGTCAGAAAACACAAGGAAATGATCAAAAGCAACGTAGCCACCACTCAGAAAGCCATGCAAGTGTTTCAATCCAAAGGAAATGGATGTTGTCATTCTGCAAATCTTGGCCTACCATGGAAAACATTCTGAACTGGAGCAATGTCCCACTAAGTCACAAACTTTTATTAACCCTGTTGCAGCATACAACAAACACGGCCAAAATCCCATCACAAGCTGACCACCAGTCCGTCGTCACCAACAGGAGCAGCACCTCAACAAGGCAGCATCTTCCAGGGCTTGCTGCAAATTGGAATCAAGATTATTTCAATATTTCTTTTTTAAAGCCAGTTATTTCAATGTTTGGAATGTGGAACAGGTGAAGTCGGGCAACTATAACGGTATTGGTTTTCAGAATGGTCCATTATCCACCACGGGGCGGTTAGATGCAGCAGAACGCTATCCAGTGCGGAAGATTTTCTTTCAGCTGGGGCTGAACCATCTATATTGTGATGTAATCCTACAGGTACAGTTGGAACCTTCCTGTCCCGGGTTGATAAGGTGCAGTAACGATGTGATGGTGTGTGTTCTGTGACTGGTTTGAAGCACCTTCTTGAGCTGGTAGGATGACGAGGAGACTGGGACCGGGATCATACCTAGTAGTGATTGCTAGCCTGGCAGACCTGCTTCACCTCAGGAATACCGTGGCCACTGTACCTGTGCACCATTCAGAGGCCGGACATTCACCAGAGGCATGGACTGGACATGATCTGTTTTCCTGAAGGTCTCTTTCTCCACTGCACCATTCCTGGGCTTCGGCGGAGGGGCCTGCACATTGTGCTTTCCCATCTTGTGGCGTTTGGTAACGCAAATCACAATCACTATGAAAATCAGCAACAGCAAAACCACGAGGATGACAGCAATGATGATGGTGATTAGATTGTTGCCTGCAGAAGAGAGAGCTGCCTCATTGACTGCTGTTGCTTGCAACTCTGTAGATACACCCCCCAATGTAGGCACACTACTTCCAAAGGGGCTCCACGTTACCGTTGGGTAATCCACGTCCATCTCTCCCCCATCCTGGGCTAATGGACTGCTGCTGGAATCTGGTGCCTTTGTACTACTCAGAGAGGCGAGGTTGAGCAGTGTGGCATTGTAATGGTGATTGGGTAGGTATGGTACGGTCTGAAATTCTAAAGCTCCTCTGCCAGGTGGCACTCCATCAGCTTTCAAAAGAAACTGGAAGCTATCCAACTCTGGGAATAGCCCAGCCTCATCGGAATCGAAGACTTCCATCGCAATGCTTCCTTCTTCCAGGTCGGTCTGGGTGAAGTTACTGCCCAGAAGACTTTGTGTGCCATTCTGTCTGTGCACCTTGATGAGTTTCCCAACTCTGGGCTGTTGGGTGATGTGGAAGGTGGGAACGCTTTGGGTCTTATTGCCCAGTTCACTTGCATCCAAAACATCCGTGTCGATCAAAACGGTGGTACCTTTGGGCCACCGCAGATGTGGGGCCACTCTCACCAGTGGCCGCACTGTGATGTTCACCGTGCCTGACAAGTTGCCCTTACGGCTCAGTGCCCAAACCTGGAAGCTGTCCTGGTAAAACGATAAGTCCGTCAGTCGGTACTTCACTTCCCCACTGTCAATCTGCTTCTGCAAGAACTCTGTCACCACAACCTGGTTCATCATCACCTGGCCATGCCTTGGCAGCTGGGTTATTCTGTAGAGAGTTCCTCCGTTTTCCCCGGTCTCTACCACAAGTTGCTCTCTGGTTATGGGTGTTGTTGGATCCCCCTGCAGTAGCATAGCCTCTTTGTTGTGGATCACGCTGACAGTGGCTGGCACCACCTCAACAGTGACAGACCCTCTGGCCGCTGAGTGTGTCCCATCGGAGACTGTGAAGTGGACAGTGCTGGTGGCTGGTGGGCCCACTGCTTGGAACAGCACAGTGCCAGCATTGATATCCGCCTGTGTAAACTGTGTTATGGCCGTGTTGCTGTTAGCCAGATGCACAAAGAAGCCATTGTCCGGCCCTGCGACAATTACATACTGGATTTCTTCTGGCGTGTTGTCTGGGTCTACTGAGCGTATGTGGTCAGGAGACAACACCAAGCGGGAGCCTTGCGGAGCGTGGAGGGCTGGTCCCGTGGTGACAATCCGTGGCAGATACCCTTTCACCGGCACCACCGTGATGTTAAAACGCTCAGAAATAACGATGGCCATTCTGTCATCTCCAGGCCGTGACAGCCGCTTTCTCCTTGGACCCAAGCGAGCTCGGAAGGTGAAGCTGTCCTCCAGTGCCCCTGACCGGGAGTGTGTGTACTCCAGTGTGGACACCGACAAGTCAGACTGTGTGAAGCGGCGCACCCTCCTGACACTGGCCAACGAGAGAAACCCATGGACAGGCTGAGCAGTCACCTCAAACACCACCTCGTAGCGGGAACGGCTGGGACTGGGCACTGCGGCCAGAAGGTTGGAGGCGTCCAGTGCAGACTGGTCAATTGTGGCACTTTGACCTTGAAGCAGTGTAAGGCCTGGAGAAGAAAGAAAGACATGTTGTTGATTGTGTAGTTGAAGACAACTCATCTGCCCTGACCCCCATGAGCCGGCTCCACTTCAGGCTTCCAGTGCTGCTGCCATCTGCTCCACTCACTAACCAACACAGACTTAGAGCCTTCGTACATTTGTTCTGCTCTCTCGCACCTGTATCTACAACTTGCTGACACCCCTGAGCAATAGTGCACAACAACAATATCAGCAACTCCTCAAAGACTGTGGTGGTCTGATTTTTCAGCCTATCACTCCAGCAAGTATAGAATAAGTCAAAGCAGAAAGATTGACCACCAGAGATGGGCTGGAGGAGCAATGATTCTACACACACCATCTGTGACCAGAAGCATTACTTTGTTGATGTCATTCAGTTTTGAGGCTGGGACTTGCTCTCTATAAACTGCATGACGTTTAAAATAGTCCCATCATTACTGACACGCTGGAAGTTATTCATTCGCTCCTCCTGACTGTTTGACAAGTCATGTCCTGCAGACTATCATGACATCCAACCGGAGCCAAACTGAATGCAGGAATGGAGAGGGGGGGAGAGGGGGAAAGGCAGTGCATTGTGAGGTGTAGGCATTGAGGTGAAACGGTTCTGATTAATTAAAGTGAACAGAGTGGATGGAGCCACCTTCTCACTGCTTTGAATGCATCATCCACAATGTGTTTACTGGTCCACAACAACTGTGCTCTCAGCATTTTCTGTTTTAATTTCTACATTTACTGTGTTTGTTGCCAAGTGTCAGAGTTTTACTGAACATCAGAATGGTGAAAATCCTGTGGTGCCATCACCTGTAACCTTCCCCCATCACCGCAGGTCGCCAGATCACAAGTTGTCAGGGAAATAAGAAACGGGAATGTTAGGATGAAGGAGATTACCGAGATAGAACATGAGCAGGTGAACCCCACCCCTCCAGCCTGCTCTGCCATGTCATACAATCATGGCTGCTCTGACAGTAACTTCAACTCCACATTCAAGTCACCTCCATGGAACTCCAGTGGATTCACCCCTTGTCTATTTCCCTAACTATTTCTTATAAGACAATCCTTTCATTCCCGGTATTAGTCTAGGAAAACCTTCTCTGAACTGCTTCCATTGCTTTAAAAACCCTTCAATAAGGAGATTAATATTGTACACAATACCCCAGATGTGATCTCATGGTGTGCTGTATAATTGAAGAGCAACCTCCTTACTTTTGTATTCAATTCAATTTGCAATAAATTCGCTGTTAGCTTTCCTGATTACTTGCAAACTCTATATACCAATCTTTTGTGAATCTTGCATACAGACAGCCAGGACGTCTGCATCTCAGAACTCAGCAATTTATAACATTTAGATTTTTCTTTCTAACAGGGGCAATTTCAGATATTCCCACTTTATATTTGTCACCACACCTTCAGATCATCATTTTAGTTGTAAACATTGAGGTGCTGCCACTGCTCCCTCAACACTCCACTCATTACATCCTCCCATCAAACAAAGGGACCTATTGGTGCCTTCTCTCCAGATGCCATGAGCCTGTCCGTGCCGATGTGTTGCATCGTTCCTGATAAGCTTTTATTTTCTGCAATAACCTTTGAAGTAATGTTTTATCAAAGACCATCTGTGAGCATATCACATCAACTGGTTCTGCTTTATCTGCCTTATTCCAGCTGCACTTGGCATTTGGAAATATTTTAATTATATGAAACTGGAGCCAGGATTAAAAAAATAGAAATGACAAGAAATGAGTCGTCTGGAAAACCTTTTGGGAGCGATTGCTCTGATTGCTCAGTAACCCAGAGCACTGAATGCCCATGCAAACATATCCTGAGCATTTCCTGGGGCTGGGGATGGGGAGAGAGCTGTTTGTGCCTACCTTTATTCCTCCAGAGCTGGCTGCCTTGCTCAGGCCCACGATTTTCAAAGGAGATCCAGAGGGTCAGGTTGTGCTTCTGCGTGACTGCATGCAGAGAGGAGACCGTAAACTGGAACGAATCCTGGCTCTTCCACAGGGGCTCCTTGGGCCATTCATGTTGGTAGAAAATGTTGGCATCCTCCAGCTATGGGTGGAAGGAGAAGTCATTGTGAACACAGTGGACAAAGGTCACTTTCCTTCACTCTGGAACTTACTGCAGAGTATCACACAGCCAGCACCATTACACCACTAACCCAGATCCCATCACCACCTATACACATAGGCCTGGTTACTACGAACGAGTCTGGATTTGGTGACAGTCCAGAACCGGGGTGCTGTTGCTTCTTGGTTCTTGGTTGCTAGAATTAACCATTCTTTGAAGCCTTGCATCAGTATAACCTTGGTCCTGAAGGTCAAGGAATGTCACTGTATTTCATTGCAAGAGAGAGCTCTGTGTTGAACATGCTTGGACTTTCCGAAGCCACCATAAAGCTGGCGATGTAAATTGTCCTCAACCAGATTATTCCTAGTTTGAAGAACTTCTAAAGACGAATCAGTATTCAGAAAAGTAGAGCAATTTTAAATCTGAGTGCAGGCCGTCAAGCTAATCTCTACTGGTGGAGGGAGGGCTTTGTGATCCTGGAGAGGAGGCTGTGTACAACAAGGTTTCTCATACTCGCCCCAACTCTGTAACTCCTGCACTGACCGAGGATGATTACAAAGCATTTCAGAGCAGTCAAAGTCGTACAGCATGGAAACAAGTGCTTTGGCCCAACTTGCCCATGACGATCAAGATGCTCCAGCTACACTAGTCACACCTGATCGCGCTTGGCCCAAATCCCTCTAAACCTCTCCTACTCATGTACCCATTCAAATGTATTTTAAATGCTATTTCAGTACATGCTTCAACTACCTCCAATGGTAGCTCGTTCCATGATTCACCCACCACCCATCAGGTTCCAATTAAATCTTTCCCCCTCTCAACTTAAATCTATGTCCGCTGGTTCTTGATTCGCTTTCCTGGGAAAAAGACAATGCATTCACTCTATCTGTTCCCCTCATGATTTTACGCAGTGCCCACTAAGTCTTTAATTGATTAGTCAAACACACACACAAGTGCAGGTGAGTTGTTAAGTGAGATTTTTTACTCTTATGCATTACCCTGCAGTTGTTCTGTGAGAGGCAGCTTAGCATAGACATTTTATCATCTAGGACCTGGACAGTTAAAGGAACCTTGAAGAGAATTGCTCAGTGAGCAGTGTGTGAATGAGTTTCGCAATAATCTGACGGATCAGGTAATGGTGCTCATTCATTTCCCTCTGGTTGGAGATATAACAATGCAATCTACAATCTGGCATTATCTTCACTCTGGATATTAATTACATTTTTCCATCATGAAGTATGAGCAATGTGATTTCTGAACCTCATTCATCTCCCCTGACACTGGAGAGTTACACATCAGCAACAACCCATTTAACTAGAACGCCAATCTTCACATTACAAGTGAATTTATCTGATATCTTCCTTGTCTTGTTTTCCCCTGCACTCTGCTGAAGGTCCCGTCAGCCGTTCATTCACTGTTGTGTCAAGTAGTTTTTCCTCAGGGACCAGTCACTGCAGAACAGCACGGGAGACCATTCTGACATTCATTTCTGCTCTACATTTGTCCGACTCTCTTACTCTTCCCAGAGCCTTGAAAACCCTTGAAGCATATCCACAATTTTCATTTGAAACTTATGACTGAATCTGTAGTCTGGATTTGTCTGGGTCATTTCCCCCTGATTGGAGATATATAAATGCAGCCTACAGTCTGGCATTATCTTCACTCTGGATATTAATTACATTCTTCCATCATGAAGTATGAACAATGTGATTTCAGAACCTCATTCATCTCCCCCGACACTGGAGAGTTACACATCACCAACAACCCATTTGTAGCCACTGGCTCGTTCAACTCTGGATGCTCTGGTTGCCTCAGGAACAGGCATGGTGAATGTGGATCGCTCCAATGCATGTCCCATTGAATGATCTCAGCTGCTCCAGTCTATCCCTGGAGCCCTCAACCCTCATTCCAGTAAATCTACTCTGCACCCTCCCTGAGGCCCTCACATCCTGCCTGAAATATGGGCCCCAGATTGAACACAGTACTTCAACTGGGGTCAAACCTTGCTCATTTTACAATTCCACGATGATTCTAATGTTCTCAAGGGGTTGGACGGGCTAGATGCGGGAAGATTATTCCCGATGTTGGGGAAGTCCAGAACAAGGGGTCACAGTCTAAGGATAAGGGGGAAATCTTTTAGGACCGAGATGAGAAAAACATTTTTCACACAGAGAGTGGTGAGTCTCTGGAATTCTCTGCCACAGAAGGTAGTTGAGGCCAGTTCATTGGCTATATTTAAGAGGGAGTTAGATGTGGCCCTTGTGGCTGGAGGGATCAGCGGGTATGGAGAGAAGTCAGGTACGGGATACTGAGTTGGACGATCAGCCATGATCATATTGAATGGCAATGCAGGCTCGAAGGGCCGAATGGCCTACTCCTGCACCTATTTTCTATGTTTCTATGTTCTTGTGTATGAAATCAATGCCCTAATTTATTTTACGCCCAGCTTCCTGTGTCAACTTTTAACATTTAATATTGCTTCCCACTAACTTCCCCACATTAAATAGCACATGCCCATGTCTACACTTTCACCAGTCTGTCTGTATTATGTAGTCTGTGATTGCCCTCACTATTTATTTTGTGACCTATACAAAGTTTGCACTCACACCCTATCAAGCTTAGTTTATGACAGTGCTATACATCAAAATGACAGTACTTTCAATATCAATTCCAAGGGAACAATATATCTCTCAGGTCCAAATCAATACTGCTTGCCACTATTCTCTCTGCTTTCTATCCCCTATCTAATATTGTATCCAGTCTCTGCAATCCCATGGGCTTCACCTATGCTGACGTTTTGTTGCTCCTTATTCCATGCATATTGAAATACCACATGTACAACCTTAACCACACTACCCTTTATCAATCTTCTCTTTGAAACAAAGAACACAAGTTAATTAAATGTGGTTTAATTTTAATTCACAAAGGCAGCCATCTTCTATTGCTATTTTTCCAAGTAACGAACTTTGCCTGAATGTTGATCTTTTCCCCATCACAGGACATCTTTTGTTTTCTGTTTAACTTGTTCCCATTTTGAACACAGGGAGTAACATTAGCAGCACCCCTAATTCCATGGAGCTCTGGGCAACTGGAGTGAAGTCTGTGCAATCTCAACCCACCACAAGATTGGATGCTTCCAAAGGCAACTGGAAAAGGATGTGTTATGATGAAGGATCACTTTCCTGAAACATTGTCTTTGTTTCTCTCTTCTGGGACAGTTTCTTCATAGCTGTCATTGGGCAACTGAACGGTCCTCACACCAGCAGAAGTGCAGTCCTGACTTCCCATCTATTTAATTGGAGACTTCTTGCACTCTATGTTGTACCCTTTACCCTTTATCTGTGAGTGCACTGTGGACGGCTATAGTCTCTTGACTAGATGGCACAACAAAAGCATTTCACTGTACTTCGGTACATGTGACAATAATAAACTAAACTAAACACAAAGGCCATCCAACCTGTTATTGTCAGCATTTTATATATTTTAATGTAGAATGACAGCATTTACAATTTCAGCTTTTCAGTTTGATATTTCCCACCTAGACTGGATGATTTACCCAGAACCAATCTTGATCATGTCATCACTGCCCATACTCTGAGCATTCCTGCATGACATTCCCCTCTCCTGTGGCATTGGCAGTGTGTGTGAGCAGAACTGCATCACTGCTCAGCTTGCATCCACAGTCACGCCACCCAAAGATTGCCCTCAGATTCCTCTGGGATTGCACCGAACTTGGTGCTCAAAGCTCAGCTCCCAGCTGGAAATATCTCCAACACCCATCTCCAAGGAATCAATGCAGAGTGAAATTAAACTCACGTCTTCTTCAGTGAAGTTGGAAACGATCCTGGTCACATTCCCTGTGTCAACTGCGATCAGTTGCCCAAAAGCAGGAGGAGTCACAACCGTGTACAGGATTGGTCTGCTGTCATCATTGGTGCTTGCCTTTAGATGCCGGGTTGTGATCGGCTGACGTGTCCCTGGTGAGTGGGTGAAATGAAAGGAAGAGTGACCATTCATGTCAGCTCCATCTCCACTCCGTGCCATGTCTGAGCCATTCACTCTGTCTGCACTCCCCAAGCCACTCACACCATGCACCGCTTCCCACCCCACCGTGCAAGCCACTCAAATCATGCACTGCTTCCCACCCCACCATGCCACACACCTCAGTGCGGTGCTGAACACTGAGCCACACAACTAGAGTCTCACTCCTCGCTTCCCTCCAGGTTGTGGAGCAGCAGTGTGAGGGTGAGAGACCCCGAGTCCTGAGTCTGATGCAACCCACACCAACCTTGCCCTTACCTGGATAAATAACAAGAGGCTCCTCGGTTTTGATCTGAATATTGAGGGATCTGGCCCTGACTTTGAAGAAGTGGCTGGGTGTGTGGTTAATCCCATCAGACACCTGAAAGTGGAACCCTCCGGACGATGATGACCCTGAGAGACACGGGGGGGGGGGGGGGGGGGGAAGCAGTTTAGAATATGTTATTTACTTGCACGAGTTTGCTGTTTCGACATCCACTTGTGGTACTGCATAGAGTCATAAAGTCGTAGAGCTGTACAGCACGGAAACAGGCCCTTCAGCCCACCTGTGCATGGCGTCCGAGTTGGCATAGTAGCCAAGTCCAATTTGCCTGCATCTGGCCCATATCTCTGTATACCCTTCCTATCCAGATATCTGTTCCAATATATTTTATAAACACCAGCAACACCCGCCAGCCTATCACAACCCGTAATTGTATACACTTCGATAGCTTCCTCTGGCAGCTCATTCCAAATACAAACTACCATCTATTTAAAAAGTACCTCTTAAATCTCTCCCCTCTCACCTAGAGGGTCTGAGCTACAGGGAGCGGTTGATTAGACTGGGTCTATATTCCTTGGAGCGCAGGAGGATGAGGGGAGATCTTATGGAAGTGTATAAAATCATGAGAGGAATAGATCGGGTAGATGCACAGAATCTCTTGCCCAGAGTAGGGGAATCGAGGACCAGAGGACATTAGTTCAAGGTGATGGGGAAAAGAGTTAATAGGAATCTGAGGGTAACATTTTCACACCAAGGGTGGTGGGTGTACGGAACAAGCTGCCAGAGGAGTTAGTTGAGGTGGGATTATCCAAGAAAGAGTCTTAAGAGTCTTAAGAAAGAGTTAGACAGGTACATGATAGGACAGGTTTGGAGGAATATGGACAAAGCGCAGGCAAGTGGGACTAGTGTAGCTGGGACATGTTGACCGGTGTGGGCAAGTTGGGCCTGTTTCCATGGTGTATCACTCTATGACTAGGACGCTGTCTCAAAATAAGTTTCACCATTCAGGATAGAAATTTCTCATCCCAGATAGTGGTGAATGTGATTCTCAACCCAAGATCTTTGTCTGAAGAAGGGCTTGATCCAAAAATATCAAATCTGGAAATTAAGTTATTAATATTAACAGGACGGTTGTTGGCCTGATGTTTCTTTGTCCATATTGACAAGAATCCAGGAAAAGGCAATGTAAAGAAGACACCTTGTATCACCTCAGTCTAGAGAAGGGTCTGGACTCGAAATATCACCCATTCCTTCTCGCCAGAGATGTTGCCTGTCCCACTGAGTTACACCAGGATTTTGTGTCTATCTTTGGTTTAAAACAGGATCTGCAGTTCCTTCATGCACTTGGTATCCTACCCTGATTTGACACTCTGCTTGCCAACCCTCGCAGCGTACTTTAATGGTGGAACCTCCCTGTCCACCACCCCTCTCTGTCCCATCACTGCCAGCCTTTGGGATGGGTGAGAGGGTTGTTGATGGGGTAGACAGTTGTGGCCTTACCGTGGTGCACGAAGGTGATCTGCCTGGCATTGATCGCGGCCTGGCTAAACTGCAGGATGCTGACATCAAGCGATGACTTCATTGCCACGTGTCCATTGGATGGAGGACTGACAGAATACGCCAGTTCATCCGCAGGGCTATCGAGGTCCTCAGTGTACAGCAAATCCCGGGAAATCTCAGCCTCGCTGCTTTCCCACATCTAGGAACAGGAGCAGAAGACAGTTAAATTATTTAACCCCAGCCCCTCAACCCCCAGTCTAGACATCAGCACCACAGTCATCTCACTCCCGGCTCGTTTAATTGCCCCACCACAGCCGGCTGTACCATCTGCCCTAATCCTGATGTGTGACAGTGTCTCAGTGTACAGCCCTGGGAACAGGCCGGAGCCTCCTGTGTTACACAGCTGCTCAGGATCAACCTCAGCCAAGGCTCATCCAGACCTTCTTAGCAAAACCACGGTCTACAAAAATGTGGATGACGATCATACTCTTATCCCTTCCACGAGGAGGCCAGATAATGAGAGAAGAGGAGTGAAATGTAAAGCTTACGCAATGGATGTGGGTGGACAGAAACATGAGGGGAAAGAGCAGGGGGAAAATGGAAATGGGGGACTTTGGGATGGAGGTGAATGTACAATGAAAGGGAGAGGAGCAGCGACTGGGGAGATAATGAGGGAGATGCGTGGAGACCAGGGTGGTCTGGACTGGTATCGGAATGCGTGAGGGGGTGGGGGATTACTTGAAATTTGAGAATTCAATGTTCACACTGTTGGGTTATAAGCTACCCAAGTGGAATATGAACTGATTTTCCTCCAGTTTGCGTGTGTCCTCAATTTGGCAACGGAGGAGGCCCAGATTAAAACAAGGAATTACAGATGCTGGAATCTTGAGCAAAAAAACAAAGTGCTGGACTGACTCAGGGGGTCAGGCTGAGTAACTCCAGCGCTGTGTATTTTGTTTAGAAAGGTGGGTTAGGGTTAGGAATGGGAAGGGAAGGTAATATGGTTTGCAACCGGGAGATCCAGCAGCCCTTGGTGTATAGTTCATGTTAATAAGTGATAGGTGCAGAATTAGGCCATTCAGCCCATCAAGTTCACTCTGCCATTCAATCGTGGCTGATCTATCTCTCCCTCCTAACTCCATTGTCAACACTAGAGCGCAAGTGTTTAGTCACTTAGTCCAATAAAGAGAGTGTTGTGAGAACAAAGGTTACAGCTTAATGTAAGCATCAGGGGCAATAGGAAATATTTTCCTTCCCCACAACTCTGAGGGGTTTGGGTCAACAGAAATCCAGAGCTGTCCATTATCAGATGTGTCAAAATACAGCAGCTTCGATAATATCCGTCATTAACATACCAAGACCACTCTAACTGGGACTACAAATGTAGGAATCTATTCAAACCGCAGGCCCATTAGTCTACAGTCATTAAACAGGCTACTCATAATAATGTCCAGAGTAAACATCAGTTGAGTTAGATAATTAAAGCAAGGAGCTCACAATTTGTGGCTCAACAATTTTTGTCTGTTACACGAAGGAATGTAATCTTTTAAAGCACTCAAGAATTTCTAGGCCCAATGGAGTATAAATAGACTGCATGGATAATTTCTGTATAATTTCTGTATAAATAAATAATACTTGAATACTGTACATATTCTGTATTATGTACAGAAGTATTAATGGACACAGTATACTGTCAGAATATCAAATGGTTGAAGCTGCTTTGGAATATTAACCATCTCCCATAAGTGTATTAGAGAACATATATATTTTTGGAGTAGTAGATGACATTATATCCTCTTTATTAATAGCATCAATTCCCAGATGAATAATGATTAATAGCATTATTTTCTATTCAAAATCACTCAACATGGAATCAGGCCAATTAACCTATTAGGGTAATGAGTACAGAGGTTGGGACGCCATGTTATACAGTAGCTCTTTAGGACATTGGGAAAGGCACTACTGTGTGGAGTCTGGTTGGCCTTGTACAGGAAGGATGTCATTAAAGTGGAAAGAATGCCAAAAATATTCAATAGGATGTCCAGGTCTGGAGGATTTGATAGGCTGTGTCTTTTTCTCCTGGAACATAGGTGGTTGAGGGATACTTTATATAGGTATGCAAAATCATGAGCGGTGTAGCTAAGGTGAGCAGCCACATGTTTTCCCTAAGGTAGGAATGTCTAAAACTAGAGAGCTTAAGTTTAAGGTGAGAAGGGAAACATTTAAATCAGACCCAAGAGGCAACTCTTTCACAAAAAGGGTGCAGGATTTATGGAATGAGCTACCAGAGGAAGTGCTAGAGGCAGATAAAATTACAACATGTAACGACACTTAGACCCATCTGTGGCAGGCTCTGTGGTTCCCACATTGGTCTCACGGGCCACCTCAGAACCCACAAAGCCAGAGAGGAAGGAAGTTCCTCATTCTCAAGGAACAGAACAGATCAGTCATGTAGGAAGGAACTGCAGATGTTGGTTTGAACCGAACATAGACACAAAATGTTGGAGTAACTCAGTGGGTCAGATAGCATCTCTGGAGAGAAGGAATAGGTAACATATTGGGTGGTGACCCTTCTCTGTCATTCCCTCTTCTCACTCTTCTTTCTATACATTTGCTCCCATTCAGACTGCAAGAACTGATCTGGAGTCAATAGATTTTGGAACACAAACGCTTTCACAGGAATCCAATACTGTGGGCTTTGAACATCGCTATATGGACAAAGAACAATGAGAAATGGAAATACAAAAAGATCTAAGGACATTGCAGGCTCTGCAACAACAGCAAGCATTTCTATAGCAACTCTGTCAAAGCATTAAAGGTGCATCAAAGGAGTAACAGGAAGCTTCGTAACAAAGGCAGGTGTAGATGGGAGGGTGGCTGGAGAGGCAGAAATGGTAGGGCATTGAATTACAGACCCATGCAAATGAGAACAGGGCTGACATTAGTTGAGATTACAATGGGTTTGTAAACCTGGAGAAAGTATCACTCTCCTCTCCCCCTGCTGGTAACAGCTCTGCTCTCTGCTGGTCACAGCTCTGCTCTCTGCTGGTAACAGCTCTGCCCTCTGCTGGTCACAGCTCTGCCCCCTGCTGGTCACAGCTCTGCTCTCTGCTGGTAACAGCTCTGCCCCCTGCTGGTCACAGCTCTGCTCTCTGCTGGTAACAGCTCTGCCCTCTGCTGGTCACAGCTCTGCCCCCTGCTGGTCACAGCTCTGCCCCCTGCTGGTCACAGCTCTGCCCCCTGCTGGTCACAGCTCTGCTCTCTGCTGGTAACAGCACTGCCCTCTGCTGGTCACAGCTCTGCCCTCTGCTGGTCACAGCTCTGCTCTCTGCTGGTCACAGCTCTGCCCTCTGCTGGTCACAGCTCTGCTCTCTGCTGGTCACAGCTCTGCCCCCTGCTGGTCACAGCTCTGCCCCCTGCTGGTCACAGCTCTGCCCCCTGCTGGTCACTACCCATCTCGTCCTGCTGACAGGGCTCTCGCTTAACTTTTTTTCCCTGTTGCCAGCCGGGCAACCTTGACAGCTTTTTTGGTTGCCAAATGACAGTTTAGGTGGTCATTGAAGACGGTTTGCATGACGCGTGCGATAATGTGCTCTGAAGAAGTGCGTAGTTACCAGTCGGAATTATGCTCAATGAAGCATTCACATATTATGTTCAAGAAGGAACTGCAGATGCTGGAAAATCGAAGGTAGACATAAGTGCTGGAGAAACTCAGCGGGTGCAGCATCATCTATGGAGCGAAGGAAATAGGCAATGTTTCAGGCCGAAGAAGGGTTTCGGCCCGAAACGTTGCCTATTTGCTTCGTTCCATAGATGCTGCCACATCCGCTGAGTTTCTCCAGCACTTTTGTCTACATTCACATATTATTTCTGCTTCAAATAACTCACAAACTAAAGATATTCACCAATCAAGACATGATATATACCACAATGACATGCAGCAAAATTATAATACGATATCTCAATTATTTTTACACATTGCAATTAATTCAATTTCTATTAGTTCTTTCCGCTTCCAAACAAAAATGTGGTTGGATTATTCAGCATATGATCAACCTGTGTCAATAAATCCTGGACCATGGTAACATATATGCTTAACCATACACACTACAGATTGATGCAAGCATGTTTTCTGTGAAGGACCGAAAATTATCATAACATGGCCATAGCATGGGTCGTTATTGCTATTGGCACAGAAACATTCTGGCTTCCCACATAATTTATCCAAAACAAAATATACAGGTTGCAAATACATTTCTAAAGGCATTTTATGATAATAGCTGTTAAAGCCAACTATACCCATCTGACACGTTAAACATTACACTAACTGACAAGAGATGGCCAAAGGACATAACTGCAGCAAATGTTCTTTTGGTAATATGTTTAAAGGTGCAAAACAAATAATAACATTGGGAATTAAAACACATTTGATTACATTCCGTTATCAAACATAATCAATGTTCACTCTGAAGACCATGAAGCACAATAGGGTCAGGGGGTGTGTGAATCAGTACGGGGTGGATAGATGGTGGGGGGGGGGGGGGAGGTTGAGAAGGCAATCGATGCGGAATGGATGGATTGAGGCAGGTGAATTAGTACGTGTTGGTTGGAGTATTTAAAATTGTGAGTGGAGAGCATGAGAGACGTCAGTGGTGTTGAATGGGGGGAACAGTACGGGATGGATGGGGGGGATCAGTATAGGATGAATGGGGGTTCAGTACAGGATGAATGGGGGTAGACAAAAATGGTGGAGAAATTCAGCGGGTGAGGCAGCATCTATGGAGCTAAGGAAATAGGCAACATTTCGGGTCGAGACCCTTCTTCAGACCCTTGTTTACCCATTCTACTTGTATGGGGTT
This sequence comes from Raja brachyura, assembly GCA_963514005.1. The sequence continues at coordinate 23,679,882 of OY740820.1, forward strand.
ATCAGTACAGGATGGATGTGGGGGGGGGATCAGCACAGGAATGGGGAGGATCAGTACAGGATGAATGGGGGGGGGGGGTGGTCAGGACAATGTGGATCGGAGGGCCTATGCAGGATGAATAGGGAATCACTGCAGGATGCATGAGGGGATCAGTACAGGATGCATGAGGGGATCAGTACAGGGTGAATGGAATATCAGTAAAAGATGAATGGAGAGATCACTACAGTATGGATGGGAGGATCAGTGCAGGATAATTGGAGGGTGGGTCAGTACGGGATGAATGGGAGGAACATTGCAGTATGAATGGGGGGAGAAGTGCAGGAAGGATGGGAAGGGGGGGTCAGTACAGGATGAATTGGGGGACCAGTGGGGGGGGGGCAGGAGAGTCAATGCGAGGTGGGTAGGATGATGAATAGATTGGGGGGGGGGGGGGGGTGCCGTCCCTGTCCAACGCCAAAGTGCCGCCGCCTCTTCGTCACCGCCTCCGCTCCTCCGCCAGCCGACAGGAAGGTGCGGGGCCGAGCGATGCAGCTCAAAGATCCTATAGCTATAGGGTCTTTGGAGACCTCCCTCTCCTTCGCTCCCTCCCTCCCTCCCTCGGCGTGTGAGAGGGGCTGTTTTGAAAGTGCCGTTATCAGGGCAATAGCAGCCGCTGATGGCAAATCCGCAAAAGGCGCTTTCAAAACAACCCCTCTCGCACACCAAGGCCGGGAGGAGGGAGGGGTGGGCGGGGTGCGGGAGGAGGAGGCGGTGGACCCGCTGTCGCGGCCGCTGCTGCCGCTGTTGCTGCTGTTCGGGGCCCGTCATTCGCTCCGAGCCGTCGTCACCCCGCTCCTAGTGTCTTTGCCCCGCAATCAAAGATACTAGAGGAATACAGTCGCCGCCGCCAACACGAGACGTCAGTTCCTATTTGCCAGAGATGCTGCCTGACCCGCGGAGTTACTCCAGTTTTTGTGTCTACCGGTATAAACCAGTATTTGGGTGCCAAGCCGGGCAAAATGAGTCATCGTTTAGGTTGCCCGGCTGCACTTTCTGTGGTCAATGGCACCCAGGCAACCACTAATTTCGAGCCCTGGATGATCAAGTCAAGTCAAGTTTATTCGTCACATATACATATACGAGACGTGCAGTGAAATGAAAAGTGGCAATGCTCTCGGACTTTGTGCAAAAAACAAACAAACAAACTACAAACAGAATGGAATAAAATCACATATTATTTTACATATTGCATATTGTGGGAGGATGGAAAAAGGGAAAAAAATGCAATTAAAAAAAAAACATTACAATGGTCCAGTAAAGTTAGTCCCTGGTGAGATAGGAGTTTACAGTCCTAATGGCCTCTGGGCAGAAACTCCTTCTCAACCTCTCCATTCTCACAGCACGGCAACAGAGGCGTTTGCCTGACCGTAGCAGCTGGAACAGTCCGTTGCAGGGGTGGAAGGGGTTTCCCATTATCTTATTGGCTCTGGAGTTGCACCTCCTGATGTATAGTTCCTGCAGAGGGGCGAGTGTAGTTCCCATAGTGCGTTCAGCCGAACGCACTACTCTCTGCAGAGCCTTGTTGTCCTGGGCAGAGCAGTTCCCAAACCAAATTGTGATATTTCCGGATATGATGCTTTCCACGCTCTGTCCCCTGCTGGTCACAGCTCTGTCTCTGCTGGTCACTACCCCTCTCCTCCTGCTGGTCACACCTCTGTCTCTGCTGGTCACTCCAGCCACATGTATAAGATGTAAGAGAACAGACAACATTTAAAAGACATTTGAACAGATGCTCTGATGGAAACACATTGCTGGAGTAACTCAGCGGGTCACCCTGTGGAGATAATGTATGTGTGACGTTTTGGGTCAAGACCCTTCTTTGGATAGGGAAGATTTAGAGGGACATGGGCCAAATGCAGGTGAATGGGAGTAGCTTAGATGGGGCAACATCGGCATGAACATGTTGGGCCAGAGGGCCTCTTTCCATGCTGTATAACTCAACACTGTAAGAGGAGCAGGAGTAAACCGCTCAGTTTCTCCAAACCTGCAGTTTAATAGCTATGGTTGATCTTCCCCAGGCCTCATCTACTCCCTGTGCCAGCTCCCCATTGCTCCCAATTCCATAATCATTCGCAAATTCATCCTCATCATCATGAATTATTCTCCACTACGCAGCCTCTTCCAGCTCAGTTATCGCTGTCAATACTGTCCCCTGGTGGCCATCTTAAACACAGGCACACTGCAACTCCAACTGTGCATCTTACTTCCTGTAAATTGCTTTTGCTAGTTTGATAAACCCAAAGTTTGCAATAAATCTTACAAGCTCATGGTTTTGAACTGGGCAATGAATTTGTACATATATTCATGTTTATTCAGATAAAATTATCAAAATGAATGGACAGCTTTTGTTTTGTCTTATTCGTAGACACAAAGTGCTGGAGTAACTCAGTGGGACATGCAGCATCTCTTGAGAGAAGGAATGGGTGACGTTTTCGGGTCGAGACCCATCTTCACCAGTCAGGTGGAAGTTTGCAGAATTACAGAGTAGTTACAACCTCAAGAATCTATAGTCTTATAGACTTATAAGAGTCTGAAGAAGGGTCTCGACCCGAAACGTCGCCTATCTCCTTCGCTCCTTAGATGCTGCTGCACCCGCTGAGTTTCTCCAGCTTTTTGTGTAACCCTCAAGAATCTATAACTTGCAGAGGAATCGATAGATCATTTCTCAGCTGTGCCATCACACCTAACACTGCGGGATGAGGAATGGGTGACATCTCGGGTCAAGACCCTTCTTCGGACTGAGGAAGGGTCTTGACCCGAAGTATCATCCATTCTTCTCTCCAGAGATGCTGTCTGTCCCGCTGAGTTACTCCAGCATATCTTCGGTTTAATCCAGCATCTGCAGTTCCTTCGCACACACTGCTGGATGAGGGACTTGTCAGCTCTTCACAGCCCTATAGCGCAGTCTGCCAACCCCTTCCCCTCAGCCTCTGCCCGCAGCCCTGCAGGTCCATCGCACTCAGATAGCGATGCAGTTGCCCTCTGAATGCGGCCACTGATCTGCCACTCTGCTGCCCCAGCCATCCCACGCCCCAAGAGAGGATTTCCTTCCTATCACTGTCTGTGATCATCACCTTAATTTCCCATCCCCAGTCTCCTGCCTGCTCTGACAACACTTTCTCTCTCCACTACATATATTCTTTGGAATTCTAAATCCCTCTATCAGATACCCTGGCCTCTACTCTACTCCAAGAACAAACACTCAACCTCTCCAGTCTCATTGCAGATATAAACTCCTCATTCTGGAACCAATGTGGTCAGTCTTTGTGCCCTCTCTGAAAAGCTGCCATATTTTCTGAAGTGGGCACAGCACTGCACAGGTGGCCCAGCGAACAAGCGACAGGGATGGAGTAACGTGCTGAGGAAAATAAAGTTTAATATCTTTTAAATAACATTGCGCTTCCACTAATTGTCACAATGTCCACTAACAGAGTTGAAAAACATCCATCTCTTCCTGCTAAACTTGAGGATGTGTCAGGTTTCCAGCAGAGTTTTTGATGAATTTGTTTGAACACCCAGCCAGTAGCGTCACTGTGGGAGCGGAGATCATAAGTTAATAATGCACTTACCTTCAGTCCAGTATTAATGGTGACAACAGGACGCTGGTCGTTCACAGGGATCACTGTTACATACATTGCCATTGCTTCACTCTGTCTGCCAATCTCTGAGGCATTTACAATTACAGTGAAGTTGTCTGTCAATGTTTCACTGTCGTCATGAAAATAAGACACTGCACCTTCTGTGACCTGAAAATAGGCAGGAAACAAACATTCAAGAGGGTGATTTTGAAAACAGTAAGCAAATGTTCAACAGATACCACACACATCACTCAGCATTGATACGTATCACTGACACAACCTACAATACCAATCATTCCACCGCAGGCAACCAACAGGCATCAAAAACATATCATTATCAACAGGGGTTGATAAACAATCAAACAAACTGCACATGCTGAAACTCTGAAATAAAACTAATAGTGCTAGAATCACTCAGTTATCAAGGTCAAGCAGCATCTGTGGACAAAGAAATAGTAATGTTTCAGGTTTGAGATCCTTCAAGTTAATTTTCAGTAGCAGAGATGTTGGAGGAGGGCTGGGTAGAACAAAGGGAATATGTCTGATGGGGGGTGAGACCTGAGAGGTTAATGCGGCTGGAGACAGAAGGAAGCACCGGTGCTGGAATCTTAAGCACTGTCGGAACTCAACAGGTCAGGCAGCATCAGTCTGAAGAGGGACTTTGTGTTTTGGTTGAGTTAACGTAGTGGTTAGAACAAGATTCTGCCTCTTTGCCTGTGTTACGTGTTGCTAACAGCAAGGCTGTGGGGCATGCCCAGCAGGCCAGATTCTACTAACAGAGGGAAAATCTGACCCAAAATGATGACAGGCAGGAATGGCCAGTTCTGAAAGAGACAGAAAGAGTTACCTGGAGTTGGAGAATTTGATCTTGAATCAGAAGTATGCAGTGTGCGCTCAGACGGAAAATTAGGTGCTATCCGTCAAGTTTATTTTGGGCTTTGTTGGGCTTGAGGTCACAGAGTTAGATCAGAGTGGGAGTGAGATAGGTAATTAAAGTGTCAGGCAACTGGAAACTGAGGGTGTTGTTAGAACATTACTCAGATCATCAACACAAATAGAAATCTGCATCGACATTAAGCGTTCCCAAAACAGAGAAGGCACTGGTGAAGTCCACCAGGAACACATTTGAGGACATCCTCATTCATTGGAACATGACAGCCAACCTTACCTCCTTCATGGTGAAGAATGAAAGACTGTCTTCAGGAAATCGTTGGTTTGCGATCCTGCCATGCTCCGGGCCCTTCAGAATGTAACATTTGAAATTCAGGGAATTGGCGTAGTTGGAAATGTTGAGGAGGTCTTCACTGAGGGCCTGTGCATCTCCTTCTCTCACTGAGATGTTCTGGGTTTCCAAAGAAATGATATCAGGAATGATATCTACCATAACTGTGAGTCCATCCACTGACTTAAATCCATTGGACAGGTCCAGTTTGAAAGCATCGCCCTGAGGGTTGAATCGAAGGTTAACGTACTGAACACTGCCCGCATTTATGTCCTCCTGGGAAAATGACCTGAGGGGTTTCCGCCACGCACTAGTCCCACTGTCAGAGCCCATTGTCAATTGCCCATAGACAGGAGGCACTCTCACAGAGTAGATCAAATCCGATGGAAGACTGTCGTCATGAGAGACCTGTCCAAGGAACCACAATACACAGACTTGTTAACATTAAACACCAATGATTGCTTAATAATTCACTTAGCAACAGGCAACCTTGTTCAACTGATCACACAACTGTACAACTTTCCACATCCAAAACACCCCATCTCACAACTCTTCTAAATAATACATTTTAGTTTCAGCTTGAGAGAAGTATCTCACCAGAGTTCATATTGGCTTCCAACAAACCCTTACGGGGTTCAAAAGCCCTGGTCATAGAGTCATAGAGGTGCACAGTACAGAAAGAGGTCCTTTGAGCCATCTTGTCCGTGCCGACCAAGTTGGCCCACTGGGTTCGTCCATTTACCTGCATTTATCCCATGGTCCTCAAAACCCTTCCAGAGGAAGCTACAGAAGCGGGAACAATAACAACAGACATTTGGCCATATGATTTATACATGTACAGTACATCCATTATTGTCTTTTTTGTATCCCTTTAGTCATCATTGTATCCCCTTCCAAACATGGACAACCCACTAGGTGAAATCGTTGCTCTTAAATCTCTCAACACTTAACTTAAGCATAAGAAAACACTTCAATTAAATTCTACCTTGATTGATTTATTTGAGGAGGTGTTAAAGAGGGCATATGGTATGGTTGCCTTCATTGGTAAGGACATTGAGTATAAAAGTAAGGAAGTCACGATGCAGCTTTATGTGACTTTAGTTGGGCCATATTTGGGTGCAGTTCTGGTTTACCCAATGCAGAATGAAAATGAATGCTATGGAAAGACGTGTCAGTTACTCTGAAAGATCGCGAGGGAGAGGTAACAACTCTGATTCTGTTGTGTCTACTGAACTGTGAGTCTACCCTTTATGTGCTTTATGTGGTTATGTGGTTAAGTGCTTTATGTGGTTAACCCTTTATGTGCTTGCAATAAATGATCTGTTAGCCTGCAATGTGCTTACAATGAATGATGATTTGTTAACCCTTACTGTGCTTGCAATAAATGATTTGTTAGCCAGTAATGTGCTTGCGATGAATGATGATTTGTTCAGATTCAGATTCAGATTCAATTTTAATTGTCATTGTCAGTGCACAGTACAGAGACAACAAAATGCATTTAGCATCTCCCTGGAAGAGCGACACAGCAAATGATTTGAATAAATAACAATAAGTGTCCGGGGGGGGGGGGGGGTGATTGGCAGTCACCGAGGTACGTTGTTGAGTAGCGTGACAGCCGCCGGAAAGAAGCTGTTCCTGGACCTGCTGGTTCGGCAACGGAGAGACCTGTAGCGCCTCCCGGATGGTAGGAGGGTAAACAGTCCATGGTTGGGGTGAGAGAGGTCCTTGGCGATGCTGAGCGCCCTCCGCAGACAATGCTTGCTTTGGACAGACTCAATGGAGGGGAGCGAGGAACCGGTGATGCGTTGGGCAATTTTGTTAACTCTTAATGTGCTTGCAATAAATGATTTGTTAGCCCTTAATGAAATGAAATTAGTTGTTTGGCCTGCCCTGTGCTTGAAATGGAAATGGAAATGAAATGAAATGAGTTGTTTGGCCTGCCATGTGCTTTTGCTTTTGCTTTGCCTTTGCTTTGCTTGACCTCACCTGAAATGAAAGCAAATGGATTGTATTGTTGGCTGACCCCGCCTGCCCTGCCCTGTGCTTTTGCTTTGCCTTTGCTTTGCTTGAGCTCACCTGAAAAGAAAGCAAATTGTTTTGTTGGCTGGCCCCGCCTGCCCTATGCTTGACTTGACTTGAAATGGATTGTTGGCCCTGCACTCACTGTGCTGGACTTGGCTTGACCCACAACACCCATGCTTGTGCTCCAGAACTCCCCCCCCCCCCCCCCGGCCACCAATATTGGAATTGGTGGAGAAGTGGAATATTGTGTTGGGGACCAGCCCTCCCATGTGAACCTGGGACCCAACGGGTCCCACTTAGTCTAGTTATAGGCTAAAGGAATGTTCCCGTTGTGTTCTGATCTACCCCAGGCCTGCAACTGATGCAGATGGATAGAATGATTTGGGAAGGCAGTAAGCACAAATCAGGAGAATGCTGAGGCAATACATCATGAAGAGGTAGAATACATTGTCTTTCAACCTACCATCCATTAGCCCCATTCAGCATCTCCTGTCTGCGCTGTGGAATAGCCTGCCTATCCTCACTGGCCTGAGAAGTCTCCTCAGAACCCATAGACTGGAGTGGAGGGAACTCATCCGCAATTCGCAGGGAATGTCTAAGAGAATGATTTTTATGCTTGGATCTCGTTGGATCAGCTTGGCTTCCAGCGAATTTACAAATCTCCATTTCACAGCGTGGAGTGAGTAATTTCACACATGGCTATCTGCTGAGATTCAAGTTATAAGGTCACAAGTGATATGAACAGAATTAAGCCATTTGGCCCATCAAGTCTACTCCACCATTCAATCATGGTTGATCTATCCCTCCCTCCTAACCCCATTCTCCTGCCTTCTCCCCATAACCTCTGACACCCGTACTAATCAAGAATCTATCTACCTCTGCCTTAAAAATATCAATTGACTTGGCCTCCACAGCCTTCTGTGGCAATGAATTCCACAGATTCACCACCCTCTGACTGAATACATTCCTCCTAATCTTCCTAAGAGAACATCCTTTAATTCTGAGGCCATGACCTCTGGTCCTAGATTCTGCCACCGGTGGAAACATTCTCTCCACATTCACTCTACCCAGGCTTTTCACTATTCGGTAAGTTTCAATAAGGTCCCCCCTCATCCTTCTAAACTCCAGCGAGTACAGGCCCAGTGCCATCAAACACTCATCATATATGAACCCACTCCTTCCTGGGATCATTAACTCAGATTGGAGGCAGGAAGAGTGAACCTCAGCGAAAGAGCACGCTTAATCGCTGGTTGGAACTAACTGTGTGGAAAATGTGGCTCAGGAATCAGTATCAGCAGTTCAATCTTGAAGTAACATGAAACTCATGTGATGGACTGTGGCCCAGAGCACATTCTTCCATCTGTTTCTCCTGAGTACCACTTTAACAGAAGCTGCAGCCCCAGCTAACGGAGCTGTCGAACCACTGCACTGTACAATATCAAACATTTCTGCTTCTATATCTGAACACTAATGTCACTCCTCAGGAATTCACTGATGGAACCTCCTACATTAAAAAAAGTTATAGAGTACTTGATCAACAAACACTCTGCTGCCTCTTCCAGTATCTCAGTTTTCCCCGCTCCCAAATACCACATTCTGTCTGATGCTATTCTCAGTATTGCCTCCCTCACCTCTCTGGAGACAATGTTTTGCGTGGTCCCCACACAGTGTAGACATTGAATCCAAATTGTTTGTCCATCTTTCCTCTGGTGTCACAGTCCCTGTGCTGAATCCAGATGCCTGGGACTGGCTTTGCCTGCTCCAGCATTTATTTTCAGCGCTATCTCCCTCATACCTTTCTGTCTCAGAGCGGCCAAGTAAAGGCCCCACACGCAGTTACTGAGGTAACTAGGGAACTGCTGTCTGACAAGACCAGTGCTCATCTAATTCACTTCTAATCACCATAAGATTTAACATCAGTGACTGATAGCAATCGATCTCTATTAATTATTCTATAACTGGTCTACACTTTACCAAAGGAAATCACAGTGACACAAAGCTTTGGAAACATTCATCCAAAGTTAACCATTCCTCTCAGCTGGTTAAACCCCTCTCAAACTTCTCAAGTACAGCATTCCAAAAAATGACTTTCCTTAAGCTATTATTTAAGTTGATGAAATGAACGTTGTCTGCTTCCACTATTCCCTGGGAATGCATCCCATAGGCTGACTACTCAATGAACATGTGTCCACAGATCACTTCACTTTATCTCCTTCACACGTCTTTGAGGCTGTGCACAAGGTGAACAATTCCTCACAACCTACATGGTATGGCCTCTTTGGAATTTTACTCTGCAGTTTGGTTTATTGTCACATGTAACGAGCTTTTGTTGCATGCTATCGAGTCAAGGAAAGTATAATACATGATTACAATCGAGCCATTTACAGCATATAAATAGGAATAGAGATTTAAGAGTGTGGAGTGGTTGCAATATGTGATTGTAGATCTGCTTCTGTGGCTAGCACACAATTAATCGCCTGGGTTGGGTGCCATCTTAACTCTCAGCCATTCCTTCTCCAGAGAGATCATGCTGAGTTTGCAGAATTGCTTCTCATCATTCAATTGCTCCACCCCTCAGTTCTCTTCTTGTCATTACCGTTATCTTGTCAGCAACTGCACAACCCTTACTTTATGAACTGTGCCTGCTGGAGCTGTACACAGCGTAGTCACACAGTGTAATATAAGGTGAAAGATCACCTTCGTGATAATAATGAGCTTTTAACACACCTCAACATCGCAATTTCTTGACAGTATACAGAGCAAGGCTGCTAATCAGAAGCTAATTCTCTCTCCGTTTGCTAGCGTCTCTTTCCACTCCAGTCCCCATGGTTTTCTCTCTCCACACCCGAGGGCATGACGTATTTCTCGGCAGCGGATTTCCCCATCACCTGTTCCCAGATATGTCAAATGTTGATGTTTCTTATTCTGTTCATCTTTGTATCAGCCACCCCCCTTGCCCCTTAGTCATGCAGCTCTTGCCTGACATCCAGGTCAAGCATGCTGTAAAGATGCTGAGCAACACCAATTGTTCCCATGTTGTTTATTTCCGGGGGAAATCATTTAAAGCTGAATTATAAACACTTTGAATTCATTACTCCATCATATCCACAAAGTAAGATTGTATTCCCTCCTCTCTGATGTAACTTGCTTGGAAAGCATGCAAAGCTAAGTTTTCACTATCTCAGTACATGTGTCAATAATAAACTAATACTAAGAATAATGTCATTGACAAGATCACAATGAAGCAAAACTGAAAGCAGATCATGCAGGAAACATCAGACCATAATTTCCTGCTTTAAATTCAGATTGTTAGCAACTGCAGTTTTCAAAAATTGTTCAATCACCACAATCTCTAGTTTATTCTCCAGATTCTCAAATGATTTTATTAATAAGAGTTTCTGTAAGTTTTGCATAACAAATGTCAAACTTGAGCTTGCAGGTAATCTTTGCCACTATTTAACACAGGAGTAACATCTGTCTTCCCTATGTCCCCAGTCTCTTCCCGGTGTTCAGTACTTGTACCAGCATTCCTGTTTTTCTCAACCTCAAATCCGCAATGATCCTTGGTTTAAAGATTCAGCTCGGTTTATCTGCTTGGATCTGCACAGCTGTTTAGCAGCCCTTGTGCCAGTGATAGGGGTAAGAAGTGGAAACTTCAGAGTGAGTGAACGCTGTTGGTGAACTGTATTAGTGAGGTGTGTGGGTTCATGAACGGTTTTAGCTCTTAGAGCTAAAGGAATCAAGGGATATAGGGAAAAAGCAAGAACAGGTACTGATTTTAGATGATAAGCCATGATCATATTGGATGGGGGAGCAGGCTTGAAGGGCCAAATGGCCTATTCCTGCACCTATTTTTCTATGTTTCTATGTTTTGATTAATTAAATGTTTTAGTTAATGAACAAAGCTTGTTAATGAACTATTATTTAGTGAATTGTGTTACTTAGTCAACATGTTAACTTGACTTGTACCATCAATCTCACCTCCCCTCTTGCTTCTCACACTCACTACTGAGAGCTCAATCCTGACGGTATCTCTCAGACAGTGGGTGAGGTACAAGAGGGTGGGCGGCAGTGTGCATCACACCAATGTGTTGGGATCAATCTGCTATAAAATCTACAGCCATCAATGAGCTGAACTTCTGGCCCCACAGCATCCAATAAAATATTTGAGCCAAATAATAAACCATTTTTTAAAGTGATAAGCTTTGTCCAAGAATCGCATTTCCCTTTCCATACAGATCCAGTGGGATTTAAATGCAAGGGCCATGGCCTTTAAACAACAGAGAAATATTATAAAACATAGAACGTATAACTGATACTCAATGCCACGACAAATGAAACCATGTTTACTATACACCTTCTTCACCACCCTATCAGCTTGTGTTGCCACTATCAGAAAAGCTGTGGGCTTGGGCTCCAAGATCCCGCTGTACATCAATGCTGTGCTGGGTCTTTCCATTAACTTTATCCTTTTGCCTTACATTCAACCTCCCAAAGTACACCACCTCACATTTGCTCAGATTAAACACCATCTGCCATTTTTCTGGCCATGCCTGCGGTTGATCTCTCTCCCACTGTTTATTTTGTTAGCCCTCATCACAGTCTGCAACTCCACCAATTTTGGTCTTGTCTTAGGAAGCTGATTATTTTACCGGGATGATTGCCTGCATCATGGTTAAATTAGAAGCGATAAAACCATGAAAGTAATTCCAGATTTTGCAGTGAGCAAACCAGAAAGCTGCACAACTATTTCACCTCATTAATGTGGAATGAATATTCAGGGTAAGGCCATGTCCTACTCTTCAAACAAAAAAAAATAATGGTCATATTTTCACAGGGGTGGGTATTGGCCAAGACTGGAATCAAATAAGTAGTGCCTCTCAGACGGAATCATGTTTCCACAAAAGAATTTCACTAATAAACAAGCACATTTTCTAAACTTATTAACCTTCTCTGGGACCAGACTACAACAGTTGCAAATTGAGAGTCGGGTCTTGTCACATCACCACCAGATGGCGGTGTCAGGCAGCGTCACTCTGCCCACGAGTAACTGGGTCACAAGCTCAGCCCCACAGTGCACTGCCTACCACTAGCACCCCTTGTCACCGATCACCACCCTCTCACCTACCAGCACAACAAGCTGGGTTCCTAGCCTGTACACTGTTATCAGCCACTAGGGAAGCAAGCTTGTTTGGTGAAGATGAGTATGAACCTGATGATACTTCTCCTGATTTAATTGATCCCGATGATCATTGTTGAAGTGATACGAAGAAGGAGATCATAAGCAATAACTCCTGCACCTCCTCCAACCTCATCTACTGCATCCACTGTTCCAGGTGTCAACTTCTCTACATTGGCGAGACTAAGCGCAGGCTTGGCAATCGCTTTGCCCAACACCTCCGCTCAGTTCGCACTAACCAACCTTGTGTCCCCCGCCCAGACGTCAGTCTGAAGAAGGGTCTCAACCCGAAACGTCGCCTATTCCTTCTCTCGATAGATCCTGCCTTACCCGCTGAGTTTCTCCAGCATTTTTGTCTACACACAATAACACTTCAGTCTGAAAAAGGGTCTCGACCTGAAACATCACCCATTCCTTCTATCCAGAGATGTTGCCTGTGCCGCTGAGTTACTCCAATATTTTGTGTCTATCTTCGGTTTAAACCAGCATCTGCAGTTCCTTCCAGCACAGAGCTAAAGTGTTTCAATATCTACATGAGAAGTTGCCACAGTGAGGATTTGTGTCCCAGTGTGTTATTGGCAAAGGAAGATAGCAAACAATTCATTATTTATTGGTTTAATTGGAGACGCAAGGACTAAGAGAGGACTCAATTTAGCTTGTTAATTAATTAACCTGGACCAACAGACTGAAGTATAATTAATTAATGTTGATAAAATTCAGGGATAACGTGCCAGGAATATGAATGGGAGACTTAGGTAATTACTTATTTGATTGACAAGGACACAAGAACTGCTCAGTGGGAATGTTAAATGTGAAGCGGAGTAGAAAATAAGGAATAGGAGCTGAAAAAAATAATTATTCTACATGTTGATTGGTTTCTATCAGTAAAGGAATGTGTATAAATTCTCAAATCACCCAAATTATGCCAGGAGAGGTAGGCAGGAGTCCCCTGTGGCAATTCCCCTCTCAAACAAATGACTAAAGGGGAAGTGCCAGCAGCCTAAAGAAAATTACCGGGGATAAATCCCTAGGGCTGACCAAGTGCATCTTCAGACCTTGTTGGAAACTCTAACGCTCAGGAATGAAGAACATTGCAAAAAGGGGTGAACACTGCCCAATCCATCATGGGTACTGACCTCCCCACTATCGCAGGTCCATCACAGTACTGGCCTCCCCACCATCGAAGGTATCTACAGGAGGCGCTGCCTCAAATAGGCAGCTAGCATCATCAGAGACCCACACCACCCTGGCTCCGCTCTCATTTCATTTGCGCCATTGGGAAGAAGGTATAGGAGCCTGAAAATTGTAACGTTCGGGTTTATGAGCAGCCTTTTCCCAACAATCAGCAGGCTGTTAAACACTACAACTTCCAATTAAGTTCCAAACCACACAGACTAGGGGAGGCATCACTTTTGTCTTGGCACTATTATTAATGGTTGATTATTATTGAAACGTCACCCAGTCTTTCTCTCCAGAGATTACGTCTGTCCTGCTGAGTTAATCCAGCATTTTGCGTCTATCTTAAGAGTGTCATTTTTCCCTTGTGCGGCATATGACAATAAAACACTCAACTTTTCCGGGTACTCAAGAGTATTTCTGTACAGTATAACTCAATGGCATTCCAGTGGTGCATGACTCTATGACATGGGCAGTATTTTATGATATTCATCCAACATTAGAACTCTGAAATGTATATTTATATAAAATAATTGAAATTAATGTAATGATTTATAATAATGAAGCACTTTATCAACCTATAAATTATTTTGTAGTGTGGTCACTGCTGTATCCACTTGTCCATAATAAAATGATCATATTGAATGGCGCCATGATCATATCGAATGGCGATGCAGGCTCGAAGGGCCGAATGGCCTACTCCTGCACCTAATTTCTATGTTTCTATGTTTCTAAAATACTGCAATACTGCAAGCCAGGACTCTCCAGCTGTTCTTCAAATAGTGCATTGAAATCTCTTTCATCTGATGATTTGAGCTCAATGCAACGCAACCTCAATGGTACACATATTGTCAGCATCATGGCATCCTTCAGTATGCTGTAGGGCTCAGGTCCATCAACTGACCTAAACTGGCACTTCACCAGCTCATTAGTCAACTTTACATGAGAATATTGGCTCCAATAATCAAATTAGTTGACAATAATCAAACCAAATGGAGAAGTAAAATCAAATGGCCAAGTCGAATACTTTGTTTCCGAAACTAAAACAAATCTTTGGATGCATATTACACAGTGATGTAAGCACAAGAAAGTACAGATCTCTTCCAAACTGCAGGAGACTGTCAGCCTCAGGATTGCCTGCTGACTGGTACTGTTTAATTTATTGGCACCCTCAGGCCTTCCTCTATCATTTAAACAGGATGCAATTTAAAATATTTCTTAAAGACTTTGAAAATAACTATAGGTTAGGAGTTTTGGTAATAAACTACTCTCAAACCAACCATTGATCCAAAGCAGATGTAGCTAATTAGATCCATGTGATGGTAACTATTTAATTAGAAAAAAATCCAAGCAAATAATTCGGACTTTCTCTGCTGCTAATTAGCTCTGTTTCTTTCTGAGTGGATCAGGGCAGCCTGCAAGATGAGGTTATCTACTCACTCAACAGGCACATCTGGGTGCACAAGTGTTCAACTATTGGAACATTGGATTTTGTAATAACTAACAATTTATTAGAAATGTGATCCCTGTCTACAATAGCAGCACTTACTAGCAATAAACTGAGTTGCTCAGCCCAGGGCTTGAGATCTATAATAGCTACATTTCCCCAAATGTGCATGGAGCTATTTATTGCATGTTCATTAGTTGTAGGAACAGAATTAGGCCATTCGGCTGAGCAAGTCTACTCTGCCATTTATTCATGGCTGATTTCTCTTTCCCTCTCAATCCCATTCTCCTGCCTTCTACCCATAACCCTTAACATCTGCAATAATCAAGAATCCATCAATCTCCATCTTAAAAATATCCATTGATTTGGTCTCCACAGCCTGCAGTGGCAATGAATTCCACAGATTCACTGCCCTCTGACTAAATAAATTGCTCATCTCCTTTCTAAAGGTAATTGGAATTTGTTAATTTTAACATAAATGTCAGAATCTGATTGAAAAGGATCAAAATAACATGTTACAGGGCTCCACTCTGATCATCCCATTGGACCCTAACCATGTAAATTAGTCCAGTTGTGAGAAAACTGAAGGTAATGAAGTAACACACAGCTAGATTGGACTTACGAGAAGTTGTTCATTCAGAATGCTCTTCGCTCCTCCTTGGTTTACAAAGATTTTCTTATTGTGGACCACGTCTGGTGGGTGCTGGTGACTTTCCATAAAGATCAAAACGGGAAAAGTTCCCTCTGCTTTAATCTCTTTCACTTCAACTATAAAATTAAAGGAATCCCTTGAATGTCTGCTGTTGTCGTGGTAATAAATTACTTGGCCAGTGTTTATATCTTTCTGTGAGAAAGTCAAATTTGGTTCACCGTTCACGAGAATCTTTCCATGTTTAGGGGGATCTGTTACTTGATATCTTATTTCTTCTTCACTCCAAATGTCCATATTAGTCTCCACATTAAGAAAATAACCATTGATATTTGACTCTTGTCCCTGCTGAATCAAAAATATGGAGTTATTGACTATTTCCAAGTAAGGTTCCAATGCGTGAACTTCCAGTATAGCTGCAGTTTGATGAACACCATCAGAGACTTGCAGCTGGAAATTGCCTTGTTGTGCACCATGATGTTTAAATAACACACGCTTCTTTTCCATGTCGTCCTGACTGAAGCGGGAGAGTTCATGGGCAGTGTCATCTGCAGAGACAATATTACCATTGGAGATCCCCCACTTAGTGTAAATCAATTGGGAATCATCAAAATCTGAATCTGCATCATGAAAACAAAGTTCTGCTGTGGTTAGTAAGTGTTGTCCATGCAGGGTCACGTTAAAAGTCTTATTCACCACTCGTACAGGTGGCTGATCATTTATTGGTGTTATATAGATTTTCAATGTACCAAGAATCACATTTGCCTCAGGTCCAGCATCTTCAAACTGTTCCACAACAACAAAACTAATGTTGTCTTCCAGTGTTTCAGTGTCATCGTGCTCATACATCAACCGCTCTTGGAGAATATCATCATTGGTAAAGATTGTGACTGGTTCCTTGGTGCTGCGCTGTGTGATCAGTTTACCATGCTGAGGACCCTGTGTAATGTTATACATAAAAGCAGTGGTACTCCGGCCCACGGTGAGAAGTTGATCCTTAGTTATGATTTGTGTACCTCCTTCCACCACAACCAATGCCCTACTCATCAAAATGGGCACATCAGGATCAATGCCAATTAATATTGGATAAGTATATATGGGAGAGTGCTGGTCTCCAACAAAAACCTGAAACTGGAAACTATCTTGGGTTTCTTCAGTGTTTCTGACAGTGGCCACATAAGTGAGTCCTTCTTGCTTTAAATCCTCCTGAGTGAAGGTGGACCCGGCTCTTAGTTGCTCATCCACCACCATTAACTTTCCTTTATCAGGCGACTTTAGAATCACATACCTGAACAAGTTAGCAGGGATTGAAAGTCCTTCTATTGCAGCCTCAAGTTCATTGTGTGTAATCTTTCCTCGTCTTACATTATTTAACTCATTCGGAGATATTCTGAGCAGTGTTATTTTGGCGCTCTTTATTTTTATAAAAAATCCATTATTTTCAAGAACTTGCTTTCCAATTGTCACTGAAAACATAAGTTTCTCAGTAATGTCTTCCGTACGAAACTCTGGATCTGTGCTGACATATCGAAGGTGACCCTGTTCTATATCATGCTGATGGAATGCCCTTGCTGGTTTCCATTCCCCAGTAATATCCGGTTTCTGGACCTCACCATAATGTAATGGTTCAGTAATGTTATACAAGACATCCACCTTCTGCTTGAATGCTTTTGTCTCCACGGACAGATTGCTGATGGTGATCAGACTCATAGCTCCTTGTTGGAGAATTAGACCAGTGTTCTTGCCCATTTTCACCTCAGGTTTCAAGGCCACAATTCTCAAGGGAGTTACATCACTTACTCTTTCTCCGTCATTGACCTGAAGCAACAATTGGGACAATTTAGCCCCGTTGTGAACATAGCGTATATTTCCTGCTTTAAGATTCTGACATGAAAATTCTCTAATTCTCTGATTGGGATTTCTTACATCTTCAACATAGCCTTGATCTTCCCTATTAACTACAATGATCTTTAATTCAGCACAAACATTGTCAGCATCTATGGGTAGAATGACATCTGGACTAAGGGTTTTCCAGGTATTTTGAAGAATCGTCATAAGATTCCCATTTGGGAAGGTTAGTTCTGGCGCATCATCGATAGGGATGATGTTTACATTTAAAATATACCGTTGACCCTGCTTTAAACAATGAGGGATCTCTTGCTTGCTATGAATGGATACTTCAAAGATTATCTGATCAAGTAACTCTTCAGATCCATCATGATGATATTTAATATGGTGACTGATCACATCCAACAAAGTAAATGCTTTTCTACCTTTTGCACCTGGGATATTTAGTTCCAAGTGTCCGTGTCTACCATCCTGAGTTATCTTGAAAACTACCTGGGAATGTCTTATTCCAATTCTGTGCAGATCAATAGTGGGGTTGATGTGTTTCAGCTCCAAGGTGGAACTTCCTGCTTCCTTTACAGCCAATTGTGTCAGATCTAATAGTCTTGTAAAATTATTGAATATTTGCGACATGTTTTTTGTGATCAAACATGGTGGATTGTTCATTAGAATGCCCCTAACACTTTGCATGGGTACAGGTGAAACCTCACCTTCTAGCCTGTTTTCACCTTCTGCCATCCCCTTGCTCTCTTGGTCATTGCATTCAGTGCCAATAGCCCTAGTGACTAATGCATTGGACAAGCTTATCTGATCTGAGTTTACTTGTATATTCTGAATACAACCAATGAATGAGCCAGATATTGTTCTTTCTGCCAACACATAGGTGGGACCATGTTTAATTAATTCAGAAGATGTTTTGTTGTCTATTCCACCAATGAAGAGATGCCCTTGGAGACCCAGATATGCCTTCTTATTGTTAATTAGTTGCTTCTGAGATGGTTTATCATCTACTGTAAGTTGTACATCATTTATATTGAAAACCAGGTGAACACTGTGCCATTTTCCATCATTAACAAAATGAGTATTGTCCAGTACAAACATTCCATTTCCATCATCAATTAAGACACGGAGATGACCATCTGCAATTTCTAAGGCAATAAAATTTGTCTGCCATCCCGCATGGTAAAGTAGAGGAGCCTGCAAAACCAGCGTCTTCAGAGAACACTCAAACCTTCTTTCTTCTTTTGTAGACCAGCTTGGAAAGGAAATAAAGGATCTTGGACCTAGAAAGTTAGCAGGATAATTGTGCCCCGCTGTGATTACATTGCTACATCCATGGTCTATGTTATGCTCAGGGTGGGCGATGAATGAGGATAAGATGTTACGATCATTAAACACTGCCCTGGAAATACAACCCCTGAACATGGTGGATGTCCTTGATGCATCAGGGATCTTTGCCTCTCCAGGTCCACCCAAATACAAGCCATAATTAACTTGCAGTTTATTAAAATAGTCAGGCACTTCTACAGCAGTGGTGAAGAGTCCATCGATACTCAAGGTTAGAGCCTTGTTCTCACGAACAAGATAAACATCGTGCCAGGCAAGATTGTGAAGCTTCAGACCTGTCCGAGAAATCAAAACCACTTCTTCAGATCCAAGTTGAAATTTCACCTGAAAAATAAAAAAATCCTAAATTACTTTTAATGGAAATCGGTAGCAGCAGAATTGGTAGCAATGTGAATGCTCTGTTCCACCCGAGTGTGTATTTCCTGAAGTTACAGTTCTGCAGTGGAGTGGACAGGATCTACAGGAAGCCACCAGCACACTGAATGGATAGTTCACGAGAGAGAGCTCCAAATATGAGTGGTTAGTGTTGGTCGGAAAAACAGAGACATTTAATCATGGCTGATTTCTCTTTTCCTCTCAATCCCATTCTCCTGACTTCTGCCCATAACCCTTAACACCTGCAATAATCAAGAATCCATCAATCTCCATCTTAGAAATATCCATTGACTTGGTCGCCACAGCCTGCAGTGGCAATAAATTCCACAGATTCACCGCCCTCTGACTAAATAAATTGCTCATCTCCTTTCTAAAGGTAATTGCAAGTTGTTAATTTTAACATAAATATCAGAATCTGATTGAAAAGGATCAAAATAACATTAGAGGGCTCCACTCTAATCTTCCCATTGGACCTTAACTTCATGTAAATTGGTCCAGTTGATTTACAAAGATGTCCTTATTGTGGACCACGACTGATGGGTGCTGGTGACTTCCATAAAGATCAAAATGGGAAAGGTTCCCTCTGCTTTAATCTCTTTCACTTCAACTATAAAATTAAAGGAATCCCTTGAATGTCTGCTGTTGTCATGGTAATAAATTACTTGGCCAGTGTTTATATCTTTCTGTGAGAAAGTCATATTTGGTTCACCGGTCACAAGAATCTTTCTATGTTTAGGGGGATCTGTTACTTGATATCTTATTTCTTCTTCACTCCAAATGTCCATATTAGTCTCCACATTAAGAAAATAGCCATGGAGATGGCTGGAGTGTGTCAGTGTCAGTGAAGTGGATAGTGGATAGTGGAGAGTGGATAGGTATATGGACGGGAAGAGAATGGAGGGGTATGGTCAGAGTGCAGGTAGATGGGACTAGAGGAAAATAAATGGTCGGCACGGACTGGAAGGGCCGGGAAGGCCTGTTTCCGTGCTGTAATTGTTATATGGTTATATGGTTAAGCGATGACAACATCCGGAGTGAGCGGAGACTTGCCGACGTCCGGGGAGCGTTTCCCTCCCCCTCCCCCCCCCACCCAGGAATGTGGGCCGGCCCAGGTGCTCCTTGTCCAGTTGGAGTCCAGGGTAGGAGGGTCAGTGACCCGGGGGTCCGGGGGAGGGGAGAGGTAAGGGTCAGCGACCCGAGGGTCAGGCATCGGAGCGGAACCTTAGCCCAAGATTCATCCCCGTGGCTCCGTAGGCGGCACCGACGCCCCCACTCACCCGGTCCGCTGAGTGAGTGGGGGCGTCACTCCGGGCTGGGGTCAAAACTCCATGGGGTGTGGACAGAGCGGCCAATGGACATAGAGCCGCCGGAGGTGAGGTGTGCACCTTGCCTCAGCGGGGAAGGGGGAGGGGGGTTGGTGCTGGGACCACCGCCGTGTCTCACCTATCACACCATCTGAATGGGAGAAACTAAACTACTTTTTTGTTTCCGCAAGATCATCCGGCGGGCCTGTTGTTTGACAGCCCTGCTTTAAACTAGTGCTTGAATCACATATCCCGGGAAAAAGACTATGCATTCACCTTATATTCCCCTCATGGTTTGTAGTCACCTCTAAAACAATTTTTGCTTTATTTTGAACTTCCAGCACCTGCAGATTTTTGAGCGTGAGAAATTTTGTGATCAGCGTGAGAGCCTGAGAATTTTGTGAAATGCAAGAATCTCACGCTCAATGCGTGAGGGTTGGCAGCCCCGCTAATAATGCAAACATTTTATGCAAGTTCTAATTGTTTGGTCAAAAATCACTTATTACTGCTTGATAACAGTTAAGTTACTTTAAGACCATTTCAGAAATTATGGCACTCAACAAACAATCAACTAACAAATTAAAGCAAACTAAAAATAAAATAACATGTTCCCTTTCCTGACTCTACCTCATAAGTACTTTAACGTTGTTAACAGTGCAAAGGGATATTAATCTCAAGAATCAAAATGGGGAAAGTGAGGGCAATTTTGCTTAAATGGTAATTTTAAGCCCATTCAGATCTGCATAGTCAGAGTTATACAACATGTACATGGCTGGCCCAATTTGTCCATACTGGTCAAGTTGGCATTCTGCGTGCCCAGGGACTGGCTGCCGTTCCCAGATCAGCCCGCGTCCCAGGGACTGGCTGCAGGTCTCAGATCGGCTCGCCTGCCCCGACCACGCAAAAACAAATAGAAAAAAACGTGCCTTTTCGGGTTACGGATTCTGCCTGTGTGCCGTAGGTTGCCGAACCCTGTCCAAGATGTTTGGCCTCATTGTGGTCCCCCCCCATGTTTTACAACCGATTCACCTGGTTAGTTCTATCTCCGGCTGCTTCATGTGTCAGCGGCTGCACATCCAACCAAGAAAGAAGAGAAGAGTTGCGATGTCACTGACAGCCGCCAACTGACGCGCTTCCGCACACTGCACAGATCGCAGTGATGTGGCGCAAAGAGACAAACTGTGCAGGGACTGAAGACAGCGTGAGAATTCTGTAATCGGTGTGAGAATCGGCTGGAATGCATGACTCTCACGCTCAAAGCGTGCGTTGGCAGCCTTGTCTAAGGCCAGGATGTGAGAACAGACACACAGGGAGACACATACACAATCGAAGACACACACACACACACAAAGAGAGATGGGGAGTCTAGCGGGCATGGTGTAGCGTGGATTGACAGCGCTGGCGCTGCCATGTGAGTTGAAGGGCAGAAGGAAGGGAGCGAGGCTGCAGCGGAGAGAGAAGGGACATGACGTCACACACAGCCGTCAACCGACGCGCTTCCCCAGACCACACAGATCGTTGTCATGTGGCGCAAAGAGACAAACTGTGCAGCAAAGATCGTATACTTCCGTTATAGGATCCTTGCTGTGCAGGGACTGAAGACAGCGTGAGAATTCTGTCATCAGCGTGAGGGCGTGAGAATTGGTTGAAATGCGTGACTCTCACGCTCAAAGCGTGAGAGTTGGCAGCTGTGAAGTGAGGACTACCGGAAATTAGAGAAGTCAATGTTCATACTGCTGGGGTGCAAACTACCCAAGCGAAATATGTGGTGCTGCTCCTTCAATTTACGGTGGTCCTCACTCTTTGCCATGGAGGAGGCCGAGGACAAAAAGGTCGGATTCAGAATGGGAGAGGGAGTTGAAGTGCTGAGCCACCGGGAGATCAAGTTGGTTATTGCAAACCGAGCGGTGGTGTTCGGCCAAGCCTATGCTTGGTCTCACCGATGTAGAGCAGCCGACATCTAGAGCAGCGGATGCAATAGATGAGGTTGGAGGAGGTGCTGGTGAACCTCTGCCATACCTGGAAAGACTGCTTGGGTCCTTGAATGGAGTCAAGGGGGGGGAGGTAAAGCGACAAGTGTAGCATTTCTTGCGGTTGCAAGGGAAAGTGCCCGGAGAGAGGGTGGTTCAGGTGGGAAGGGAGGAATTGACCAGGGAGTAACGGAGGAGACAGAAAGCAGACAGGGGAGGAGATGGGAAGATGTGGCAAGTGGTGGGGTCACTTTGGAGGTGGCGAAAATGCGGAGGATTATTTGTTGTACATGACGGCTTGTAGGGTGGAGGGTGAGGACAAGGGGGACTCTGCCCTTGTTACGAGTGGGGGGGGGGGATGGGGAGTGAGAGTTGAGTCACGTGGTATAGATGAGGCTCTCACCAGGGTCTCTTCTATATGCTCTCCGATGCTCTGGTGTGGAACACCTCATCCTGGGTGCAGATGCGGCGCAGACGGAGGAATTGGGAGTTGGGGATGGAGTCCTTACATGAAGCATGGTGAGAAGAAGTGTAGTCCAGATAGCCATGGGAGTCAGTGGGTTTATAGTGGATGTCGGTCAGGAGTCTATGATGGAGATAGTGAGATCAAGAAATGGCAGGGAAATGTCGGAAATGGTCCAGGTGTATTTGAGTGCCGGATGGAAGTTAGTGGTGAAATGGATGAAGCCAGTGAGTTGTGTGTGGGTGCAGGAGGTGGCACCAATGCAGTCGTCCATGTAGTAGAGGTAGAGTTCAGGGATAGGGCCACGGTACGTTTATGTGTAAAATGTTTATGTGTATTAATTTTTTTAATAATTTTTAATAGTCTGAAAAATCTGTTGGTCTGGCAGCACTTAAATCCCAAATGTGTCAGATTATTGGAGTTTTACTGTAAGACAATAGACTTTAGGTCAAATTTCTTAAGACATTGACTCCTCATGATTATTTCTTTATCAACTGTTTCTTTATCCTTTATTTCATTTATCCCATTGCCTAAATTATATTTGGAGACCTTAGTTCACCAGGTGGTGGATAATCTTCAAGTAAAACTTCAACACAGGACAATTTGTAAGCAACATATGTGTTCCCAAAGCATAAATCACGATGCCTGGAAATATGATCTGTTTTCGCTCTAGTTGAACATTAAATATAAATAATTACTAATGTGGTTAAACAGTTTATTCCATATATGGTAACTGTGGTTTATGTTCCCCAGTCTAGGTACCAATAAGCAAAGCAGGGTTTGACTGTCTGCTGCACACATTGCTTCCGGAAGAAGTCCCAAGTTTCCATTCGTATCCTCTCTAATACATAACATATCTGACCCAGTAAAGATGGTTTAGAGTAGAAAAAATATATATTTCCAGAGTTAACCTTTGAAAGATTAAATTAATGATCGTAACCCCGGAAATACTTCCCACATTCTAATAATTGCTGCCCATTAGTGATTTGGGCTAGACTCACTGTAGCACAAGTCCATTATGTTCTTTAAAAAAAAATTGAGATATTTGACCAAAGACCCAGACTCTGTACCTGAACGTCACAGCTGTGATGTACAGGAAGTCCCTTCCTATTTTCCCAGTCGATAGCTTAAATGGGACATTTTCAGCAGTTGCAGTGTTTATTTGAAGATATTTTAATGTTTCTTTGTCCATGACTGGTTTACTTGTTAATTTGATCACCTTGCTTGGTTGCTTTGCAAGATTTCCACATACCTTTTCATGGCTACACCACAGTGTGGCCCTTGGCACTTTGTGGAGCTAGAATTTCATGAAAGCTACGTATCTTTTACCAATTGTCAGAATTGGAAACTTTGTCCCTGGGTACTCAGGGCTTGACACATGCTGGTCATTTGTTTAACTGTGCTGTCCACTTTTCATGATACTGAGTCAGCTCCTTCACTGTAGGCATGTGCACTGCAAACACCAGTCTTCAATGCAGACAAGACCACATTGATCAATGTGTGATCCATGCGACTGACAAAAACAACAGAGGGATATGGTATTTAGTCTAGGTTGGGTGTTGACTTCATATAAACCTGAAACATGGCTCTGTTCATATAAATATCGTCTTGTTACATGTCTGATGTAATGTTTGCTTCGTGCTAACTTGACGTGTGTATACACCGAATGGGACATTATAATGCAAAAGACATCTAATTAAGAGGATGGACTAAGGAACATAAAATATTCAGAGATGGGAGATTCTTGAATGTTTCTTAAAATTTTTCTGGTCAAGGAAAATCTTTTCTGAGAGACTAACTTATTTTAGAAACATAGAAAAATAGGTGCAGGAGTAGGCCATTCGGCCCTTCGAGCCTGGACTGCCATTCAATGTGATCATAGCTGATCATCCAACTCAGTATCCCGTACCTGCCTTCTCTCCATACCCCCTGATCCCTTTAGCCACAAGTGCCACATCTAACGCCCTCTTAAATATAGCCAATGAACTGGCCTCAACTACCTTCTGTGGCAGAGAATTGTCCTAAATTCCAGAGACTCACCACTCTCTGTGTAAAGAATGTTTTCCTCATCTCGGTCCTAAAGGAATTCCCCCTTATCCTTAGACTGTGACCACTTGTTCTGGACTCTCCCAACATCGGGAACAATCTTCCAGCATCTAGCTTGTCCAACCCCTCAATCTTCTAAATTCCAGCGAGTACAAGCCGAGTCTATCCAGTCTTTCCTCATATGAAAGTCCTGACATCCCAGGCATCAGTCTGGTGAATCTTCTCTGTACCCCCTCTATGGCGAGAATGTCTTTCCTCAGATTTGGAGACCAAAACTGTACGCAATATTCCAGGTGTGGCCTCGCCAAAACCCTGTACAACTGCAGTGGAACCTCCCTGCTCCGATACTCAAATCCTTTCGCTATGAATGCTAACATACCATTTGCTTTCTTCACTGCCTGCTGCACCTGCATGCCTACTTTCAACGACTGGTGTACCATGACACCCAGGTCTCATTGCATCTCCCCTTTTCCTAATCTGACACCATTCAGATCATAGTCTACCCTCATGTTTTTGCCACCAAAGTGGATAACCTCACATTTATCCACATTATACTGCATCTGCCATGCATCTGCCCATTCACTCAGCTTATCCAAATCACCCTGCAGCCTCCAAGCATCCTCCTCACATCTAACTATACCCCCCATTGCATGTGTCATTTGCAAATTTGGAGATGTTGCATTGAATTCCCTCGTCCAAATCATTAATATATATTGTAAATAGCTGGGATCCAGCACTGAGCCTTGCGGTACTCCACTAGTCACTGCCTGCCATTCTGAAAAGGACTTGTTTACTCCTACCCTTTGCTTCCTGTCTGCTAGCCAGTTCTCTATCCACATCAATACTGAACCCCCAAAACCGTGTGCTTTAAGTTTGTATGCTAATCTCTTATGCGGGACCTTGTAGAAAGCCTTCTGAAAGTCTAGATATAACACATCCACTGGTTCTCCCTTATCCACTCTACTAGTTACATCCTTGAAATTCTATCAGATTTGTCAGACATGATTTACCTTTCGTAAATCCATGCTGACTTTGGCCTTCAATCCGTTCAATTTACCCAACACCACCTCCCGGCTAACCTGGATTTCACTCAGTTCCTCCATCTTATTTGACCCCCGTTCCACTGCTATTTCCGGCAGATTATTTATGTCTTCCTTAGTGAAGACAGAACCAAAGTAGTTATTCAATTGGTCTGTCATGTCCTTGTTCCCCATGATCAATTCACCTGTTTCTGACTGCAAGGGACCAACATTTGTTTTAACTAGTCTCTTTCTCTTCACATATCTATAAAAACTTTTGCAGTCAGTTTTTATGTTCCCTGCCAGTTTCCTTTCATAATCTATTTTCCCTTTCCTAATTAAGCGCTTTGTCCTCCTCTGCTGGATTCTGAATTTCTCCCAGTCCTCCGGTAGGCTGCTTTTTCTGGCCAAATTGTATGCCTCATCTTTTGTTTTTATACTATCCCTGATTTCCCTTGGTATCCATGGATGCACCACCTTCCCTGATTTATTCTTTTGCCAAACTGGTATGAACAATTTTTGTACTTCATCAATGCAGTCTTTAAATACCTTCCATTGCACATCCACTGTCAACCCTTTAAGAATCACCTGCCAGTCTATCTTGGCCAATTCACATCTCATACCTTCAAAGTTACCTTTGTTCAAGTTCAGAACCCTTGTTTCTGACTTAATTTTGTCACTCTCCATCCTAATGAAGAACTCAACCATATTATGGTCACTCTTGCCTAAGGGGCCACGCACAACAAGACTGCTAACTAACCCTTCCTCATTACTCAATACCCAGTCTAGAATAACCTGCTCTCTCGTTGGTTCCTCCACATGTTGGTTGAGAAAACTATCCCGCATACATTCCAAGAAATCCTCTTCCTCAGCACCCCTGCCAATTTGATTCACCCAATCTACATGCAGATTGAAGTCACCCATTATAACCGTGTTACCCTTGTTGCACGCATATCTAATTTCCTGTTTGATGCCATCCCCAACTCCAATGCTGCTGTTAGGTGGCCTGTACACAACTCCCACTAGCGTTTTCTGCCCCTTAGAGTTTCGCAGCTCTACCCATATCGATTCCACATCCTCCACGCTAATGTCCATCATTTCTATTGCATTAATCTCCTCTTTCACCAGCAACGCTACCCCACCTCCTTTTCCTTTTCGTCTATCCCTCCTGAATATTGAATATCCCTGGATGTTCAGCTCCCAGCCTTGGTCACCCTGGAGCCATGTCTCCATGATCCCAACTATAGCATAGTCATTAATCGCTATCTGCACCTTCAACTCATCCACCTTATTACAAATGCTCCTCGCATTGAGACACAAAGCCTTCAGGCTTGTTTTTACAACACTCTTACTCCTTATACAATTATGTTGACAAGTGGCCCCTTTCACATCGATCTCTATTACACTTGGCCATACTCTCCTATTCCTTTGAGAGCTTTCTTTCCCATTAATTCTGGGGTCATTAACCATCCCTTTACTCTCTTTTCCTTTAACTCCGTCCTCGACTATCCCATTTGACACCCCACCCCCCTTATTCAGTTTAAAACCATCCGCGTAGCAGTGGCAAACCTGCCAGCCAGAATGCTGGTCCCCCAAGCAGTTTTGGAAAGGATCCATGATAGATCAAGTTATATAAATATCCTAAGGAAGAAACATATTTAATATACTAAATGATTTTTCTTGTGTAATGATTCCTTATATTATGTAGACAATCCACATCTGGAATTCCCTTGGACATCCAACTTTGCCATTACAAACTCAATTATGCTTATAGGTTAGGATGTTGAGATGTGCGAGGGGGAGGAACCCTGAGCAAATCCAATATTTTTATTGATTTGTTTACAGAATGTTGGTATCACTAGCAAGGCTGACATGCTTTGCTCATCCCTATTTGCCCACGTGAAAGTGGTCAGGAGCCATTTGTTTAACTGCTCTGATCCTTTCGTTCAAGATGCCATTTGGTATGGAATTCTAGGATATATCCAATGATGAATGAGGTGATATATTTCCTTTAGGATGGAGCGTGACTTGGAGGGGAACCTGTAAATAATGGTATGATGCTATGCACATATGCCGCCTGGCCCTATTTGTCTTGCTAATGATGATCAGGTGTTTAGGAGGTGCTGTCAAAGGAGGTGCTTGAATGAATGAGTGTTATGTATTTTGGAGGTGGCACACACTGTAGATATTATGTGCTGGTGATGGAGAGAATGAAGATGTAGTGCCAAAGTGTCCTGCTTTGTCCTAAATCGTAGTGTGTTTTTCAATGGAGTTGTGAATGCTGCAAACATAAAATGTGCCATATTAGTGGAGGATCGTGGATTACATTTATAATATACAGAAGAACAACATTTGTTTGTGTATGGGGAGGACTCGAGGTGGATCAGGCAAACGGGGTTTGGGTCCGGACCCTGCCTCAGGACCGAGAGTGTGGAGGGAAGTGGGCCAATATAAAGAGGTGAGAGGTAGGGGAGAAATGGGCTAGTAAGTAGGGGATAAGGGGAACTAGATAAGGGACAGGCAGATGGAGTCAGGTAAGAGGAATGGGATAAGAAGAGTAGGCCAAGAGAGGAGAAATCCAGATGGATTGGTATGGGTGCTGAGCAGATGGAACCAGTTGAGGAGGGCAACAAACCTTGGTAATGGGAATGGGGGGCGGGGGGGGGTACAGGAATGGAAAAGTTGAACAAATGGACCGAGATCTGAGGTGAACTAGTCAGCATGCGAAAGTGACACAGGGGTGTGGGTTACCTGAAATTGAAACCTTCAATGCTCATTTCATTGGCTATGGACAATCCAGGTGGAATATAATGCTTATTCTGCAGAATATTTCTCAACGTGTGATAAACTATTGCCAGAAAGGGCCTGATCTAAAAGACCAGGATTGTATTTTATACCTGTTGACCACATTGGAATTACCCAGTGTAATACCCTACCTGTATTTCTCCAGCATGTAATTCCATCAGCAGGTAATCACTGTGGCCTGCAGCCAAGAAGAGAATCCCGCTGTGTTTACTAGTCAGGAACTTCATGGAGAGCCTGCTGAAAGTAAATGACTCGAGCTCTCTCACTTCCACATAGCCATCTCCAAAGAAAGACACTGCAACAAATAGTAAGATATATCAGTCAATGTGAGGACAGATAGAGCAGTATTAAATGGACAGGTCAGGCATAGCATATACAATGATTCAAGAGCAATGTTCTTCTTGCTAAGTTTCTCCCAGCTTGCTAAGATCTTAATTCTATATTTATGTTGTCTTGAAAATTATAATTGTTTTTGCTCAAAATGTCATTATTCTCAGTGAGGTTTTTTACCATAATTCAACCACTCGACTTATCATTGTGATGTGTTTTGTTTTCCAATATACCCGCCTTCCGCCAAAGGACATTGATTAGGAATATATCTATTCCCTCTCCTTCATTCAATGATGCTCCAATGCATCATTTGGATTAGTTCCAATGCTGTGTCCATATGGCCACCTTGATCAGGGAACTTTGTAAAGGTTAAGAAACATATTTGGGAATTTCAAGTTCTGCTTGATTCTGGCTCCCAAATGTGAACCTGCTGAGTGTGAGTAGCTATTTCCAGCAGTATTTAAACAGCATAGCTCTTCCACCATCTCAACGGTGACTACACTCCAAATGTGCTTCTTCGGATGGAGGCTGCATGGAAATTCTGAGGTTATGGAGGATGCTATTGAAATTCTCTCCGTAAATGCAAAGGAGAAAGTGAGCAATAACATTTGAGCTGGAAAAGAAACACACCCTGACAGTGCAAGTGAAGTGAGCTTGGAAAACAATGTACAAGTGAGTGAATGTCAATGAAAAATAGGCGACTGGTGGGTGAGGTGCATGTTTATAATCTACGGTAATTTTGGCAGGTCAAAAAGGAGATGAGAGTATATTTTCTATCCATACTACAATCTAAAACCTAAATTGCTAAAAATAGGCCCCATTCCTTTACACGGAAAATATCTCAGTGACTTGGCTCCAGTCTGGTTTTGTCAGTTTGTATCGAGCAGGAGCACTGAATGAGTACAGTGCTGTTTTATGGTGGGTCCAACAGAATGACTCACTCTTTCCTGAGTAATTCTAGCAACCCTCAGATTATTTTCTTCTCTGACAGAATGTCTAAAATCCAAATTTAGTTGTTGGGCAGCAGTTCCCTTAGAGTACGATCCAAGCCCATCACAAAGCCCTTCTTGAGAATAGCAGGCACACTGCCCGTGACTGGCCTTTAGTTCTGTGTTTTATAGCAAGCGATTTTCAGTTATTCAAAGAAGCCCTGCTTACAGCTGCAGCAACAAGCTACAACACAAACCATGTTACTTTCTAAAGCAAATGTGCATCAAAGAATATCCACCAGCACTGCCCTTTTGAAATACAAGGGCATCCTTTACAGAAGTAAAGTTAGTTCCGGGAAGAGCATTTGACATTTCAACTGCATAAAATTAAAAATGCAGTTTTCAATGTAGTTTGGCCTTCCGCTGTACTTAACATTGATGGGGAAATCCTGCTATTTTTAGGATTGGCTTTCGGATAGAATGATAATAAGCCAATATCTGGTGCCCCTCATTTTCTCCCCCTTCCTCCAGAAGATGCTAACAATTCATCTCTTGTTAGTTTGGGCACCTTTTAATATGACCAGATGTCTACTCTTCACATTACCAACCCAGGTAATTAATTTTAGCTAGTTATTTGACCATGAAAGGCCCTGAAAATGGTGTTCTAGATGGACAGAGTGGTGAAGAAGGCTTTGGTATGCCGTCTTTCATCTGTAAAAGCATTGAAGACAACATTCGGGATGCTATGTTGCAGTTGTACAAGATATTGATGAGGCCATACTTAGCATATTGTGTTGAGTTTTGGTCACTCAACACATGCTTTGGTTATAGGAAAGATGCCAGTAACCTGAAAGAGTTTAGAGAAGATTTATGAGGATGTTGCCAGGATTCAAAGAGCTGAGTTATTGGGAGAGGTTGAGCGGGCTGGGACTTACTTCCTTGGAATGTAGAATACTGAGGGGTCATGAAGAGAATAAATAGAGTGAATGCTCAAATGCTTTTCCCCAGAATCAAGAAATTAGGGCATTGATTTAAGGTGAGAGGGGAAAAAAATGAACAGAAACCTGACAGAACTTCACAGAAAGTTATAAAATTATGAGAGACATAGATTGGACATTTAGTCAGAATCTTTTTACAAGGTGGAAATATCATATACTATACTACAGGGCATAGTTTTAAGGTGCGAGGGGTAAAGTTTAAAGGAGATATACAAGGTGTGTCTAACAGAGTGGTGAGTGCTGGAATTTGCTGCCGAGGGAGGTGGTAGAGGCAACTATGGCAGCCATGTTTCTGAGGCATTTAGACAGACACAAGAACAGAGAGGACATAGATGAATATACACCATGTGCAGGCAGATAGGATTAGTTAGATTGGCATCATGGTCACCACAGAAATGTGGGCCGAAGGGTCTGTTCCTGTGGTGTGCTGTGCTGTTCTATATCCTACATAAGATGGTCCTCCCTTCCTGCTCATAATAATTATCCAAAATGTTTAATTTCACATTAAATGTATAGAGATGAACATTAGGTGAGAACTAGTCAGGCTGAATAGTGCCTTAAGACAACGAATCGCCTGAAAAAAATCACCACCCAGGCTCATGTAGACATAAGGAATGGACACGGACCAGGTACAGAAGGGCTGAAAGACTACACAAAAATATTCCCCAACATGTCAACATCTGCTGGAAAGAGACCGAGAAAGTTAACCAGGTTAACATGAAGACAGCCAAATCTGCCAAAATACAAAGCCTTGGAAAGCTCTTGTAAAATAGTTTGGAGTCCTTAAGGATTATAAGTTTGAGCTTTATGGCAAGACATACATATCAGTCCTGGAAGAGATTATTCTTCTAGTTCACTCGTGGTGACCTGCCTGCAATTTGTTAGAGCTGTGCAATAGAACCAATGCTTATCTGAACGAGGGACAGTAAAAGTTAACGTTGTGTTTTTGATCCTTGCCTAGCAGGAATGAATTGAGACTCACAAGCCCAATTCACAAGGCATTCTTAAGAATTTCAATGTGAACCAGATTTGAGCACAAAACTCAAAGGTATCTGTTCAATATATTATGCTAATCATTCTCCCCATCCACCCACAAGCTTTCTTAAATTAAGGCGCCACACAAAATTTCATTCCTGTTTCCCACAGTGGAATAGAAATCCATCTGTCCCCATAAACGCGCTGTGAACATGGACTGTTTATTGTATCCAATGTACATTTTTAAACAGAAACTTAAAAGTGCTGTACAGCTGTTTAATTAATGATTCCAAACTTTGTCCATGATATTCTTATGGGAAATCTTATTTTAGAATTAACTTCCTTATGGGACACATCTGTGGTTAGTTCTGAATGTCATAAAGTTCTGATAATTAATAGGTTACAATATAAATCGCATTATTTTTACAACAGCCTGAATTGCCTGTTAAGAATAACAGGTGGATCCAAGCCAGAACAAAAAAAATTAGAGGAGATTGGATTTTTGTTCAGAGGGGAGAATTGCATTCTTATTCATGTTCTCATTCAGAAATGGATACTTTAACAGAGATTTGGGCTAATATGCAAAAACAAATTTCTAGGCATTCAAGGGCAATGACGAAGAATGTACAACAAACAAGTCTGTAATTGAGCGGACTAAGCCTGTGAATATGTAAACAAGACATTGCTAGAAAGTTGGTTTGCGATAAGAAGATAGGGGGAAACACAACCTATTTGCCTAGTCATCACCCCGCTTGGGTTGAGACCTCAATTCACATTAATGTTCACTTAACACAACACTACAACACCACTCTGAAGGATCTGTTGGTGTGCTGGCCTTTATAAATCAGAGCATTGAATATAGGAGTAGGGAAGTAATGTTAAAATTGTACAAAGCATTGGTGAGACCAATTCTGGAGTATAGTGTACAATTTTGGTCGCCTAATTATACGAAGGATGTCAACAAAATAGAGAGAGTTCAGAGGAGATTTACTGGAATATTGCCTGGGTTCCAGCAACTAAGTTACAGAGAAAGGTTGAACAAGTTAGGTCTTTATTCTTTGGAGAGCAGAAGGTTAAGGGGGGACTTGATTGAGGTCTTTAAAATGATGAAAGGGATAGACAGAATTGACGTGGATAAGCTTTTCCCATTGAGGGTAGGGAAGATTCAAACAAGAGGGCATGACATGAGAATTAAGGGACAGAAGTTTAGGGGTAACATGAGGGGGAACTTCTTTACTCAGAGAGTGGTGGCTGTGTGGAAGGAGCTTCCAGCAGAAGTGGTGGAGGCAGGATCGATTTTAACATTTAAAAATAAAGTGAATGGGTATACGGATGGGGAGGGAATGGAGGGGTATGGTCTGAGTGCAGGTAGATGGGACTAGGGGAAAATAAATGTTCGGCACGGACTGGAAGGGCCAAGAGGGCCTGTTTCCGTGCTGTAATTGTTATATGGTTATATGATCCTGACCTGAAACGTCACCCCATCTTCCAGAGATGCTGCCTGACCTGCTGAGTTACTCCAGCACTTTGTATCTATCTTTGGTATAAACCAGCATCTGCAGTTTTTTATTTCTCCAGTCTACTCATTCCTGGTCTCTCTCTGGCTGAGTGTCATGCTACACAGTCGGTTTTAATAGTAAGATTAAATGAGAACTTACCAGTTTGAAGTTTGATCCTTATTTTATGAGGAGTTACGATGAGGGATTTCGTGAAGACCCCGCCAGCACGCATGCGCGACATTCTTCAAAGCAGCGGTGTGGAATCACAGATAACAACAATGACTGAAGATAGTAAGATTTGAGAGACTCTAATATATCAGTTGACCTTATGATAGAGGGTTGGGAGCGAAGTCCACGAAATACCTCATCGTAACTCCTCATAAAATAAGGATTAAACTTCAAACTGGTAAGTTCTCGTTTAATCTTACTATTTTACTTCGGAGTCACATAAGTGACTTTGTGAAGATTTCAAAGCACTGTGATTCCATGCCCTGGACCTCGTCCATGCTCACACACTGCCATAATTACTGATAGAGGAAGTATGTTAACGTATTTCAGACGAACAAGCTGAAAAATAATAACGTATTTGTTAATACAAACAATAAACCCCCGAATGTGGGGACAATGGTTTAGGGAACAGCACTTAAAACTGACTCCGCAAATGTTGCGGGAGTGGCCACAGGTTTGTTATAAAAACACTGAAATGTAGTTTCTCTGGCGCAGCCCACTGTTGCGAGGACATGATCCATGGGTACCTCCATGGTCTTCGCCGCTGATGTGGATGCAGCCCTGGTATAATGAGAGTTAATAATGTTAATGCCTTACCTGCTGCACCGAATACCACCCTGAGCCACCTGGAGATAGTCTGCACCGTCACCCTGTGATGTGGGTTTCCATGGCTGATAAACAGACCCGTCTCCATACATCCTGATGGTGTGTGTGACATTGATATAATGTCAGAGATAGGTGGCTATACAGAGTCTTACATCAACGAGGTATGCTAGGAATTCCATTTTCAGTCCTGTAGTGCCAGGTCTGCGATGTTTAAGCAACTCATCTATAAAGAACGTCACTTTATTGGGGGTCGAGACCCTTCTATCCAGTCTTAGTTTCTGTAGAGTCTGGACCCGTTGTGCTGTGGTCAGTGCCATTAACATCACCACCAAGGTGAGTTAGTACAGTGGTAAATTCGTTATAGGCGACCAGCTCCTGAGTAGGGTCAACACCCCTATATGCCAGGTGTTTATTTCTCCAGTCTATATTATTTCTCCAGGTAATATTATATCGTGGTCGGGGTGGGTTGGAATTGAATACACCGCTCATAGTTTGGACACCAGCTGGTGAGATCCCACTCTAACCTTAAGATAGGATGATAGTGCTCTCCTGGCACTGTTTATGGCACTGTAACTGAGGGCCTCATCAAAATGAAGGCCCACGAGGAATTCCAACACATTAGAGATCGTAGCAGAGTTGTAGGTGGTCTTGACCGACTACAGAATGCCTCTTATTTCCTTATGTGGGTGAGGTACTGTTTCCTTGTGGACTCTCTGCACAATGCTGTTATGATGTCCATGGTTATTGATGACAGCCCGAATTTCAGTAGTGGCCTCTTCAGAACCTGCAAGCCAACAGGTTCAGATGACCATGGCACGGATGATTTTCCCGTTATGGTATTGGTCACCAAATTCGGGCATTTGGTACCTGTGCCCATGGTTCTTTATCATATTGAGGTCCACCGGGTACCATGGTTGTGTAGGCCAGTCAGGTAATATCAGAATGCCTGTTGCAATCCAGTTGAATTTTCTGCAATAGGCAGAATGGGGGAAATGCATAGAAAACCCATTTCCCCCAATGGAGCGAGAATGCATCCATCGCCACTGCCCCAGGATCTGGTTCCCAAGATACATATGTTGGTATCTGATGGTTCAACCTGGACGCAAAAAGGTCAATATCTGGTGTTCCAAATTCAGCTATAATTTTAGCAAACATTTGGGGATTCAACATCCACTCGATGTTGTCATTGAATACACATGACCTGGTGTCCGCCACTGTATTGAGCTTACCCGGAAGGTAAGTAGCTGATATCCAAATATTACTTTCAATACACCAGAGCCAGATTGTATTTGCCAATTAATTACAAGATATTGACTTGATACCACCCATATGGTTTAAATACGCCACCTCAGTGGTATTATTTATTTGAAGACGGACATGTGTATGATGCAGATTAGTGCAGTAAGCCCGCAGCCCATGACATGCTCTCAGCATTTCCAAATGGTTACCTTGTGAGTGAAGAAGAGTAGACTCGTGCAAATCCCCTCTGCCGCCACAACTGGAAGTGGTGTCGGTAGCTCCCTAGCCCTGGGTGCTTGCATCGGTTTGTAACACGACTGATGGGTTTGATATAATGATGGGATTAAAATAATCACAAACATTGCTAATCCACCATTGTAGCTCAATTTTGCCTTGTTTTGGCAACTGCAAAGGCCTGTCAAAAATGTCCAGCATTCGCTTTTAATGCTGAGATTTTTGCTCTTTCCAAGTTTTGATAGTAACAACGGCCCAAATTGCGCAGCTGGAATGTAGCTACAAGCTTCCCAATCACCTTAGCAGCATGTCTAATAGTCGGTTTCCTGGTGCAAGCAAGGCTGTTACATGTCTCTATTATATCTGTTGCTTTGTTCCCTGGGATAGTGACAATCAGAACCCCATGCATCCCAGAATGTACGCAACCTCCCTCCTACTTGTGAGGTTATACATGCAGTACTCCCAAGAGAACCAGACCCCCTTACCTCCATGGTTACCGGTGGGGCTTGATGTTCTGAGCTTTTGTGGTTCGTTATGTTGCTGGGATGTGGGATTGCCGCATCTTGCACGCTGGTTGCTGTGGGCCCGGTCCTAAAAAAGGCTTTTGTTGATAGGGTGTGACCGGTGGATAGGTTCTGGGTGCCCTGTCGGCTTGAACCCGAGTCCTGCTAGATGTAGCGTAAGGATGCTGTCTGCGATACGCCGGTGGCCTGCTCGAGGATGGTGGTTTTATCAACCCGACCGCTTTTGCCTCCTCGTCCAGGTCTTGTACCTGTTTTGGCTGGTCTTCACCGAACAGCTGTCCCCGGGACTGCCCCAAATGGGTGTGTTGACAGTCGGGACATTGAACGACACACAATTACCCGGAGCTTTGTACTTGTTTGTAGCCTCCGTTAGCACTTGTTCCTGCAGCTGGTGTGTGGTTCTGCTGTGTGTCTCCTAGATCCTAGGGACACACTCTCTTGATGGAGAAGGTCCCGTTCGAGCAGCTGGTCGACCATACGCTCCATACGAGCCATGCGACCGCCGCTGCTATCTGCGGACGGCAAGTCGACTTCCCCAGGTTCTCCAGAACTACTGGGCTTCTGCCAGCGGACCGCACCTTGTCGAGGTGATGTCTAGGGTACGTTGGCAGGTAGTCGCTGCCTGCAGCTCCTGCAGGGCTACACCACTCCCATGCGAGCATGTCGCTAGTCCGCCGTCTTCCGGATGTAGCGGTCCGCCTGTCTTGTATGACAGAAGCGGAGACGAGTCGGTGCCGGCCGCCGCAGCTGGGCTCCCCGACATCCGCGTGGGCTTACCGCCAGTCCCGGTTATAACGGGACTGAGACGGCGCATAGTCTCTGCCAGCCGCCTCAGCGGGGCCACATGACCGAAATACACTGCCACCGGCCTGCACTCTGGCAGCCTGCCCCGGTGGTGAGCCTGTACCTCCAACACCTGTGGGGCTCCCCGAATTCCCAGCAGGTACATCACCGGTCTGCGATCTGGCAGACTTCTCCGGTGGCATGTCGATGCCGGCCACTGCAGCGGGGCTTCTCGACCTCGGTGCGGCTTTCCCCCCTGGTCCGCCCTCTGGAGACCTGTACGCCTCGCATGCAGTCGACGATATGTCGCGCATACATGCTGGCAGGGTCTTCACGAAGTCACACGTGACTCTGAAGTAAAATCCATATCAATCAGTATCAGGATAGATGGTGCATTATTACCTGTTGGATTGTTAGAATTTGCTCTTGAAAATGAAATACGAGGCTAAGTGAAGAATTCAGGAATGTATTAAAACAAAGCGTTGCTTTTATATAAATGGGAGGTGTGCTGACATCAGGTGTTTCCAGCACTTGCACACACGCTGAGCTAAGTTTTCAGCATCAACCAGAAACAGCTGAAATCTCACAACCTTTTCAATAAAGCTTTTCAAAGCAACCATGTAAAAATGTCAATAAATATTCATATGTATAATTGGTTAACAATTTCAGCAGTAGAGAGATAGTATAGGAACGGATGATTTTGATATATTATCAGTTTGGAGCTGCAGGAGCTTCGCTCATGACAGATAATTCAACTCAAGTCGGTACACACCAAACACAGTTAATCACAAACGAGGATTGAGGCGCGCTCTGGAAATGTGGCAATGAGATGCTGGTGATAAATCAATGACTATTCGACCTGCTGGAAAAATGCAGCTGGAGCAGGAACTGAACAAAATGTGCTGGAGAATGTCGGCCAGCTTCAACTCTGAAACAAGACAACTCTGACTGTGCACACATTCAGCCAGAAGAGTCATCGTAATAGTATGTGAAACTGAAAGCTGAATGTGTGCTCAGTTCTGAATCGTATTTTAAACATATCAAACATAGAAATATA
This sequence comes from Raja brachyura, assembly GCA_963514005.1. The sequence continues at coordinate 23,717,773 of OY740820.1, forward strand.
GAAACATAGAAAATAGGTGCAGGAGTCGGCCATTCGGCCCGTCGAGCCTGCAGCGCCATTCAATATGATTACGGCTGATCATCCAACTCAGTATCCTGTACCTGCCTTCTCTCCATACCCCCTGATCCCTTTAGCCACAAGGGCCATATCTAACTCCCTCTTAAATATAGCCAATGAACTGGCCTCAACGACCTTCCGTGGCAGAGAATTCCACAGATTCACCACTCTCTGTGTGAAAAATGATTTTTTCATCTCGGTCCTAAAAGACTTCCCCCTTATCCTTAAACTGTGACCCCTTGTTCTGGACTTCCCCAACATCGGGAACAATCTTCCTGCATCTAGCCTGTCCAACCCCTTAAGAATTTTGTAAGTCTCTATAAGATCCCCCCTCAATCTTCCAAATTCCAGCAAGTACAAGCCGAGTCTATCCAGTCTTTCTTCATATGGAAATCTTCCATCCCAGAAATCAGTCTGGTGAACCTTCTCTGTACTCCCACTATGCAAGAATGTATTTCCTTAGATTAGGAGACCAAAACTGTACACAATACTCCATGTGTGGGCATCAGTAAAGGGCATCAGTATAGAGCATCAGTAAAGGGCATCAGTAAAGGGGCATCAGTAAGGGGGCATCAGTAAGGGGGCATCAGTAAGGGGGCATCAGTATGGGGCATCAGTAAAGGGGCATCAGTAAAGGGCATCAGTAAAGGGCATCAGTAAGGGGGCATCAGTAAAGGGCATCAGTAAAGGGGCATCAGTAAAGGGGCATCAGTAAAGGGGCATCAGTAAAGGGGCATCAGTAAAGGGGCATCAGTAAAGGGCATCAGTAAAGGGGCATCAGTAAAGGGGCATCAGTAAAGGGGCATCAGTAAAGGGGCATCAGTAAAGGGGCATCAGTAAAGGGGCATCAGTAAAGGGGCATCAGTAAAGGGGCTTCAGTAAAGGGGCATCAGTAAAGGGGCATCAGTAAAGGGGCATCAGTAAAGGGGCATCAGTAAAGGGGCATCAGTAAAGGGGCATCAGTAAAGGGGCATCAGTAAAGGGGCATCAGTAAAGGGGCATCAGTAAAGGGGCATCAATATAGGGCATCAGTAAAGGGGCATCAGTAAAGGGGCATCAGTAAAGGGCAACAGTAAAGGGGCATCAGTAAAGGGGCATCAGTTAGGGCAATCAGTATAGGGCAATCAGTATAGGGCAATCAGTATAGGGCATCAGTAAAGGGGCATCAGTAAAGGGGCATCAGTAAAGGGGCATCAGTAAAGGGCATCAGTAAAGGGCATCAGTAAAGGGGCATCAGTAAAGGGGCATCAGTAAAGGGCATCAGTAAAGGGCATCAGTAAAGGGCATCAGTAAAGGGCATCAGTATAGGGCATCAGTATAGGGCATCAGTATAGGGCATCAGTAAAGGGCATCAGTAAAGGGCATCAGTAAAGGGGCATCAGTAAGGGGCATCAGTAAAGGGGCATCAGTATAGGGGCATCAGTATAGGGGCATCAGTAAAGGGGCATCAGTAAAGGGGCATTAGGCATAGCACATCAGTAAAATATATTAATCATGCATCGTGTCAAGGATAACCAATTGTCAAGTTTGTCTCTCAAATCACATGAATTAGCATTAAACAGTACAATCTGTTCAATTCTGTCACATTCTTTAATACAAATGAGGTACAGTAAAGCTGTTACGCTGTTATTCAGTATCCTGGAGTAATGATCCAGCAACATGTTCAAATTCAACCACAGCTGCTGGAATTTTGGATAGGCAACGAAACTTGGAACTTTAGCATCAACATGGTGACAATGAAGCTTCTGAATTGTCAAGGAATCCCACCTGGTTCACTAATGTCCACCATCATGAGCAAGGGTAATCTGCCATCCTTACCCCAATCTGTGCTAACTGTGGTAGTTAATACCCTATAAAATAGTTTTTTAACCTTCAGTTCTGCGGCAATAAATGTAGGTCTGGCTTTTCACCCATATTCTACAAACAAAACCTAAATCCCACCCCCAATGGTTCTTGGTTACTTGGTCCTCCAAAATATTCCAACTGGAATTTAAACTGGAGGTGGATAATGACTGCACCTCATGGAAAATGCTCATATTGTGAAATTGGCAGATACGGTAACTGATGTAAGTCTGTTCTTGATTTTAATGTCTCCTGCTGTGAAGTACTTAGCAAAAGGTAATATTCAATAGAATTAAAATGTCAGCATTAAATTAGACATAGGACAGTAAAAATGCCTTTTTACTAATGGAAATTTTGTTAATAAATGTTTTGTTCTTTTAAGGTACCCAAACGTTCACTTTAAATGCTTTCAAACTGGTTTGCTTCCTGAGTTCCGACAGAACGGGTTGCTAAGTTTGCTGGATGCAACACAGTCATTTCTATCTTTCCCTTCATGGTTGACAGGATAATTCAGAATGTGGGACCATGGTTTATATGTCTCTCCACTCTGTACTGACTTCAATATTCTGGAATAAACAGGTTAATCCTCTCTCTCCTGGTCTGATATCATTTATCTTTAAATCCATTGTACAGGAGAGAGTCTCTGATCAAAATATAATTTACAAGACATAATAAAAACTATAAGGACATTTATTTTTAAAATCCTGTTTGTAAATGAAACTTGTTGTAAAACAAACAATAAAGAACCTACTTTTACATGTACAATGTTCAAAACCATGCTTTCTGCTTTCTTATAGTAAATATTAATTTTGGAGTGCTATCTTTCACAAACAATAAGTGGTATCTGACCAAGTACACTGAAAGAATTAAAAATCATGGTTGTTAACCATGTAACAAAATAGTCATCATTTGGGGAGGTATTGACTTTGGAAGAATGTTAGAATAATCCTCCTAAACAGAACCAATAATTAAATTGTTTTACAGACCAGATTATTACTTCTATATATGGTTCAATGTGTTTTCCTCCACCTTTATGAAGGTACCATTTCTATGCATAAGCTGAAAGTGGGAATTATCTTTTTCCCCTATTCTTAAAGGCACTTGTAAAATAAGCAACAAACATGATGTTAAATGTTATATTTGTTAAGTACATGTGCAATTGAGCCCTGGAGGAGCCTTTTTTTAAAATTGGAGCTTCTAACCAAATGAGTTGTTTTATCCAACTAAATTATAAATCAGTTCTTTTTAACTGATTTCCAACTTATCAGCTGCAGCACACAAGGAACTCTTTCCTACTGTTAGTCTCAACTGGAAGCCAGACTAATTAGTAACAGATCACAGGAAAGTATGCATCATGCCACCCTCATGCTCATTCTGCAGTTACTCAAGAGAAATGGCCCTCCCAACATACTGTTACAATAAAGAGAAGCAAAACGTTGTGAGGAATGTACTGTCATTCCACAAGAGTGGAAACACTTTAAGCTCCTCAACTAATGACTGAGCTCAAGTGGCCCAACACCCCTGTTCTCCTCCCATGTATGATGAACAGTGAAGGCAAACCAAATCAAATGTATCTGAAAGAGAGAGCAAACACCTACTGCTGTTCACTGTAATTTCTCATTGCAAGACATTATTAAATGTTCAGATAATAATTTGCAGAGATCTTTTGTTAAAGCATATACAATGCACCACATAGTTCTGTTTTTTTATTCCAAAAAAATGATATTCAATCGGTGGAGAAGGTGCAAACACTATTTGCAAGGATGACCCTGGACTGAAAGTTTATTACAATCATCACAAACTCACCAGACTGTGGCTCTTTTCTCATTAAATAAAATATAAGCTAAAGGGTGACTGTCAGATGACCTTATGAAGAGATTTAAAAGATAGATGCTGAGACATTTCAACTTGTGAAAATGTCTGAAACAATGGTTAGTAAATGTTAAATAATCATGAATGAATCTAATAGAAAATTCTGCTGAAAGGTTTTTAACCAAAGAACATTAATGTTGATTGTTCTGTGCATGGAGCTATTGAGGCAACAACAGGGATACATTGAAAGGGAAGCTAGGTAAGAATATCAGGGAGAAAGGAAGCAAAGATATATTAACATAGTGAAATGAACTCTAGCTGGTTCATCCAAATTGCCTTTTGTGGTGTCAATTCTAAGCACCTGAACATCAAAAACATTATTTTATTAGTGCTTTGGCATTGGATAATTTCACCCAAGTAGACTTCACATACTCATCCTACACAATCTTCTGTTTTCTTAAACACTCCTTATTGCACAAAACCCAGTTCCTTCCTTCACACTTGCATCAGTTTTCTCACTTTAGCTATTATCAAGCCACTAAAATTCATCTACATCTGCGTGATTTGTCCTGTGAAGAATGATAACATTGTTAAGGCTGTAGATTCAAATGGAATGTGGAGCACTTCTACAGAGCTACCAAGGAGAATGAAGTTCATTAATTTAGATTATCTGATGTGATTGTGTCCTTATCATGGAAATCGAGTCTTTAACTAAAATATAATAATACAACAATATTGAAGAAGGGTCTTGACGCGAAACGTCAATCATTCCTTCTCTCCAGAGATGCTGCCTGTCCCGCTGAGTTACTCCAGCATTTTGTATCTATTTGCAATCCAGCTTCTGGATTGCATGAGGAAAAACGTGCAATTATAATTCAAAATCGTACTTCAATGAAGATCAATAAAAGAGGACTCCAATGTTGATCACACGAAGAGAACCAATAGAAGGAGTAGCTATTTAGCCTCCCAAGCCTATTTCACTTTTTATTGAAATTGGGGTTAATCCAAAATTGCTGCTACCAGCGTGGTCCCTCCATATTCCTTAACTCTCAGCCTTAAATATATTCAATGGTGCTATTTCGACTACTCTCTGGGTTGATGGAGAATTCGCCAAAAGTTATCATGCTCTCAAAAGAAGTTTCTCCTCATTTCCATCTTAAAAACCATCGGGGGGGGCTCCAGCAATGGCTGCCTCGCAAACAATCTGTCTGTCCTTTCCTTCTTTGTGTTTTAATAGTATGTGTTAAATGTATGTTTTAGTGTTCTTTAACTTGTTTTATGTGTGGGGGTAGTGGTGGTGGTGGGGGGGTTGGGGAAACGTTTTGTAATCTGGAAGAGTCACGCACAGACCAGAAGACTGTATTTCCCATGGGTCTTTAAAATCACAACGTGCATCTTATGTTCTATGATGGAAAATGTCATTTGAATCATTGTTGACATTTCCATTAAGAAAACATGGGAACATTTTTTTAATTTAGTTCTTGTGCTATATTGATGTTATAATTCTACTGAGGAATGAGAGTGGAATACAGTAGGTGGGTGATGCTATGGTGAACATTAAACATCAATGACCCAAGACAAATCTTTACCCTGGGAATTTATACTCACCATCTGTTTCACTAGATTTTTGCAGAGGTTGACAACTGTCCAAGAACAAATGTTTTTCAACATTTATACTAATCTTTTGCCTTCCAAATGTTCATGTATACAGTTTCAATTAAATTATCTGATTGAATTTCATCTGTCCCAATGATCTGAATTATATGCCTGTTATGTCCCTTTCATACTTCCAGAGATCCCCACAATCCTTGCTGCATGATCCAGTTAGCTTTAGTTTTACTTGGGATAGGAAAGAGCAGGACGGTAGTGGGGTAATGGATTTTTTGATGAAAATCCCAAGTTTGTATCCACCTGCTGCCTCTGGTGCAACACAGTAGCTGGGATAGATAATCAATAAACTGTAGGGAAGTGCGACATTACAGAGACCTGGACTGAATTAGATATCATCGAGAATGCATTAATTATCAGAGGTTGTGGGTTGGCTAATCACAGGGTTCCACTCATTCTCTGATAAGCTTGTTGGGTCTGGGAAAAACTTCTGATTCTCCTGGCCTACGCACAAGCAATGAAGCAATACCTCTTAAGTTTAACCTATGTTGGAAGGGCTGGATCTATGAGGCTTTCTCCATGTCGGATAAGATGGTGAGATCCATCTTCTTAAAGAGCTTGGTTGCCTGTTCCTCATCCTTCCAATTAAAACAGTGTATGCAATGTGGGTGGGTAGAGCTTGTGAAGTTAAAATGGTCCCCCCTCACCCATCCCAACCCATCCATTTTGGAGGTAAATTTCCCTGCTGATGCATACACAGTTTCATAATCACTCATAACTATCTACAGACTGTCACAATTATTAGGGTGTGGAATTCTTGGTTATATTCAGTCTGAAGTAGGCATGAACTAATGAATACACGGTGGTGAACACTACCCAAACTATCACAGATACTAACCTCCTCACCATCAAAGGGATCTACAAGAGTTGCTGCCTCAAGAAGGCAGCCAACATCATTGGAGACCCACACAACACTGGCCACGCTCTCCTTTTACTCCTGCCATCGGAAAGAAGGTACAGGAGCCTGAAAACAGAACGCCACGTTCAGGAGCAGCTTCTTCCCTACAACCATCAGGCTATTAAACACCACAACTGCCAAATAGCTCCAAACTATATAGACTAATAGATATTAATTTTGTACTAATTTTATCTATTAATTATCTGTTTTTTCATATATACACTGAACTTTTTATTTTATTTATTATGTGTTTTACACTGTACTATGTTTACATATCTGTTATGCTGCTGTAAAAAAATAATTTCATTGTTCCGTTTCAGGATATACGGCAATAAAACAAACTTGTCTCTCTTGACTCTTGGCATGTGTAAGAGTTCTGCTCACACTCACTGACAACGCCCTCAGATTCATCGACTGGCTTATTTTTTAATAATAGTCGAAGTCAGGCACAAAGATTTCCATTGAAACTCAGTTGTTAGTTACATTTATGTTTTGTTTCCATTTATTTAATGTAACCACAGTGAGGAATCCCCATGCTTTTCATTGAATCACACAATTAGACAATTGGGATATATCTGTTTAATTACTCATGCTGACTATTCCAGTGCATTTAATGTAAAATGAGCTTCCAACATTTGTATTTGTGGAAACATTTTTTCTTGTATTTTTAGCTGTGGATGGGAGTGAGGGATATACTGGCTGGGTCACTGTGAAATGGTATGAAACAAGTTTAGCCTTTCATTGAAACTTGGAAAGGATGACTAACAAATACGTTAGTTTCCATGTGTTTAGTCAAACAGGATTTGATTTAAAAATAAATGACTAAAATATAATTATTTTTGAAGATATTGAGAAAGAAAAGCCTGAGAACTGGGTTTGATCATAGGTTCATAAACGTCAGGGTATAAGAGCATAAGAACGTCAGAATTAGAAGCAGAAGCGGGTCATCTTGCTTCCTGTGTGTGCAGAGTTAAAGGTGCAAATTTTCAATTGAGGCATTAAACTGTTGAGACTGTTCTGGTACTTCAGGTGGTCATTAAAAAACCCATCATGCTATAATAGATGAAAGAGCAGAAAGTATTCCACGTCAATATTTATCCCTCAACTCTTGCTAGCAGATATTGGGTAAGTTGATGGATCTACTGTCACGCTTCACCTCCATCAGCCACTTCAAAATTGATCAATTGATTGTGAAGAACTTTGAAGTTTTGCACAGACATGAAAAGACAATTCTTAATTTTATTTCTACCACAAACCTTCCTAAAGGGCATAAATAAACAAGGGATTGAGATTTCACCTGAGAGTGTAGCTTGATTTATTTATCAACAAGATGTACTTTTGACCGGCAGAAAACCATATGATGCATATATTTCTTTAAGACACAGAGTCTCAATATTAATTATCATTTCTACCTTTTTGTTGGCAGAAGGATTTCCAAATCAAATTGCTTACCTTGCACAGGTTTTTGGTTTACAGAAGTGATAAACTATGCAGGTTTCATTTCATCTGATGGTCTAAGTCCCAGTATTAGCCCTGTCTGCCACCTCCAAAACAATTTTACTTCGGAGTCACGTGAGTGACTACGTGAAGAAGCCCCGCCTGGCGCTGGATCGGCATTACGTCGACGCTATCGGCAGAGAAAGAGCTGCAGAGCGCAGCTCCACACAGCGGTAAGGAACCGGCCCGCAGGTAAGAGAGTTTTCGGAATTTTAGGGCGGGTTCCAGAACTCTGTGCCTGGTGGGTAAACCAGGAGGAGTTAGCAAAAAACAAAATGGAGAAAGCCAAAAAATAGCGGGAAAAACGTGCGTCCCGGGGTGATGAGTCGGGACAAGAGTTTATTACGGAGCCGGTTCCGATACCGGTGGCCGTTGAAATACCCGTTAGTGAGGCTTTGATTGCTCCACAAACAGAAACTTTGGAGGAAAACCCAGTGCCTAAAAAATGTAAAAGAAAATCTGAAAGGTCTGTGGGTTCTGATGAATCTGATTCAGAAGGTCCAGATATTAAAAGCCTTATGGCTCAGAATGGACCAAATGGAGAAAATGCTCCAACCTATTATCAACCAAGGGTCTAAGAACCCAGAATATTCCCAGGCAGCCCCTGAGGGGGTTCCATATCATGAATATGGTGCCAGTTTGAATTGGGAATTTGAAACTCCAGTGCCTGGGATTGGACTGGAGGAAGTATCCTTTGAACAAGTTTCAGGAGTACCAGGGCTGTATGAGACAGACCCTGAAAGTGGTGATTGCGGTCCGGAGTACACACCACAATACAATTATATGGATCCAGGTGTGCCTGATGTGGCACAAAGTTTTGCTATACCTGGAGGAGGCGGTGAGGCCATGGAAGAAAACCTGGCGGCCAATATTAATTATATGGTCTCTCACCCGCTTCAAGAAGCTGTTATGGTTGAGACAGCAGAAATGTATAAAACACCTATCAATTGTGCCTCATCGAAGGTACCTACGGTGAATCCGGCTGTTTGGGCGCCAATGTCATCGATAATGCGGGCGCAGGAGAATCGATTTCAAAGAGTCCTCAAGCTGATTTCAGCTGGCATTACTGCATTTGGTAGACAAGTGGAAGGTTGTGGAATGACCAAAGTGCAGAAACATATGTTGGCTTTATTTTGCAACTCATTTTTTGAGATAAATTGCATGAGGAAGATTGCCATTCGGCCTCTGTTACATCCAAGATTTGCAGGGTTGTGTAAACCAAGCAATGTTCAAACTCGTGGTTATTTGTTCGGAGAGGATTTGTCTAAGCAAATTAAAGAAATGGATGAAGAGGCAAAGACTTTTGGTCGTATGAAACCCTTCAGCTTTGGCCAGAGATGGACTGGCTATATGAAAAGGGGATTTGATTTTGGAGCTGGTACAAGCCGAGGCAGGAGTATGATAAGGAAAAACTTCCAGCCAACACAGCTGAATGTACGCCCATTCATTGGGAAAAGGAGATCATTTCGTCCAGTTGGAGAGGTACATAAACATTATCTTATTAAAGAAGAATGTTGGGCTGAGCCACAGATTGGTGGTAGACTCCAAATGTTTTATAAGGAATGGGACAATATACCAGCTGATCGTGTTGTATTAGATACTGTGCTAGGATCTACCATTGATTTTGTAGAAGGTATGGATCCATTGGGACAGAATGAGCCTAGTCATTCTTTGATGTTCTCAGATCTTGAGAAAATTCAAATTGACAAAGAGGTTAACAATTTGAGTAAAAAAGGAGTTATTGAGAAAACAGGAGAGGATCCACAACAATTTGTATCAAATATTTTCCCCAGACCAAAGAAAGATGGGGGTTGTAGAATAATTTTAGATCTCACACTTTTGAATACATTTGTCCAGTATAAACATTTTAAAATGAACACATTCTACACTGCAATGCAGTTGGTATCGACAGGCTGTTATATGGCTACAATAGATTTGAAGGATGCATATTATTCGGTCCCAATTCATCATAGTTTTCGCAGGTATTTAAAGTTTAAATGGATAGGACAGCTGTGGCAATACAAAGCTTTGCCTAATGGATTAAGGTCAGCACCTAGATTGTTCACTAAATTGTTGAACCCAGCGCTTGCACTGCTAAGGGCACAAAAACACATCGTTATGGCTTATCTAGATAACATTTTAATTGTCAATGCTAATCAGGAATCAGCTGAAAAATCAGTCTCAGCAACTACAAGCTTGTTTGAGAAGTTGGGTTTCCTGATCCATCCAACAAAATCTAAGTTACAGCCATCCCAAACCATTGAATATCTGGGGTTTGTGATAAACTCAGTTACCATGTTGGTAACTTTACCAATGGATAAGGTGTTAGATTTGACAAATGTGTGTCAGAACCTGATTAACAAACCTTATCCCTCCATCCGAGAGGTTGCCAAGGTTATTGGTAAATTGGTAGCAGCATTTCTAGCAGTAGAGTTTGGTCGTCTACATTACCAAAATCTTCAAAGGGCAAAAACTAAAGCGCTTATTCAGCGAGCAGGCCATTTTGATAGGCCAATGCAATTGCCTAAGGAAGCTTTATCAGAATTACATTGATGGATTGAGAATGTTCCACAAGCTGCTAAGAACATTTTAGTTCATCAGCCAGTAGTGTTTTTGCAAACTGATGCAAGTTCTCTTGGATGGGGGGGCTACGGATAATGAGACCAGCTGTGGAGGCAGATGGGCTGTCCAAGAGGATTTGTTGCTCCAAACATATGGTATTAATTATTTGGAGCTACTGGGAGCATTTTATGGATTAAAAGCTTATTGCTCTTCATTAAAAGATTTGCATGTCCAAGTACAAATAGATAATACCACAGCTGTGGCATATATCAATCACATGGGTGGTGTCAGATCAATATCATGTGATCATCTGGTAAACCAGATGTGGCAATGGTGTATGGCAAAAAATATTTGGCTTTCAGCTATTTATCTCCCGGGGAGAGACAATGTTGTGGCAGACAAAAGATCACGAATATTTAAAGACAATACAGAATGGATGTTAAATCCACAAATTTTCAAAAATATTGTCAGTCGGTATGGAGTACCGGACATTGATCTGTTTGCATCTAGATTGAATCACCAATTGCCGAAATACGTGTCTTGGGAACACGATCCAGGGGCAGTAGCGGTGGATGCTTTCTCGCTACACTGGGGGAATACGTTCTTTTATGCTTTTCCCCCATTCTGTCTCATTGGGCAATGTCTCAAGAAAATAGCGCAAGACGCTGCCAAAGGCATTTTGGTGGTGCGAAATTGGCCCACGCAGTCATGGTTCCCATTGATGCTAAAAATGATTATTGAACCATGTATGACAATTCCCAGTTGCGACAATCTGTTGACACAACCAGTAACAAAAGAAATTCATCCATTGCATGATCATATGAATTTGTTAATCTGCAAGTTCTGACCAGACCATTGCAAGAGTTTGAACTGTCGGACAGGACCATGGATGTTATAGATGCAGCTTGGAGGAATAGCACTAAAAAACAATATATGTCGCATATAAGGAAATGGGAAGTTTTTGTACACAGTCAAAGATATCTTATCATACTGCAAACATTTCAAATGTTTTGGAGTTCCTTGCTGGGTTACACTTTGATGAGCATTTGAGTTATAGTGCCATTAATTGTGCTCGTAGTGCATTGTCATCCTATTTAGGACAAAATTCGGATCGGGATTCAGTTGGGTCTCACCCATTAGTATCCCGATTCATTAAAGGTATTTTCAATAAAAATCCTCCCAAGCCAGATATACAGAAATTTGGGATGTTAGCATTGTTCTCACTTTGCTTAAACAATGGACTCCAATTAATTCAATGTCTTTGCAGAAATTAATATTCAAGGTGGTTATGTTAATGGCATTGGTATCAGCTCAAAGAGTACAAACTTTGCAATTGTTACGGTTGGATAGCATGCATGTGACTACAGATAACATTGTGTTTTATGTTTATGACTTGATCAAACAAAGCAGACCAGGAAGAACTGGAATGAAGGTAATGTTTAAAGCATATCCCGTTGATGAAACATTGTGTGTAGTTAAGCATTTAACTCAATACATTGAGGTAACCAAAAATCTCAGAGGTTCTGAGAAAGCGTTATTGATAACACACAAAAAGCCACATACAAAAGTTTCAGTTCAAACCATTTCTAGATGGTTAAAACAGGTTTTGGGTCTAGCAGGAATAGACACTGATGTGTTTAAATCTCATTCCACTAGGGCGGCAGCTACGTCCGCGGCGAAGGTACAGGACGTACCACTCGATCAAATTTTAGAGGCCGCAGGGTGGTCTAGAGAAGAAACTTTTTCAAAGTTCTACAATAAACCTGTTGTCACGGTGCCAGGATTTGGACACGCAGTACTGGGTTCTCTTTAAATGCTTGCTTTGTTTTATATTATCGATTTATATTATCGATTTATGTTACCATTGACATCATTTATCAATTTATTTTGTAATTTTCCCCTGCGATAGAGGGGTTATTATTAAAAAGGTTGTTCTTTTTATGATTAAAGGACTTATTACATAAATTGTAACAATGTGTTAAAATACTATTTACTCACTACTGTTTTGACTAAACAGAGAGTCGTATGAAATGAATTTACGACATAAAAAACACAGAGCTTTAAAATCTTCACGTAGTCACTCACGTGACTCCGAAGTAAAATAGTGAGATTAAACGAGAACTTACCTGTTCGAAGTTTGATCTTTATTTTATGAGGAGTTACGATGAGGGATTACGTGCCCTCCACTCCCAACCCTCATAATGTAAATGATCATCTGGTAGTTCTAGTCTATTTTGAGCCTTACTATTTTACTTCGGCTATTGGTTCTGTGTTTTTCATGCCGCTGCTTTGAAGTATGCCGATCCAGCGCCAGGCGGGGCTTCTTCACGTAATCCCTCATCGTAACTCCCCATAAAATAAAGATCAAACTTCGAACAGGTAAGTTCCCGTTTAATCTCACTATTAATTTGAGTTCTCTTGGAAAATTTATGTTTGTGAAAATTGTATATTGCCAGCACTCGTGATCATGGCTGCATCTGTGCTAGTAATTTAACTTTAGCCAGACGGATAATCGGTAGAGTATACCATGCTTATGAATTTATAAATATATGAACACGAAAATAAATTCATATTTTATTTTTTATATCAATAAAAAAAATCTCAGGAAATAAATGGATATGATCTATAATTAATGGTATATAAATGGTTTAAAGAATAATTATAATGTGGCCATTCTTTTGCAAAAGACATGCTGCGTTATCTAAAGGCTTCCCACAGATAGGCTTGAATAATACATTTGTGTTCTGTCAGACACCACAAAATCTCAAAAAAAGTGTAAGTATTGACTGTGATTGGTAAACATATCACAATAAACCAATTGAAGTATTTAAGTCAATAAAAATAAAAATGGACAGAGAAGTAAAATGGGCTGTCACCCCATCACCATCTGTTCTACATTATTGCACTAATTCAGGATCAACCCCATGCAGGATTACAGAGGCACGGGCTCAGTGCTCAACTGTAAACTGCACAATGCTCCAGAAGCAATACTGACCCACCCTATTTTATTTCATTCACTTTCACCAACACAATAAAAGTTCTATATTATAGTCGCTTCCAGGACATCAGGTACTTCTTGACACTCTGCCAGTTCCCTGCAGAAGAATGCCTAGAATATAATTAACATTATTTATGTTAATTATAATAGTTAATTACATCTCCAGCTTTTCTTCATTGCAGACCTCTTTCACCACTGACAAACCTCAATTGTGCACACTTCAGCGTCCGTGTACCACAAACTTTCACATCATTTGCCCTCCAATATCTGACTACTTTGTGAATTGATCGGTTCCTACACTATTGTGGCCATCCTTACATTACTGGTTAAAGATTAGGAATAGTGATGCCTTAGTCCTTTCTATCTTCTCTGTGCATCCCTCTGCAACTGAACACGGGAGCACCTCAAGGCTATTTGCTCAGCACCCTGCTCTACTCAATTTATACTCATGACTGTGTAACCGGACACTGTTCGAAATCCATCTTCAGGTTCGCCGACAACACCACCGTTTTTGGACAAATTATAGGTGGCAATAAATCGGAGAGGGGGAAATCGATTGACTGACCAAATGGTGCCAGAAAAACAACCTTGCTCTCAATGTCAGTAAGATCATGGAACTGATTATGGACTTTGGAAGAGGAAGGATGAGCGCCCTGGTTCGGCAGCTCAAACGCTGAAGAAGGAAGAAGATTGCAAAAATTGGTGAATGCTGCCCATTCATATATTATTGTTCGATTTGGGCCAGAAGTAAATAAAACACATTTGACTCTTGACCCATTTCCACCCTTTCACTGGCCATTAACTTTGGCTGATTCAGACAATTAACAACCTATGCCTACAATTGAACACTAAGCTAAACTTTGATTTTGTACCATTCATCATCTGTCTCCAACTACTTCAAACCTGCTGCTGAAAGCATGACTGTCACATCTGTGCTCTGATCTGCCCTTCATCTTGCATGGGCTAGTTCATCCAAAAATCTAATTGCATTAGTCAAAGACAAAAGTCAAAGTCAAGTCAAAGTCAAAGTCAAAGTCAAAAGAGTTTATTGTCATGTGTCCCTGACAGGACAATGAAAATCTTACTTTGCATAGCACAACAGAACATAGAAGGCATTGACTACAATTCTATATGTAAATACACCCATTAATTAATAAATTAATAAAGTGCAAATAACAGATGGAGGGATATTAATGTTCAGAGTTCCGAGCCAGGTTTAATAGCCTGATGGCTGTGGGGAAGTAGCTATTCCTAAACCGGGTGGTTGCAGTCTTCAGGCTCCTGTACCTTCTACCTGAAGGTAGCGGGGAGATAAGTGTGTGGCCAGGATGGTGTGGGTCCTTGATGATGCTGCCAGCCTTTTTGAGGCAGCGACTGCGATAAATCGCCTCGATGGAAGGAAGGTCAGAGCCGATGATGGACTGGGCAGTGTTTACTACTTTTTGCAGTCTTTTCCTCTCCAGGGCACTCAAATTGCCGAACCAAGCCACAATGCAACCAGTCAGCAAGCTCTCTACTGTGCACCTGTAGAAGTTCGAGAGAGTCCTCCTTGACAGACCAACTCTCCGTAATCTTCTCAGGAAGTAGAGGCGCTGATGAGCTTTCTTAATAATTGCATCTGTGTTCTCGAACCAGGAAAGATCTTCACAGATGTGCACGCCCAGGAATTTGAAGCCCTTGACCCTTTCAACCATCGACCCGTTGATATAAACAGGACTGTGGGTCCCCATCCTACTCCTTCCAAAGTCCACAATGAGTTCCTTGGTTTTGCTGGTGTTGAGGGCCAGGTTGTTGTGCTGGCACCATATGGACAGTATAGTAATGTGACAACATGAAAAATGAATGTGTTGACACCAAATGGGAGGAAAAGGCAGGCAGATTGAATCTGAATAGTAAAGATAATAGCTAGGTAATGCAAAACAGAATGGTTGGAACAAGTTTTTGAAAGCAGGGCAGAGTTGAGACTATATATAACTATATCATGGGGAGTCCTTGAACTCACAATAATCATGTCAAGTTTCTGCAGGATGTTAAAGAGTTAATAAACAACATAACTAGGTTCAGCTGCAGTCAAAATGTGTTCTAGGAATCTGCAGCCAATCTGGCAGAGCATGGTTCAAAGTTAAGGCAGAATTCTAAATTACTGAAAATTGACATTGGAAAGAAAATGCCAGAGGTTACCAATCTACTCTGAACAGACGTACTCAGCTGTGTCACCTAGCTCGGAATATTACTACAACAACAACTTTCACTTATATGGTGCAAAAATGTGCTCTGTAGAATTATCAACATAGCTAAATGATGAGATGTCAGAGCAGATGACCAAAAGTTTAATCAAAGAAATAGACATATAGGAAAAGAATGCAAAGAAATAGAAAGGTTTCAAGAAATAAAAAGTTTCCAGAATTTGGATGTTGGCCACTAAGGAACTGGCCACAAATATTTAAAGTTGGAATTGAAGGAAAGAATACAGAAATTAAAGCAACAGAGATCTCTGAGAGTCGTGATGTTGTAAGGAGCTTACATAGGGAGGGGAAGATAAGAACATGGAGCGCCTTGAAAACAAGAAAGAGAATTTTGAAATAAGAAACATAAATTAATTTGTTAAATTAAATTGTGCTCATCCTCAGTGGAATGCAGGATATATAGACATATTCAAATTCATTTCTGCAGGTTATCCGTTTGCACAGGAAAACGCTTCTATGCTCTGATGTCATGCAGATGTAATGCGGCATGAAGGGAGATATACTTCTCAATGAAGCCTGTTTCTTCAACAAATCACATAATCATATGACTTATGTTATCGATACAAGTATTAATATCCTGGAAAATATTGGCAAGGCTGCTGTCCCCAGAGATAAATATAGTGGAACTCCAAATGCCAAATGATTCACTTCCAATTTGGCATCATCATGACTCCAGTAGCACAAGAAATATCACTTTTGACTTTGTACAGTTCTGTCAAACACACATTATACTACATTTATACACAGGTTTTGTAGAATCGAAAGACTGTGCCCTTTTTTGTTTCAAAGATCAGGTATAACAAATTGCTCTATCCCAATCAGCAGCAACTAATGAGGCGCTGCTGGAAATTCTTATCCTGCCAAGCAGAGAATCCACACATACACAGCTTCAACCAAAAAGTGGATTTGAGAAAATAAAATAAAAGTAAAATAAATATAAAAGTCCCAACCTCGCCGTCCAAGATTATGCCCCAGAACAGTAATGCCAAATTCTTGGGCTATGAGTCATTTTAATTGCATTGTACAACTCATCAAAGGTAAATCCAAAGCTTCAAAAGTGCTTGAAAATTACTAGATGAAATGTACAATTGTCATGAGATTTAGGGCGGCGTTTCATTTATGTGAGGATAATTTAAACTTGAGGCCCAATGTTCCTTTCCTTACCCATCTGTTTTTCAAAAAGCCTCGGTAACACATGGACTGAGATCAAGTCTAAGAAATTGAATTTATGAAAATGTCTAATTTTTAATCTGTTCTTTGTAAAGCAAATATTTATATTTAAGTTGAAGGAAAAAGAATAAGAAAGTTTCTTGGTGAATCATTTTGCGAAAGATTAACTTTAACGCCAATGTGGAGTAACTGTTGTCCATTAGCAACAATCCCTATCAGAGAGATATCACAATTATGTAGAAAAAAAGGGAACAAAACTTTTGAGGCACACATCCCAGACAGGGCCTGAAATGTGGGTGCTCCATTAAAGTCAAACATGGGAATAGTTAATGCTAAGAGCATATTCGATAACAGCAGATTGTTTGCATGATTGGTTCACTATAGAAAAAACAATTTCAATCTCGCCACTAGCCTTGTGCTACGGCCTCTTACTCAGTCATATTTTTCTCTTCTTTTTGATGTTAATAATCCTACAGTCAGTCCTTTGAATTTTCATTTATTGGTCTTCCTAAGCTCCAACACAATTTCCTACCCAATATTCCATGCAGGTATACTCACAATGAATTAACTTAGAGCCATAGGCATACAGCCTGTAAACAGGTCCTTCGGCCCAATTTGCCCATGCCAACCACAATGCCCAGCTACACACTACCACCTGCCTGTATTTGGCCCATATCTCACTATATCTTTCCTATCCATATACCTGTCCAACTTATCTTTTAATATGATAAGAAGGAACTGTAGGTGCTGGTTTATACCAAAGATAGACACAAACTGCTGGAATAATTCAGGTCACGTAGCATCTCCAGAGAAAACAGGTAGGTGATGTTTCGTGTCAAGACCCTTCTGTTAGGACAACGTCCCCATAATTGAAGTCATGTTTGCACTCTGATCTGAAGAAGGGTCCCAACCTGAAGCGCCACCTATCCATTTCCCCCAGAGATGCTGCCTGACCCACTGAGTTACTCCAGCATTTTGTGTCCAATTAATATTCTACTTTTCTTTCTGATTTCACCCCAGACTTCATAACTATATAATTCCTCAGCATCACCAACTCACCAGCCGCACAAAGTCTTCTTATTTACTAGAATTCACACAGTGTTAAAAGCAACACATGGTATTAACTATGTCCAGGGTCTTACCTCCCCAGAGGAGCATGGATGAAGCTCAACATACTGGAGTTGGGCATTTCAATGCCAGCATGTGGAGATGGGGACTCCGCCAGAGCCCAGCCTGTGAATGCGGAGCAGAACAACAGACAGCCAACCATATCATCACTGGGTGCCCACTCTACAACCCACCAAATGGAGCTCAAGGCCTGGCAGACATTGACGGAGAGACACCAACCTGGCTACACAACTTCTGGCTTGAGATCTACCTATTCCTTTGGTTTATGTTTCATTCGCAAGAAGAAGAACTATTTATTTAATTCTTTATTTAAAACAGAATAAAGGAATAAACAGCAAGTTTGAAACAGCATACAAAAAACCAAAAAGCAAATGAATTCTTGATACATCCCTTTAAAGCTGACTTATTGTTTGATCCTTATCCCTATACTTCAGCAACATTAAAAACCCTTAATTCCTCCATCTGGAATTCTCTCCATAAACCTCTGCAATTTAAATCCTTTTAAAAAAAATCCCAATCTTTTCCAGTGCTTATTCTTTCCCCCACTTGGTGTCCATTTTTAATCTAACCGATACCGAAGAATTGATTGCACTCAAATAAGTGGAATACAAGTTAATGACTGTGTTAGGCTTTAAAGACAGCTGGGGGTCAGAATCTGGTGCATTAAATGCGAACAGAAAGACTGTCCATAAGTGACTTCATGTTATTTGCACTTTCAATTCCATAACAAGTTATTAACTTTATCTTCTACTTAATCACACAACTAATTAGCGCAGAGGAGAAAGAACCAGAAAGCCTAAACCAGGAAAGGTACGCCAGGCGTCTGCTTATCTTATTCCAACTGGTTAACTTCTGGTAAATACATGGCAAGTGACATATTGTTCAAATTATATGAAATTCTTGCCAAGCTATATTTGGATTTTTTTTTCGAAGTTCCTCCTTGGGGATGCTGAATAGAACTATAATACAATCACAATACTATATCGGCTATCCCCGGGTACCTTAGTTCCACGTGCGGAAACTTTGTGTCCACACAAATTGTCCAACTGTGAATGACAGTGAAACTGAACCGATCAAACTGTTCACCCTAAGACCACCCAACTGATGTTTCCAATGAGGATCATTTGACCATGATCAGGTTGAGAATACTTATTTGTATTTTTTACTCTTTCAGTGACAAGTGATGAGAGAAACCTTCACACTCCAGCTGCTGCCAAAACTGAAATAATTTAATCCAACACGTTGGAAACAGGAGCACATGGCAGCCACATGGCTTCACCACCCTCACTGCCTTTCTTACACAATTACACTTTGTCATCCAGTTCTCTGGTCCCTGCTTACATTGCAGTATAACAATTTTTTTATCTCAGTCTAGAATATATTCTGTCTTCAAGTATGTCTAATGCAGAGAATTCCAATGATTCACAATGTGGGCAGACAATATTTCCCCATTAAGCCCCTGGGTATAGAATTTCCAGCCAAAGGAAAAAGTCTCTCAGCATCTGTCCTATCAAATCGTTTCATGTCCAAATCTTCTAAACTCCTAAGAATATTACATGAGGGTAACATGAGGGGGAACTTCTTTACTCAGAGAGTGGTGGCTGTGTGGAATAATCTTCCTGCAGAAGTGGTGGAGGCAGGATCAATTTTAACATTTAAAAGTAAAGTGGATAGGTATATGGACGTACAAAGTAGCCAGAAAAAGCAGCATACCAGAGGACTGGGAGAAATTCAGAGACCAGCAGAGAAGGACAAAGGGCTTGATTAGGAAAGGAAAAATAGATTATGAAAGAAAACTGGCGGGGAACATAAAAACTGCCTATGTTTGTATGGTCCAATGCATCAGTCAGAACTCTCTGCATCCTTCCCACACCCCAGCATTTATTTTTTATATCCCTTTGTGCTATGTTTATACCCAGTTTGAAGTGTATACCTTTGTGCAGCAGTCAGGACTCTCTGCATTGCATCCATGCCCCATTATTTAATATTTATATTCCTCTAGATTCTAGATTCAAGATTCAAGAGAGTTTATTGTCATGTGTCCCAGATAGGACAATGACATTCTTCCTTTGCTTCAGCACAACAGAATATAGACGGCATTGACTACAGAATAGATCAGTGTGTCCATATACCATTGTAAAAATATACACACATGAATAAATAAACTAATAAAGTGCAAATAAACAGATAATGGGTTATTAATGTTCAGAGTTTTGTCCGAGCCAAGTTTAATAGCCTGGTGTCTGTGGGGAAGTAGCTATTCCTGAAACTGGACGTTGCAGTCTTCAGGCTCCTGTACCTTCTACCTGAAGGTAGCGGGGAGATGAGTGTGGCCAGGGTGGTGTGGGTCCTTGATGATGCTGCCAGCTTTTTTGAGGCAGCGACTGAGATAGATCCCCTCGATGGTAGGGAGGTCGGAGCCGATTATGGACTGGGCAGTGTTTACTACTTTTTGTAGTCTTTTCCTCTCCTGGGCATTCAATAGGGGAGTTGCACGTAAGGTCACTAGATCAGAGGGCTTGATGCACGGAGCAGCTCAATCCATCTGGAGGACATCCGTAACTTCCAGTATAACCCAGACATTATGATTATGAAGACATTTAAAGACTGCATGGATGAACTAGAAAAATTGTTCATCCCAGTTTGGCAAAAGAATAGATCAGGGAAGGTAGTGCATCCGTGGATAACAAGGGAAATGAGGGATAGCATCAAAGCAAAGGATGATGGGTACAAAGTAGCCAGAAAAAGCAGCATACCAGAGGACTGGGAGAAATTCAGAGACCAGCAGAGGAGGACAAAGGGCTTGATTAGGAAAGGAAAAATAGATTATGAAAGAAAACTGGCAGGGAACATAAAAACTGACTGCAAAAGTTTTTATAGATATGTGAAGAGAAAGAGATTAGTTAAAACAAATGTAGGTCCCTTGCAGTCAGAAACAGGTGAGTTGATCATGGGGAACAAGGATATGGCGGACCAATTGAATAACTACTTTGGTTCCGTCTTCACTAAGGAAGACATAAATAGTCTGCCGGAAATAGCAGGGGACCGCGGGTCAAAGGAGTACTTGAGTGAAATCCAGGTTAGTCGGGAAGTGGTGTTGGGTAAATTGAATGGATTAAAGGCCGATAAATCCCCAGGGCCAGATAGGCTGCATCCCAGAGTACTTAAGGAAGTAGCTCCGGAAATAGTGTTTGCATTAGTGATAATCTTTCAAAACTCTTTAGATTCTGGAGTAGTTCCTGAGGATTGGCGGGTAGCAAACGTAACCCCTCTTTTTAATAAGGGGGGGGAGAGAGAAAACGGGGAATTACAGACCAGTTAGTCTAACATCGGTAGTGGGGAAACTGCTAGAGTCAGTTATTAAAGATGGGATAGCAGCACATTTGGAAAGTGGTGAAATCATTGGACAAAGTCAGCATGGATTTACGAAAGGTAAATCATGTCTGACGAATCTTGTGGAATTTTTCGAGGATGTAACTAGTACCGTGGATAGGGGAGAACCAGTGGATGTGGTGTATCTGGACTTCCAGAAGGCTTTCGACAAGGTCCCACATAAGAGATTAGTATATAAACTTAAAGCATACGGCATTGGGGGTTCAGTATTGATGTGGATAGAGAACTGGCTGGCAAACAGAAAGCAAAGAGTAGGAGTAAACGGGTCGTTTTCACAATGGCAGGCAGTGACTAGTGGGGTACCGCAGGCCCAGTGCTGGGACCCCAGCTATTTACAATATACATAAATGATCTGGATGAGGGAATTGAAGGCAATATCTCCAAGTTTGCGGATGACACTAAGCTGGGGGGCAGTGTTAGCTGTGAGGAGGATGCTAGGAGACTGCAAGGTGACTTGGATAGGCTGGGTGAGTGGGCAAATGTTTGGCAGATGCAGTATAATGTGGATAAATGTGAGGTTATCCACTTTGGTGGCAAAAATAGGAAAACAGACTATTATCTAAATGGAGGCCGATTAGGAAAAGGGGAGATGCAGCGCAACCTGGGTGTCATGGTGCACCAGTCATTGAAAGTAGGCATGCAGGTACAGCAGGCAGTGAAGAAAGCGAATGGTATGTTAGCTTTCATAGCAAAAGGATTTGAGTATAGGAGCAGTGAGGTTTTACTTCAGTTGTATAGGGTCTTGGTTAGGCCACACCTGGAGTATTGCGTACAATTCTGGTCTCCAAATCTGAGGAAGGACATTATTGCCATAGAGGGAGTGCAGAGAAGGTTCACCAGACTGATTCCTGGGATGTCAGGACTGTCTTATGAACAAAGACTGCATAGACTCGGTTTATACTCTCTAGAATTTAGGAGATTGAGAGGGGATCTTATAGAAAATTACAAAATTCTTAAGGGGTTGGACAGGCTAGATGCAGGAAGATTGTTCCCGATGTTGGGGAGGTCCAGGACAAGGGGTCACAGCTTAAGGATAAGGGGGAAATCCTTTAGGACCGAGATGAGAAAGAATTTTTTCACACAGAGAGTAGTGGGTCTCTGGAACTCTCTGCCACAGAGGGTAGTTGAGGCCAGTTCATTGGCTATATTTAAGAGGGAGTTAGATGTGGCCCTTGTGGCTAAGGGGATCAGAGGGTATGGAGAGAAGGTAGGTACGGGATACTGAGTTGGATGATCAGCCATGATCATATTGAATGGCGGTGCAGGCTCAAAGGGCCGAATGGCCTACTCCTGCACCTAATTTCTATGTTTCTATGGACGGGAAGGGAATGGAGGGGTATGGTCTGAGTGCAGGTAGATGGGACTAGGGGAAAATAAATGGTCGGCACTGACTGGAAGGGCCGAGAAGGTCTGTTTCCGAGCTGTAATTGTTATATGGTTATATGTTATATGGTTATTACCCCAATCTGTTCCATTCTTCATCGCAGGATTGCTCACTCACCCACTTCTATGTGGAAACGTTTCTGGTGTTTCAGTGCATCCTACGTGGTAAATTTAGCACTGAGTCACAGCTAATTTCATGAAGTGCTCTTTGATTGTTGTGTCTGCAGGTATTAAGCACCATGACTCCGGCCAACAGCCTCAGTTCAGTGTTGGGGAAGAAAAGGCAGGTGATTGAAGTGATGCTTTATTCCCTGAACGACGAATAAGTAATGAGAGAGCAGGAGTTTCAAATGTGCTGGTATTCCTGAAAAGGTAAAGCTGGAAATTCCAGTGAAGATTTAACCCTGCTTGGAGGACTATTAATTATAACATTGATAAGTCCCTCTCTCAATTGCAATGTTGCAGTAAAATAAACATCTCCTGCAATGGGTAGAGTTGTCTGCTGCTCCCATGTATTGACTCTGTAACCCCCTTCCACAGGTCTCTGAACTTCTTCACATACATACCAGGGGATTTGACTTCCCACTTGACCACTTTCAGACTTTCTGCCCCCTCTACTGCCATTCCAGTTGTCCCTGTACTCCTACTCATCTGCTCCCAGGTAAACTAAATAATTAGTCAAAATGAACCCCAAGCCTAAATTGTGCCATCAGCAAAGATTCCAAAAGATGCCAAGACACATTCTTCCCCATTATCAAGGAATGAAACAATATTCAAGGTTTTTTAATTTTCGAAACACTTGGACAGGTCATCAAACCCCATGTTGTGGGTCAAGAATACAAGAATACCGTATGTGAACCCAACGTCAGGTGCAGACTATCATGCTGAAGTAGATAATCAGGAGAACAATCCACAGTTAGTTCTTATGTTCTTGGAGATATCATTATTGTGTTGTCCCAAGAAGCAGAGAAGATGTAAAGTGCCAGTAGAGTTAAGTGCACCTGATACTTCAGAGCACAATCTGGATTGTGATTATGGAAACACAAGGAACTGCAAATGTTGGGATCAATGGTAAAACACAAAGTACTGGAGTAACTGAGTGGGTCAGGCAGTATCTGCGGAGGCTATGGATAGGGAACATTTTGGGTCGAAAGCCTTCTTCAGATGATTGTTGTGGTTAGGAGGGAAGACATTACAAGGAATCAGAGAGAAGGAACTGCAGATGCTGGTTTATCAAGGAAAGACACAAAATGCTGGAGCGATTAAGTGGGTCAGGCGGCATCTCTGGAGAACATGGAAAGGTGACATTTCAAAACAGGACCCTTCTTTAGACTCCAGAATATACAGCATACAGGCATCAAGCCCAGAGTTTGTAAAGGTAATGTGAGTGTTCCAGACTCACAGCAAGGGGCCAAAATAAGTATGATATGTTACATTCATCCAGCAGAGAATGAGCACATGCACGTCACGCTGAGTACTACGGTGCTTGATTGCTTAAAATCAGGTGCTGCACACATTATCTAATTTTTGGGCATCAATGCTCCAGGTGTTGTTTGTTTCTCTGCTGCAGATACATTCCAATTGAATACATGTTGCTATTTAGTATCATTCATTGATTAGATTTAGGAAATATTCAGTCTGAAGAAGGGTCTCAACCTGAAACGTCACCCATTCCTCTCCAGAGATGCTGCCTGCCCCGCTGAGTTACACCAGCACTTTGTGTATATGACTGGGACAAAAAAAGCTGTCTCTCTTCGGTGTAAAATAACATCTGCAGTTCCTTCCTACACATCCAGTCTGCGAATTTCTGGTTTTAGAATTAAAACATAATCTATGCCAAAAAATATATAAAGATTAGATTATAGTTTTTAGATTTTGTAATTTTCAGTTAGAATGGTAAATAAAGTGTACCGTTTGCCTTGGCCAGCAGCCCATGAATTTCTCTGAAGGTCGTCTCCATTGCAGTTATTATTTCTATAGTGGGAGCCAACATATTGGCTGACATTCTACTTAATATGGAACTAAATCCATAAAAAAATTAAGAGTTTGAAGACTGCACAGTTGGTCCATTACAACATCTACACATGCGGTAGCAAATCTATTTACGTACAGTTACCCTAGCAATATTAAACATTACAGTTAACTACAACAATCATGAGAGATTTGGGCTGTGCATGCATGTTAAATCAGATCTATTTATGGAAATAAAGTCTGGCAGAGGAATCAGGCTCCTGTAACATATGTAATAAGCTGCTTTACCCATGCCCCAACAATAGACCATTTTTATACAACTTTAAATCTAACTCAGGGATAACATCAAGAGACTGGTTTGAAAGTGCACAAGAAAGGTTTGCAATTCTATACTTTCTCACATAAACATTTTTTGGGGTAACTTTTGACACATTCTCTGATTTTGGACCATGCCTTTGATTGGTGAGTCAGAACTATCCACATATTTTGTGATTCACAGGTTCACATCAACCAGAGGGAATGAACACCCTGAATCATTCCAAGCACACCACGCCCAGCTTCACCGCTCAGTTCTTATTGAAATGATTTCTGCATGTCTGTTACTGATAGTTGGGTTAGATAGAATGATACAACTATAGTATAGACGATCTTTCTCACTTGAACAAGGATGGCTAAAAGGGCAAGGCTACAGTTCCACTTGTACAAATCAAACAAACTTAAATCTCACTATTGACACAAAAGGCTGGAGTAACTCAGCATTTCTGGAGGGAAGGAATGGGTGATGTTTCTGATCGGGACCCTCCTTCAGACCTGAAACTTTATCCATTCTTTCTCTCCAGAGATGCTGCCTGCTCGCTTAGTTACTCCAGCATTTTATATCTGTCCTCGGTAATCCAGCATCTGCAGTTCCTTCCTACTTAAATCTCACTATATTCCCTTTACACTTGAATCTCATTAAGACACTCTCAACCAAAGCTCCGCTCTATGATCTTAGCTCTCACCAGTTAAATACAGCATTGTGCTGAATGGTTCAAACGTTCCCTGCTTGTACGAACTTTTGTGCTCTGATATATCCGGTAGATACGAATCTAAAAGCTCTGCGATAAAAGTATGTGCTGTGATCATCGGTGGGTTTGTTTCGTAAACACAGAACGTGAACATATAATGGGAGAAAAACAAATCATACGTAATTGTAACCCCCCCCCACCCCGGCAGGGTATACCTCCTCTCTTTCTGCTCTCATTCCGCGGACCTGTGTACTATGCCCGACGATACTTTAAATCAATTGATTTAATTGCTTGGGGATTAAAATGATTTACGAATTTATTTTACATATAACTGTTCGACTCGATTCGGGATATTACACTTAAAAAGAGGTGGAATCGGCTAGCACTTCTATCGGGTGTTACGTGAGAGTGGTTGCTAGGAATCGTTACCGTTGCAGCAGAACTCCCGGTGGAAAGAGTAAATAAAGATATTCTACTGCACTGATCTTAACAAGTGGCATCTGGTAACTGGCTTGTAGTCAGAAACCTCCAACTGAAATGCCAGAGCTGAAGCATGTGCTCAACTTCCCAACAGCTAGCTAATGACTGATTCAATCTCAGATTCGCTTTAAGCGAAAGTTAGCGTACTGGAGGAAAAAGTGAAACAGTTGAAGTGTTGAATTAAGATCACTCACCACCAGAAGCCGATGCAATATCACCAAGGAAGATGTATAAAAGATGTAACAGTGAAGAGGTAGCCAGCAAGACAGATCTCTTCCTAGGAGCCATTTGACTCTCTCATGCACTTTCCAAATGCCTTCGAAAGGATTTTTTTGCAGTAGTGTGTGTGTGCATGTGTGGGGGGAGTGACTAGTCCACTGTTCCAGAGGCCAACCCTCTCACACAGAGACGCTCACACATTACAATCCAGGATATTTTAAAACACGATATATCTAATGGGGCTCAACACAGCTCCATTCATAAAGTGATGAGTCAATCCAACCGTTCTCTGTGCGGCTTCACTTGAGGTTTAAGGTATGCGGAGATAAACTCCCGGACCACGGTGTTCTGGGTGGAGTCACTGCCCGAGTCGCCCATAATGTTTACTTTGGTGGGAATCCCACTTTTGATGTGATTACCCCCAAAATCCACATTGAATTAAGCTTTATGATGCAGAATGACTAAAGTACTGTATCATTGAAGGTTGAACTGAAATGAGCCAAATAACACATTTTCTGCATTTCCTTCTTGTTCCCCTGCTGCATGGACAGAGTGAGCAGATTGACAGCTCGATTATAGAAGTCACCCATCATCCACATAAGTGCCTTTCCTGGCAGGATTGGAGCATCCATGACTGATGATGCAATGTCCACCATGTTATCCTATTATAATTATTTACATTGATACATTCGAAGTAAATCAAATAATTCACATCTAAGGGATGGGCTTTTTTGCTTCATCAGAGCTGAGAGAGTCACCACCATTTGGATGAGTACGGATGAAGCAAAGCTTGACTTTATCGAGGCAGATTAACTAGTTATATAATTGATCAGTGGTTTTGCAATCGGTCTCAAGTCTTCATCTCAACCACTGATATGATAAGGATACAATCTGTACAGTAGTAACTCATTTTGGTTATTTCACCTGCAATATTTTGGGAATCGATGATGACCTCCGGCAGCTCGTTCCATACACCCCACAACTTTTGTGTGAAAAGATTGCCTCTCAAGTTCCCATTAAATCTTTCTCCCCTCACCTTACATCTATTGATCCTCCAGGTTAGGGAATCTGGAAGGGGGTGCATCTTCTCGGGGTAAATATTCAACATTCCAGAGAAGAGGAAGACATTTTCCTCTCAGTGGTTGGTAAATCTTCGAATTCCCCAGAGAAAGCTATGGTTACTGTAACTTCAACAGAGATGGATAGATTTTTGGACTGTAAGGAATTTGGCTGCGGATGGAGCCCAATGTTTTTATCAGCCATGGGCATACTGAATAATGGAGCAGGCCTGAGGACAACATAACCGACCTGCTGCTGTTTCTTTTGAGAGCACCATCATTCATGTCACTCACAGTTCAGACCTAGAGGTAACAGTTGGAAAAAGTTACTTTTATCTTTATATATTAGGGTGATAAGGGGTATGATATGGAAAGCACCAACTCTTTTACAGGAGAGGAGAGGAAGTTAAGGGGGGGGGGGGGGGTTATAAAAAATACATTATTAACCAGCTTGACTGCACATTGTATTAGAAGAAAAGGCAGAAATAATGGTGAGGACTTACATGACACTGATGACAATTATTGGTGCAAAGTTCCTCATTGCATCTTTTGAAAGGAGTGGCACCAACATATGGATGTCAAGGTAACTCCATTGCAATCTCATTAGCCTTAAATTCCATGGTGAATGCTGGAAAGTATAAAAATGCGAATAAAATTAACCCAGTTGTCTAAAAAGCTCTAACCAAAGATCATAGAGCTCTATGATCTTTAGCTCTAACAACCTATTGTATCCCAAAAACAAACTTGATGAATCCTGTTTTTGTTTAAAAAAATGTTTGTTGGATTATTTACACAAAGCAAAATTGAAATCGAAGCATTCAACGAAGTACCATGTATGGTAAAGAAATGTGTGTTGATGAAGTCAGAGCTAAGTCATTTAAGCCGAGTAATAACAGGAAATGAACAATTTGGTCTTTGGAGCAAAGTTATAGGAACTACTTTGTGGAATTAAGAAAATATGAAGGAATAGAATCAAGAACTGAGTGCCTAAACAAATACACAAGCATGATGGTAGAGAGGTCCCAAAGACAATACTGTTGTTGCGTGATGTTACCCCATGTTCAGTGGAAGGGTTAGACTACAACACCATGGCCTGGGCTGATCCTGCCATTGCCATTAACTTAGTAATTCAATACCATTAGGATGTAACAGTGAAGAGGTAGCCAGCAAGACGGATCTCTTCCTAGGAGCCATTTGACTCTCTCATGCACTTTCCAAATGCCTTCGAAAGGATTTTTTTGCAGTAGTGTGTGTGTGCATGTGTGGGGGGAGTGAATGCTTCGATTTCAATTTTGCTTTGTGTAAATAATCCAAGAAAATTTTTTTTAAACAAAAACGAAAATGCACTTGATGTTCCGCTACTTTTGGGTTACCATGACTACAGTACACTTTTTTTTTACCATTTTCCTATCAATTTAGGTTACAGGCACGACGACCTATATTCACTATAAATATGCTGCACCATTATTGTGGATTAAATTACAAGTACAATTATAACCATATAACCATACAACAATTACAGCACGGAAACAGGCCTTCTCGGCCCTTCCAGTCCATGCCGACCATTTATTTTCCCCTAGTCCCATCTACCTGCACTCAGACCATACCCCTCAATTCCCTTCCCGTCCATATACCTATCCACTTTACTTTTAAATGTTACAATCGATCTTGCCTCCACCAATAAAGACCCAACTTGTTGTTCAACCTTTCTCTATAACTTAGTTGCTGGAACCCAGGCAACATTCTAGTAAACCTCTTCTGTAATTTCTCTATTTTGTTGACATCCTTCCTATAATTAGGCGACCAAAATTGTACCCCATACTCCAGAATTGGTCTCACCAATGCCTTGTACAATTTTAACATTACTTCCCTACTCCTATATTCAATGCTCTGATTTATAAAGGCCAGCACACCAAAAGCTTTCTTTACCACCCTATCTACATGTGATTCCACCTTTAGGAAACTATGCACAGTTATTCCTAGATCCCTCTGTTCCACAGCATTCCTCAATTCCCTACCATTTACCATGTACGTCCTATTTTGATTTGTCCTGCCAAGATGTAGCACCTCACACTTATCAGCATTAAACTCCATCTGCCATCTTTCAGCCCACTCTTCCAAATGGCCCAAATCTCTCTGTAGACTTTGAAAATCTACTTCATTATCCACAGCACCACCTATCTTAGTATCATCTGCATACTTACTTATCCAATTTTCCACCCCATCATCTAGATCATTGATGTACATGACAAACAACGGTGGACCCAACACAGATCCCTGAGGCACCCCACTGGTCACCGGCTTCCAACTTGACAAACAGCCATCCACCATTATTCTCTGGCATCTCCCATTCAGCCACTGTTGAATCCATCTTGCTACTCCACCATTAACACCCAAAGATTGAACCTTCTTAACCAACCTTCCATGGGGAACCTTGTCAAAGGCCTTACTGAAATCCATATAGACAACATCCACTGCTTTACCCTCATCAATTTCCGTAGAAAAATTTCTCTTAAAAAAATTCAAGGTTTGTCAAACATGACCTTCCAGGCACCAATCCATGTTGACTGTTCTTGATCAGACCCTGTTTATCCAGATGCTTATATATATTATCTCTAAGCATCATTTCCATTAATTTGCCCACCACTGACGTCAAACTATCAGGTCTATAATTGCTAGGTTTATTCTTTGAAATGTCAATCCACCGGCACTATTCCCGTTTCTAATGACATTTGAAATGTTTCTGTCGTAGCCCCTGCTATTTCTACACTAACTTCCCTCAATGTCCTAGGGAATATCCTGTCAGGACCTGGAGACTTATCCACTTTTATTAACAAAAGAAATGAATAAAATACTAAATATTAAACAATATATGAGAGGAATCAGGCTGTGAGATGAACCAGGTTAAGAGGAGCAAAGATACAAGATGGGAAGACGGTGATGGGAAGTATGGGCAACAGTGATCATATTAAGGTTTAGAACCAGTATGGAAAATTATATGGAGTACCCCAAAGGTAAAATAGTCAAATGGATCAGGGCCAGTTTTCATGGGATCAAAACAGATCTTGTCCTGGAAAACTGGAGTTTAAGCTTGGAAAAACTGGAACTGTACAAATGGTTGAGGTCTACGATACATTAAGATAGAACTTTATTTATCCCAGGAAGGAAATTGATCTGCCATCAGTCATAAAAACAAAAAAATGGGGAGTAGGGGGAAGGGGAGTGGCCAGTCTCAGTCTGCCCCACAACAGAAGAAGGAGATGTACAGTTTGATAGCCACTGGGAAGAGGAACTCCTGTGGCGTTCTGTCCTGCATTTTGGAACCAGACTGTTGCTGAAGATACTCCTCAGGTTGACCAGTGTGTCATGGAGGGAGTGAGCTGTATTGTCCAGGACACTTTGCAGTTTGAGGAACATCCTCCCCTCCAAGAACACCTCCCATTAATCCAACTCTGCCCCCAGGACAGAGCCAGCCTTCTAGATGAATTTAATTCAAATGGCGTCCGCATCCTTCGCCCTGCGGCCTCAACACACAGCAGCGAAGAAGATGGCACTGGTTACCACCAATTGGTAGAACATCTGAGGCATTTAACTGCAGATGTTAAAGGAGCGGAGTCTTCTTAAAAAGTACAGCCGCTCTTCTTGTTCAGGGTCTCAGTAAGACTGGTGGGAGAACTGGGAAGGGGAAGGGATGGAGGGAGAGGGAAAGCAAGGGCTATTTGAAGTTCAATGAGAGGTGATTGTACTGAAACTTAATTTTGGAGTTGATGTACAGTAAAGTTTATGTCTCCTGTGCCTGTAGATAAAATCCACATTGCAAGGATATCTTGAAATCTTGAAAATTGCATAATTCCCATTGATCTAAAGAAAACATTATTGGTGCATCATTGTGGTACATCTGGTAGAGCAGCTGCCTGGGTGAAATTCAGACTGGGTGCTGGTGTCGGTGTGGAGTGTGTACCTCCTGGGTGCTGCAGAATCCTCCAACAACCCAAAGACATGCTGGTTGGTTAGTTTGTGTTAGAAATAACTGCAGATGCTGGTTTAAATCAAATGTGGACACAGCATTCTGGAGTAACTCAGCTGGACAGGCAGCATCTCTGGAGAGAAGGAATGGGCGACGTTTCAGGTCGAGACCATTTCTTCAGACTGATGTCAGGGGAGGGGGTGGGACAAATATAGAATGTAGGTGGAGACAGTAAGACTAGTGGGAGAACTGGGAAGGGAAGGGGGATGGAGAGAGAAAGCAAGGGTTTTCTGAAGTTATAGAAGTCAATGTTCATACCGCTGTGGTGTAAACTACCCAAGCAAAATATGTGCTGTTCCTCCAATTTGCGCTGGGCCTCACTCTGACAATGGAGGAGGCCCAGGACAGAAAGGTCAGATTGGGAATGGGAGAGGGATTTGAAGTGCTGAGCCACCGGAGATCAGGTATGTTAAGACGGACTGAGCAGAGGTGTTCAGTGAAATCTGGTTGGTTAATTGGCCGCTATAAATTTCCTACATTGTGCAGGTGAGTGGTGGAAACTGAGGAGAATTGAAAATATTCAAAAATGGGATTAATGTAGGATTAGTCTCTATGCTTCTATGATCATGTAAAGTGGAGAAGAAACAGAATATCATTGAGACCCTTCATTCCCTATATCAGGAGTACATAAAAGCCCAGCTTAAGGTCCCGCACAGGAGACTGGTGAGTAAAATTAGAGCACATGGTATTGGGGGTAGGGTGTTGACATGGATAGAAAATTGGTTGGCAGACCGGAAGCAAAGAGTAGGAGTGAACGGGTCCTTTT
Source organism: Raja brachyura (assembly GCA_963514005.1). The sequence continues at coordinate 23,749,955 of OY740820.1, forward strand.
CAGAATGGCAGGCAGAGATGAGTGGAGCGCCTCAAGGCTCGGTGTTGCGGTCTCAACTGCTTACCATATATATTAATGATTTGGAAGAGGGAATTAGGAGCAACACTAGCAAGTTTGCAGATGACACAAAGCTGGACGGCAGTGTGTACTGTGAAGAGGATGTTAGGAGGTTGCAGGGTGACCTGGACAGGTTAAGTGAGTGGGCAGATGCATGGCAGATGCTATATTATATACATAAATGTGAGGTTATCCACTTTGGCGGCAAGAACAAGGGGGCAGATTATTATCTCAAATGGGGTTAGGTTAGGTAAGGGGAAGGTGCAGTGAGACCTGGGTGTCCTTGTACACCGGTCACTGAAAGTTGGCTTACAGGTACAGCAGGCAGTGAAGAAAGCTAATGGAATGTTGGCCTTCATAACAAGAGGATTTCAGTATAGGAGTAAAGAGGTTCTTCTGCAGTTGTATAGGGCTCTGATGAGACCACATCTGGAGTATTGTGTACAGTTTTGGTCTCCTAATCTGAGGAAGGACATCCTTGTGATTGAGGCAGTGCAGCATAGGTTCACGAAATTGATCCCTGGGATGGCGGGACTGTCATATGAGGAAAGATTGAAAAGACTTGGCTTGTGTTCACTGGAGTTTAGAAGGATGAGGGGGAATCTTATAGAAACGTATAAAATTATAAAAGGACTGGACAAGCTAGATGCAGGAAAAATGTTCCCAATGTTGGGCGAGTCCGGAACCAGGGTCTAGTCTTAGAATAAAGGGGAGGTCATTTAAGACTGAGGCGAGAAAAAACGTTTTCACCCAGAGAGTTGTGAATATATGGAATTCCCTGCAACAGAGGGCAGTGGAGGCCAAGTCACTTGATGGATTTAAGAGAGAGTTAGATAGAGCTCTAGGGGCTAGTGGAGTCAAGGGATATGGGGAGAAGGCAGGCACGGGTTATTGATAGGGGACGATCAGCCATGATCACAGTGACTCGAAGGGCCGAATGGCCTCCTCCACCTATTTTCTATGTTTCAGCACAAACATAAGCACACCATCTCCCAAAATAGTATGTACCTTATTGCCAAGATCTGCTTTTGCTTCTCACAGTAGATTATTTAAAGATATGTTCTAAAGTAATTTCTACTCCAAAAAAGAAGATAAGCACCTGAAGTCCACTTATGTGTTTTCAAACTTCTGACATGGACAAACATTCCAAGGTTGTGATGCTGCAGAAATTATTACTCTCTCATTATCAGGCTTTTACCACAATGAGTCAGGCCATCCAGTCTGCTCATTCTCCCACCTGGGTCTCTAGCCTCCCTCATGCCTCAGAGGTCTCTGGCCCCCACCCCCTCTCTGGGATACTCTCAGAGCTTGCTGTCTGTCCACCCAATCCATAGTTGGACTCGGTTGCTTTGGCAGCAGACTTCACAAACATGGAACAGATCACAGGAAAAGGCACTTTGCCCTAAATTGTATGTACCGAACATGATGCAACTCACCTTCTCTGCCTATATGTGATTTATATCCCCTCAATAACTTCTCTTTTGACTCCTCCCATTTCCTCCAAACACAAGGCGTAGCTATGGGCACACGCATGGGCCCCAGCTACGCTTGCCTCTTTGTCGGGTATGTCGAACAATTCTTGTTCTCGGCGTACCTGGGCCCCATCCCCGACCTCTATCTCCGTTACATCAACGACTACTTTGGTGTCACCTCCTGCACCCACACACAACTGACTGACTTCATCTATTTCACCACCAACTTCCATCCAGCACTGAAATACACTTGGACCATTTCCGACATTTCCCTACCATTCCTTGACCTCACCATCTCTATTGCAGGTGATACACTCCTGACCGACATCCACTACAAACCAACTGACTCCCACAGCTACCTGGACTACTCTTCCTCCCACCCTGCTTCCTGTAAGGACTCCATTCCCTCTTCCCAATTCCTCCGTCTACGTCGCATCTGCTCCCAGGACGAGGTGTTCCACACCGGGTCATCACAAATGTCCTCATTCTTCAGAGAACGGGGATTCCCCTCCCCCACTATAGATGAGGCTCGCACCAGGATCTCCTCCATACCCCGCAACACTGCCCTCTCTCCCCATTCCCCCACTCGCAAAAAGGGCAGAGTCCCCCTGGTCATCACCTTTCACCCCACCAGCCGCACATACAACACATAGTCCTCCGCCAGTTTCACCACCTCAAACGTGACCCCTCCACTCGCCACATATTCCCATCCCCCCTGTCTGTCTTCCGCAAGGACCGCTCCCTCCACAACTCCCTTGTCAATTCTTCCCTTCCCTCCCGCTCCACCCCTTCCCCGGGCACTTTCCCTTGCAGCCGCAAGAGATGCTACACTTGTCCCTTCACCTCCCCCCTCCACTCCTTTCAGGGACCCAAGCAGTCCTTCCAGGTCCGACAGAGGTTCACCTGCACCTTCTCCAACCTCATCTACTGCATCCGTTGCTCCATATGCCAGCTGATCTATATCGGTGAGACCAAGCGGAGGCTTGGCGACCGTTTCGCCGAACACCTCCACTCGGTCCGCAATAACCAACCCGACCTCCCGGTGGCTCAGCACTTCAACTCCCCCTCCCATTCCGTATCCGACCTCTCAGTCCTGGGCCTCCTCCACGGCCAGAGTGAGCAACACCTTAAGTTGGAGGAACAGCACCTCATATTCCACTTGGGTAGTCTGCACGCTCTGGGCTTAAACATTGAATTTTCTCAATTCTGTTAACCCTTGCAGTCTCCTCCCCTTCCCACCTCTCCCTCAGCCCTCAGGCCCTGGCATTCCCTCTCTCTCTATCTCTCCCCCACCCAAGTCGCACTAGCTTCACATTTTCATACTACAAACAGCTTACAATGGCTTGTTTCCTTTATCATCGATACTTTTTTGCATATCTTTCATTCATTATTCTTTATCTCTCCACATCACTGTCTATATCTCTCGTTTCCCTGATCCATAACCAGTCTGAAGAAGGGTCTCGACCCAAAGCGTCGCCTATCTCCTTCGCTCCTTAGATGCTGCTGCACCCGCTGAGTTTCTCCAGCCTTTTGTGTACCCTGTGATTTATATCACTCCATTTCCTGCATACCCATTTAAAAGCCTTTTAAATTTCCCTGTCATATCTGCTTGCACCACTATCCCTGGCAGCACATTCCAGGCACGCACCACTCTTGTTTTGTATGTCCTTTAAACATTCCCCCTTTACCTTAAAAATATGGGTTATTGTCTTTGACATTTCCCCTGAGAGAAAGGTTCTGACTATCTACCCTATTTATGCCTCTCATAATTTATATACTCCTCTCAGGTCGCCCCGCAGAATTTGGTGAAAACAATGCAATTTTGTCTCCTTATAGCGAATAGCCTCTATTCCAGGGAGCATTCTTGTAAACCTCTACTGCTCCCTCTCCAAAGCATCCACGTACATTCTGTAATAGGGTGGCTTGAACTACACAAAATACCCCAAACGTGGCAACCAAAGTTTTATATTGCTGCTTCATGACTTCCAACTCCTATACTCCATTCCCCGAATGATAAAGGCAAACATACTATTCTCCTTCTTTGCCATTCTATCCATTGTCACTTTCAGGGAGCTATAATCTTGAAACCCAAATCCCTTAGCATTTCAATGCTGGTAAAGATCTTGCCATTAAATGTATATTTTCCCCTTACATTCGACTCCCCAAAGTACAACACCTCACACTTGCAAATCACTCACATCCTTGGAACGGAGTAATTATTTGCAACGCATCAAGGGGTGCATAATACAATTAAAGCAATAGTTGCCTAGGTAAATTACTCCAAAGACAGACTTTAATGGGATGTTTTAAATCATCATAAAATCTGTTTAATTCAGTAAACTGCTCACCCCATCTACTGCAATGAAGATGTTTGCTCGTCTTTGAAAGTTTCTGCAATTAATAAAAGTAAATGTTACCTTTGCACAATAGACTTTCGTCCCCAACTCAGTCACTAATTTGTGAAGTTCATCCAGCAATTAGAGACATGATGTGGAATGTAAATAAGTAGCCACTGGAGGGCAGTAGATTATCATAAATAACATGAACGGTACACTCCCTCTGCTCCTCCATGGGTCTACATGGGGGATTGTACTATGTTGCTGTGCACAATGTCATTCTGTACGTTTCTGGTGAGTCTAGCTTTCATAACAGTGCTCCAAAGAGATATTCTTTGCCACATGTTCTGATTGTTGCTCATCCTAATTGTGTACTGTACTGGCAACTTAAGATAAGACCACATTTACTATATGTCTGTAAGTAGCTAGTCAAGAGTGATTTATTGTCATATGTCCCAGACGGGACAATTAAATTCTTACTTGCTGCAGCATAACAGAATATGTGAATATGTAAACATTGTAAATAACGGAAGGGAAAAAAAAGATAAAGTTCAACAAATAACAAATATAGGGCAAATAACAAATAATAATAGTCTTTTGCAGTTCAGAGCTCAGAGCTTATTCGGTGTTGTTTAATAGCCTGATGGCTTTGGGGAAGAAGCTGTTCCTGAACTTGGACGTTACAGTTTTCAGGCTCTTGTACCTGATGGCAATGATGAGATGAGTGTGTGGCCAGGATGGTGTGGGTCCTTGATGATTTTGGCTGCCTTTTTGAGGCAGCGACTACGATAGATCCCTTTGACGATGGGGAGGTCGAAAGCTGGTGATGGACAGGGCAGTGGTCACAACTTTTTGTAGTCTTTTTCGCTCCTGGTTCAAGTTGCCGAACCAGGCCACGATGCAACCAGTCAGAATGCTCTCTACCGTGCACCTGTAGAAGTTTAGGAGAATCCTCTTTGACATGCTGAATCTCCGTATATAACATTAGCTATAACATTTATATGCAAAAAAAAGATAATTTTTAAGAAGCTTTCTTTATTACAGCTCCAGATACATCCACATTTGTTCACATTGCCACAGGATTTTTGAGACTTGATTGTAGCAAAAAAACAATTTGTTTTCATTCCATGGCAGTGGATACCTTTCACGAGACTGCACAGGACGGCAATGTTACATCTTGTACCGCGAGGATAAGTTGTGAGTACACTTGAGAGTGGAAAAGTATTAAGCTTTATTTGTTCAGAAGGTTCTCTTTCAACATTTCAAATGTTCTTTTTTCTTTCTTTAAAAGTATTGATTTTTACTGGAACATTTGCACAATGATCACTAACTGGACAAAGGACATTTATTGTCACGTACACTAATTGGTGCAGTGAAATTTGAGTTACCATGCAGCGCACAAATAAGATAAACACAACACTTTAGAAATTAACATAAAACATTTAAAAAAAAACTGATCCTCTGAGGTGGAGTTATAGAACCAAGGTAGGGAAGAAAAAAGTCACTACAGATCCTGCCTGACTTACTCAGTATTTTAAGTACCTTTTAAGTGGTGGGGAAAATGAATTAATGAATGTGGAACATTTGGACATTCAGAATATTTTGATAAGATTAAAATGATATTGTTAAACTACATTAGGGCAAAGGCAATTGGGGTAGAATACCGATATCGATTAAGGAATAATTAAATGGCCAAAACAGAGTGAAGAAATAATCGTGTAATCTTCCAGCTGAAACATGACAATTACATTGTGGCAGGGATTAGTGCAGGATCCCCAACCGCCCAAAATCAGTGTCAATGATTTGGATGAAGGGATGAAGTGTAACAAATCCAGGTTAGCTGATGATCTTAAGATGGGTGCAGAGGATTCAGCGAGGTTTCCGAGCATATAAAAGGGCTAAGTGAATCGTGAGCACAGGGCAGATGGAAAACTTTAATGTAGAAAAGTAAGAGTGCCTCCTTTGGGAGAAAAAATAGCAAAGCAGTGTTTTCTAAAAGATGAGAAACTGGAATGTGTTCAAACAAAGGCAAAGGGTAACTTGGTCTCTTTTACAAGAGGGTTTACAGCAGAGGACAGACTTGCTGCAATTATATAGAGACCTGGTGAGTCCACACTTGAAATATTATGTATCTAGTCGCCTTACCCAAGGAAGGGTATAGACGAAGTGCAGTAAGGGTTCACACAAAGTGCTGGAGTAACTCAGTGGGACAGGCAGCATCTCTGGAGAGAAGGAATGGATAAGGGTTCACCAGTAACGGTTCATCAGATTGATGTCAGAATTTCTGAATGAGGGATTAAACAGACTGGGCCTGTAGACTCCAAGGTTGAGAACAAAATGAGACATCATCCCACTAGAATGAAGAAGACTATTATGGAACTTGTGCAGGGATGATGTTTCCCTTGGCTGCAGTGTCTAAAAACCAGACCTTGTCAGCCAATAAAGTTACCATCATAGAATACCTCAATTAATATCGATAAATTTATCATTGACCAAAAACTTGTCTCAAAATAAAAGGTTGGTTTTTCAAGGTAGAATTTATTTATGCAGAACCTTTGCAATTCTGTACCCATAAAGGCTGTGGAATTTCATTTACTGAATATATTGAAGAAAGAGATCCATATACTTTTGGATACTGAGAGATACAAGTTTAATTTATTGTTGTCACTTGTACTGATGTACAGTGAAAAGCTTTTTGTTGTGTGCTATCCAGTCAGCAAAAAGACTATACATGATTACAATTAAGCTGTCCACGGTAAAGGGAATAACATTTAGTGCAGGATAATGTCTAATAAAGTCTGATTACATATAGTTTTAAGGTCTCCAATGAGGTAGATGGTAGGTCAGGACAACTCTCTAGTTAGTAATAGGATGGTTCAGCTGGGACAAAACAGTCCCTGAATCTGGAGGTGTGCGTTTTCACACTTCTGTACCTCTTGCAGGGCGAGACTCATCCTTTACTACGCTGGTGGCCTTGCCAGGGTAGCGAGAAGTGTAGATGGAGTCAATGCACAGGAGGTTGGTTTGCGTGATGGTCTGGGCAATGCCAACAATTCTTTGTAATTTCTTGCGGTGTACGTAGGTTAATGCAGGAAAGTGGTGTGGAGGTAGAGGCCAAAAAGGCCTGCGCTGACTTCTATTACTTACGTTATTATAGCATCGCCTGCATGTAGCTTCCCCATTGTTATTCACTATATTTTTCTTCATTGTTGAAGTGTATAAAGCCTGGAGTTCCCAACCCAATGGCATTGTTGAAATCCAACACTCCTCACCACCATCTTCTCAAAGTCAATGTGACAACACAGCTTACAGAGTAAATCTATAGAAACGATGCCTATATTCTAAATATCACAGAACTATTCAGCATAAACTACCTCAAAGATCACTCTGATACCTTACAACTCCTCATTCATGCCCAACAGATAACCCAAACCCTTCACTCCAGCACAGTGGATGTCTGCAGCAACCTCAGTCGAGGTTTGCCTGAAAGCTACAAAATGGAAGGAATGTGGACAACTTTTGATTTCATCAGATGAAGGGCTACAACATCTATCTGCCCAACACAAGAATGTACTCATCTCGACGGGTGGATTCGGTTTGTTGCCAGTTGGGGAGAAATATTTTTCTCGTTGAAAGTTTTAAACTTCAATTGGAATTCTGGTGGCGGTTTACCTGAAAATTTGCGAGTAAGAAGGCTCAAAATAAACAAATAAATAAATGTGGAAATGACTCCGAGAGAGAGAGAGAGAGAGTACTGACCGGGCATTCCCTTCTCCTCCTCGACCGGTGCTGGTGAGAGGGTCGAGCTGAGGGAGAGTAAATGAGCGGACGGACAGTGACTGTGAGGGAGTTTGGATGGGAGACGGCCGGGCGCGCGCGCGCTCGCTCGCTCCCGTGCGCTTCCCGCCAAGCGCGTGGAACCGGCGGAGCGGCGAGCGGCCGTTGACGTCACAGAGGGGCACTATTGTGTAGCGGAAGCGGCGCGTCTGAGGGGCGGAAGTGACGGCGGAGGCGGACGGGCGCGCGCGTCGCCGGGAGAGAGAGCGCGGCCCAGTCCCTTTGTTGCGGTAGCGCTGCCGGGGGGAGTGCGGTGCGGAGCCTGAGGCAGGGACACCCCCACACACCGGTAGCTCACACCCGCCACCGGCGCCACCATGGACTCGGACGAGGGCTACATGTATGACGAGGACGAGTACAGCGAGGAGAGCGAGCCCGAGGACAACTTCGAGATCGGCGAGGTGGAGATGCAGGAGCCCGGCCTGGAGCCCGGGCAGGACGGCGACGGGGTTGGTGGTGGCGGCGGCGGCGGCCTGGGAGGCCTGGGCGGGCTGGGAGGCCTGGGCGCCGAGCAGGAAGAAGAGGATTACCGCTATGAGGTGCTGAGCGCCGAGCAGATTGTCCAGCACATGGTGGAGTGCATTCGCGAGGTCAACGAGGTCATCGAGGTAAGCCTTATCCGGCCATCGTACCGGAGGAAAGCCCAAGTAGACAGGCCGCACAGGACCCGGGCCCTGCAGAGTGGAAGGACTAAATACTTGGGGCTCTGGGGTGCAGGTAGGGGAGTGTGATGCGGGTGGGAACGCACGGGTACATTGGGCCATTGCGAGGAGGAGAGAGACTTTGCCTGGTCAATTTACCCCTGTTTGACTGGTTTTCTTGGGATTGTTGCCAGTGGCTAGTTTTCAGCAGGGCCCCAAGGCTTGAAGAGGGTCTGGGCAAATGCCAGAAAGGTAGATCATCTATTTTCTTACTGGTTGGGTCATATATGATCTTAGTTTCGTTTAATACACTGTGGAGCGTGCATGTGTATGATATTAGGAAATGGAGTGTCATTTTGATGCAGTTCATCTCTCCTAATAGACCATTGCATTTCTGTATTTCCATTGCTTAATGTATTTGGATAAGTTAACTGAAATGTAATATATAGTCCATTCTCTGAAATATAGGGTTTTTCTATTTGAATGTCAGTATATTTCTACGGTGTCAGCTAAAATTGATGTTTAGTTGAGCTGGTTTAAGTTAGCAGCCAGACTAACTCCTATTTATTGATTGGCCAGATGTTTTAGATGTGGATTTTATTAGTACTGTCCTTGTTGCCTCAACCAGACATTTCATCTGAAAAGTACAAAAATGGTCAAGCAGAATCAAAAATGTCATGAACTTTGCCCAAATATTGGGAAAGGGATGCAACCAATGTAATTTGACGCCTAACAATCAGCCAAAAATTAAGCTGGAAGCTTGTCCTTAGTACCGGAAGATGTTTATTAAAGGCACCACCTGGGGTACATATTTTAAGGATAGTCATTCTGATATTTAATTAAAAAAATTGTGCATAATATTTTAATGTGTCAGTTTCACATTCTTCCATACCTTTGTTGAGACTTAATTTATTTACCTTCAACTGTTTCTCTCTCCACATGTTGATGCAAATTAGTATTTTCTTAATTTCAACATTGAGGTTAATTGATATTTATTTGTTTGATTTGAAATCTTTTCGATCATATGAAGTGGTGACAGGGTCACGCGCATCAGCCATACCTAAATGAAGGCATCTCTCAACATCGGAGATGTCCTCATTCTTTAAGAAATGGGGTTTCCCCCTTCCATTATAGATAAGACTCTCACTAGGATCTCCTTGATATCCCGCAGCTCTGCTTTTGCTCCACCCCCCACCCCCATTCACAACACGGACAGAGTCCCCCTGTCCTCCCCTACCACCCCATCCTCCAACACTTTCACCACCTCCAACGGGATTCCACTGGCCACATGTTCCCATCTCCACACCTCTCTGCTTTCCACAGAAACTGTTCCCTATGCAACTCCCTGGTCAACTCGTCCCTTCCCACCCAAACCACCCCCTCCCCAGTTACTTTCCCCTGCAACCGCAGGAGATGCGACACCTGTCCCTTTACTTCCCCCCTCAACTCATCCAAGGACCCCGACATTCTTTTCAAGTGAGGCAGAGGTTCACTTGCACCTGCTCCAACCTCATCTACTGTATTCGCTGTTCCAGGTGTCAACCTCTGTACATCGGTGAGACCAAGTGCAGACTCTGCGATTATTTCGCTGAACACCTCCACTCAGTCCGCCTTAACCTACATGATCTCCCGGTTGCTCTGCACTTTAACTCCCCCTCCGATTCCCAATCTGACCTTTCTGTCCTGGGCCTCCTCCATTGTCCGAGCGAGGCCCAGTGCAAATTAGAGGAACAGCACCTCATATTTCGCTTGGGTAGCTTACACCCCAGCATTGACTTCTCTAACTTCAAATAGCCTTTGCTTTCCCTCTCTCTCTCTCTCTCCCTCTCTCCATTCGCTCTCCTTCCCAGTTCCCTCACCAGTCTTAATGTCTTTGATTACATTCTATCTCTGCCCTGCCCACTCCACTGACATCAGTCTGAAGAAGGGTCTCGACCCAAAACATTCCTTCTCTCCAGAGTTGCTGCTTGTCCTGCTGAGTTACTCCAGCATTTTGTGCCTACCTTCTCTCAACATATTGTCATTTCCAAAACATCTAATATCTGGTGTGATTTAGTGATATTTCAGTAAAGTACATCTTCTATTGAAAAACAATGATGGAATATTCAGGTAGGGTTAATCCATTCCAGTGTGTATTAGAATTGGCAAACCCCAGTTCTTTGCAGATCATAGGTGGTTACCTGGATATTTTATAAACATTACAATTCAAAGACCATTCACTGAACAGACTTCAGATATGCCCTGTTGACCAATGTGTTAGACATAGAAGTTCTCGGGTTTCTTGAGAATTTGCATGGCCAATTGCCAATACTCCAAATCAAGTGCTTGGTAGGAAAATCTGCCTATATGGAATGGTTACTGACCTATAGGATTCATCATGGTGGTTATGACAGTGGTCTGTTAGCATATCTCTCTCTCTCTGGTGTTTGGCGAATATGCCTCGCCAAACAACACCAGATGTTCCAGCTCTCCATGTTTATTGCATAAGTGCAAGAAAAATAGATTTTTCAAGTTAACAGTTATGGTGGACTAATTATTTGAACATTCCAATGAGTCTACGAAGCCATTCATTGAGTTTGTGGTTGAGCTTGTCTCTTTCTTAAACCTTTCAATGTTTTTGATTACAAAAATCCATCAATCCTGGGTTTAAAATTAGGTACAATTTGTGGAAGAGTTCCACATTGTATAACCATGCATTTCCTACCTTCACTGTTGAAAGGGTTGGTTCTGCGTTGTAATTTTTATCCTTTTCTATTCTCCCAATGGACAGGTGGTGCTTCTTTCTGTCTATCTCATTGCTTCCTTTTAATATCCTCAGTCAAACGACTGTCAGTTTTCAAAATTCCATGAAGCAGTTGGTGATTCCATTGCTTTGTGGTATAAGTGTCCATAAGCGACTATGTTCTGTCTTCCTGCCTGCATGCGTTCCTTGCGTGAATTGTGCAAATTATCCTCAGTTTTCTGCATGCAGTCTCTGTTAAATCTAAAAAAGTACAAATCTCTGTTATGGCATTAAATGCCATAATCTGGATATAACGGTATATATTCCGTCAGTATTTATTTCCTGTATTAATGTGCCATTTGAATGATTATTGTTAAAATAAATCTAATTAATTCCTTACCTCGGATCCATTCAAGTAGGTAGATTTCTGAACATTGTTTGTCCACTAACTACCATGAATATGGCTATTAATTGCAATATTACTTTGCTTATTGCCCTGATGCCTGCTTGTTCAACACAATTTGATGAAAAGCTGGGATTTTCCTAGTCTCTGAATTTTCTTCCACAAGCTAAATTAGCCTCTGGGATGGGCTCCATATATTTGCTCCCCAAGTTCCAATTCAAGTAGACCATTCTTCCCCCTGTGATATATAGAGTTGTGTTGCACCAAAAAGGGCACTTCAGCCCTTCATGTTCATGCTGGCTTTTCCCCCAGTTTACACTAATTAGATTTACCCACATTAGATGTACATCCTTCTTATGCCTTCTGCATTCCGCCAGTTGGAATACCTCTTCAAAATAGTGATTGTATTGATTTAATCACTGCCAATCAGTTATAGATATCAACCAGTCTAAAAATCCCCATTAAAAGTCTTTTGTCTCACCTTAAACCTAATTTAGAGAATTTGTCAATCTGGACAATTTCCTGGTGAATGTACTCACTTCAGGGCAGCAACATTTTTCCTAGTGTGTCAACCAGAATTGCATGCTGTACTCCCAAGTGCAGCCTAAATATGTAAAATTACGACATAACATCCAAATTGCTCTCCAAATCTGGAGCGTATCAACATTCTCTACTGCATAATTCCATTTATGTTGATGCAGGTGGGAACCCTACACACTTGCATCTGCTGCATTTTCTATGGAGGAGACAGCACAGAAGCAACATCAAAGCCGTGACTAGCCTAATACTCAGTCAATCTGTCAGTCAAATCTTAGCTTTGAGTATTGATACGCAAACATTGTTTTTGATTCCACACTGATAACCTCAGCACCTGAATTGCATGGCTAAGGGGAAAATGCATAGCTCTCATTTGGAGGGGCGAAAGAAAGATGTCAATATATGGTGACATTTTGCCTGCAGCTGGGCAGATTAATGTTAAATATACATGTTTTAAACATGAATCAATGTACCTGTTTTAAACAATTAATCAACTAGCATGCTTCTTCTGGATCATCTAAATTATTATTGTTACTATTGCCGAATGGACACAGATCTGACTCCATGACAGTAAAGTACAGTACCTGGAAGTGCAGTGGATGCTGGGCTTCCAGGTACTATATGTCAGTGACTGGAAACATGGATTGGACGTTGGCATCAGGAAAAGGAAGTGGTAGCGCCATTTGTTATATGATGAGCAGTTTGTGCTGGTCCTGTCCAACTCTTGCTTTCCCTATCTGGAATATGTAGTATTGAAGTGCCATCCCATCTACCTCCCAAGGGAATTTGTCCATTACTATGACTGTTGCCTTTCTCCTGCCCTGGGCAGATATTTAACTAGCACTTGAGGAACTATATACCGTAGTCAACAGGCGCAAGACGGTGTCCCCCAATATTTATCTGTCATAGCCAAGGATTTCAACAAGGCTTCTTGCAGAAAACGCTTCCGAATTACCATTAGCATGAGTCCTACAGCACCAGGGCTCAAATACTCTTGACCAATGCCATGTCACTGACAGTGATGTCTATCACACCAAGCCTCACCTGTGAAAACCAGATCACCTGGCTACGCTCCTTCCTGTATATGACTGGCGACTTAAAATATCCAGTTCTGGTGAGGAGAATTGCTGGTCATTGGAAGGCAGAAGAACTACTTCACGGCTGCTTGAACTTGGTCAATCGGGCAATATCGAAGGACTCGGCAACAGACTTTAATAAATATATCCTGGTTGTTACTGACTTCAGAAGGAAGTGTGTGGATGAGTCTGTTCCTTCCAAAACCATCCAAGCTTTCCGTAGCCAGGTCCCTTGGATGAACCAGGAGATATGAACTGAGGACCAGATCTGTGGAGTTCAAGTCAGACGATTCTGAGTCGTACATGAAGTCTAGAAGGCCACCAAGACTGCAAAGAGACACTTCTAGGCTAAACTGAGGGTCAGATGCTCGGTAACATGGCAGGGCTTTCTACAAGATGAAAGTAAATAACTGAAGTGACAGATGCACCACTCTCAGATGAGCTCCATGCTTTCAATGTTTGCTTTGAAAGGGAGAGCAACAATGTACCTTCACAGGCCCCCACGTCCCCCAATTACTCTGATTTCATTCCCTGAGGCCGACACCAGAAGAACCTTCATGAGGAAAGCATCTGGCCTGATGGCGCCCCTGGCTGCATTCTCATAATCTGTGCAGACCAATTGGGTGTAGTGTTCATCAACATCTTCAACCTCTCAGTACTGCAGGGCCGACCTACGTTAAAGGGCATCTATAATGTCAGTGCCCAAGAGGTGACATGCCTCAACGACTATTGATTAGTGGTACTTGTGGCCATTATGATGAAGTGCTTGGAAATGTTGGTTATGACACAAATCAACTCCTGCCTCAGTAATGACCTGGACCCATTACTATTTGCCCAATGCTGCAAGTCAACAGCAGGTGTGATCTCATTTGCTCTCCACTCTGCGCTGGACCATTTGGATAACAGGAACACGTGCATCGGGCTGTTCATCAGCATTCAAGACTTTTGCCCCTTCCAAACTCACTGTCTATCTCGGGGATCCTAGTCTCCACTCATGCAACTAGACCTTCATCTTGCTTATCAGCAGGATATGTCCTGAACCAAGCATTTTAATGTCATCATAAGGAAAGCTTCCTCAAATTCCTCTGTAAAACTTGTACTGTTAGTTCCACTTTCAAGAATAGCTTCTCTCCATCAACCATGAGGTTCGTGAAACACCCTGCTCAACCCTGACCGCAACCATACCTCAGCAATAAACCACTACAGACTTTGCACTATAATTATGCTTTACATGCTTGTTGCTCTAACATGTCTGCTTAACATGGAATCACTGAGGATTTATTGCGTATTGTTGCGTCTGCGTTGAATCTACCTGTAAAGCTGCAACAAGCACAAATTTTATTCTGGTTCATATCTGGTGCATATGACACACAGCCACTCTGGATGCGGCTTGATTCTAGAATCTTGTGGTTGCACACACTGATTCAGTGTCTGCCTCCAGTGATATTCTTGTTGTTATCCTGAACATATGACTGATGGATAACTGTGATAAGTTGATGCTTTTATTTTTCAACTGAGTTCTGGATATTTTGGAATATTTTACACTTTCCTGCAGAAGCAATTGATAGCTCAAACTTAACTCAAATGTGACACTGCCTTTTTTCCCAGTTTCAAATACAATTTATTTATAACTGCAAAAAAATGAAGAGCGTTGAAACTATTATTTTCATCTAAATCTCGTTATTCCTGTTAGTTTAGCAATTAAGCATATACGACCTTGAGCAAATAGTTCAATAGATTTTAACAAACATTCCCACTAATGAGTGTGCACTGGTAGATAGGACCAATGTTGAGTCCATCCCCATGGAGCCTTTTGTATTGACTGACCCTCAGCACTTTGTTCTAGAATGCCATTTTAGGTAGGAGCAGGATAACCTTCATCACACACATGAAGCCGGCAATATTCCAAGGCCAGGCTTAAAAGTACTATTGAAGCCAGACCATTGCCACGTTGCCCAGTGTGGATGAGCATACCTTTGGGTGAGATGCTGCTTGGCATTACACTTGGGAACCACATTACTGTCGAGTATGTCTCAATGAGAAACCTTCAGACTTCTGTTGCTTTTTGTTTTCTCCTGCTGATTGTGGAAACCACAACTTCTGCCCAGCAGATCCTGTCATTTGTGCCCGGGTGGGGCTGTTTGCTCATGAATCATGTTATGGGTGGCCAGTTTTCATGGCAGCAAAGCCTTTCCACAACACATTGTCTTTTGTGTGCTTGGCTTTTTTGTCCCAGCTATCAACTTGTCATTAAAATGGTGGACAGTCATAATTTCAACTTACATTTGTCTGCAGAGTTTTTTCTCTGCACATATAAACTGTAAATAGGTTTCGACATCCATTTTGCTGTTGCTTAATTTGTATTAACCAGAATGGGCTGTGGCTGAGCCACATCCACAAGCTTCACAGATCATTTTTTTTCTTGAACAGTTGAGAGCATGCATCTATATCCAGTGTGTGTTATACCTGTCCTTAAAGTTTGTGCTTGAGGTTTAATTGTAGCACTAAAATAACAGAAAACGCTGGAAATAGCCAGCAGTTCAAGCAGTATAGAGGAGTGAGAAACTATTTATGTTGCAGACCAATGTGATTTTATCAGAGCTGGGACTTTAGAATTAACAAAGTTTAATGCACCCGGCTTAGGCAAGTGCAGGAGACTCTGCGCTCTCCACATGTTCGCTGGTGGTCTCTCGTGAGTCTCCTTCATGGTTGTGAGGAGTTCACGCATTCTGGGAACTAGTCGCAGCCTCAGTATGGTCGCCGCAAATTTGGTGAAAATGTTGAAAGATTTTTTTCGGCCAAAAATTGGTCGCCATGGAGAAAATCGATAATCCTGTAGTCGTAGGTGCATTTGTAGTGGGGTTGCCATGTCGTTGTAGGTAGTTTTAGTTAATCGCCTTTGCTGACCGGTCATTTTGATTGGCTCATTTGGGGGGGAAAACGTAAGCACGAGTTTTCAGAACCAAGGATAACCGACCGGTAATGTTAAATGCCCGCCGAACTTCATAGCTGTGTAACTCTGGCTTATTAAAAGTTGTCTGGCTTCTTAAAAGTGTCTCCACTCCTTCTCCTCAAAGGACATACCGTACACTGTGCTAGCCGTCTTAACCTTCCTGTTCATCGCGGTGTGTGTCTGTATCACCTTGGCTTTCCACCGTGTGAATTTCAGATAGCGCTCCCCCCACTTGCCCTGCCTTTGCGATGTGTTTGTGTGTTCCACTCTGACAGTCGTCGTTCCAGTTCCCGGTTTTTCAGGCGACTGCCACTAACTTGACAGTCGCCGGCAGTCTGCTGAAAAATCGCCTGTGGGACAGGCCCATAAAATGCAGACAAGGGGTGAGCAGAATAGAGAACCACAAGGGATGCCTTTGATAGGATGAAGGCACATGAGTGAATGACCAATGGGTAATTGTGCAACCTGAACATCAAGGTCAGGTCAGAGGAGATGCAAATGGGAGAAGTGGATTAATCAGTTGGCAAAAAATGAAAAGTGAGTGTTAGAAATGTGGAATGGACTACAGGAGATGTTGAATTCATTGCTCATTTCTGAATGTATCCAGTCGGGAATGGGATACGGTTGGTTATCGTTCAGCTTTTTGGTTATGTGTCAAAGGTCATGGTCAGAGTGGGATGAAGGATTAAAGTGAGAGGCAGCTGGAAGCTTTGAGTCACATTCATTGGTGGTCCAGAGGGGTCCTGCAAAACAGCAGCTTCTGTTTGTTATTTTCCCCATGTCGAGACCACACCCTGAGCAGTGAATGCTGGATATTAAATCAGCAAAATTATTGCTTCTCTCGGAAACATTGCTTGGGGTCGCACACATGGAAAGTGGTAATTGTATGAAGGTGCATAAAAAGGCTGGGGGTGGATGTGGCTATATGGATCTAGGTTGATACTGCAGGCAGCTCAGCTGTAACGCATGTTTCCATAACATAAATTAGATATAATGCAAGTGATGAAGTAGGAAATACTATTTGCCTCGTGCAGGCTGAATTGGCTATGATGTGATTTCGGTCAGGACTGAGAGAACCACTTTGGAAACTAACAAGCAGAAATAAAAATGTCTTGGGTTTAAACAGTATAAGAAAATTAACTGTTTCTCTGCAGTAAGCAAACTCCATTGGAACACAATTTTTGTGCTGCAGCAGAAATCCCTGTACTTGAATTAGAAAATATTATAGCTTATCTGGTAAATTGGACCATCCTACTATTTAAGAAAATAGGGATTTGCTGCTCAAGCTCGGGGTACTCGTGGGGGCATTGGTTTTGTAATGTGTGAACTTATTTGTTCTCTCTGCAATGTATATTATACGGGCTGCAAGGTATTTGTGTCTGTTTGGTTTCATCTATTCATATTTGTATCACAAGAATGGAGTACAATACAAGAAATAGAAGCAAAGAGACTTCTCCACTTCTCAGGCCTAAATGGCAGAATCTTTATCCCATGGTTGTACCTTCTAGCTGAGCCCTCAACCATATGTCATCTTCTGATGATCTCTGTCACAGTTGGGTATGTCTCCACAGGATCACTCTCCAGAGAGACCAGTATTAGCTTAGACCAGTATTAGATACAGAGAATTAGACAGCACAGAAATGAGCCCTTTGGCCCCTCTCAATCAATGCTGACCCAGATGTCTGTCTGAGCTTATCCCATTTGGCCCATTTCTATGCATGTACCTATATAATGCCTCAGTGCAACTTGTTCCATCTACCTACTTCCCTCTGTGGAAAAAGTTGCCCCTTGGTTCCCTTTTAAATAATTCCCCTTTCAATGTAAATGTATGCTCTCTAGTGTTGGATTCCCTTATCAATTGTGAAAGACTGTGACCATTCACCTTATCTATGCATCTCATTACTTTATGTATCTGTAAGGTAAACCAACGGTCTTATGCGTTCCTGGGGAAAAGAATCCCAGCCTCTCCAGTTTCTCCTTTATAACTCAAGCTCTGCATTCCCAGTAATAAGCTTGTGAATCAACTCTGTATCCTTTCCAGCATAATGACGTTCTTCCAATAGATAGGAGACCAGAATGCATGTAATACCCCCAAGTATAGTCATACTACCGACTTATAGTTATAATATGATGTCCCAGCTCCTGTTCTCAATGCCCTAATCGACTGAAGGCAATATTAAGAATGAAAACTGAGAATGCTTGAAGAAAAAAATTGGGATCTCGGCTGAATTCCTTTCCTTAGTCCACACCAGCAGAGGACATGAACTTACAATTTTGTCATTCATTTATCGTGCATAAATTTGCTGCCACATTTGTGCACCGACAAAGATGATAAGGAATTCAGTGCTGGCCTGAGACGGGTTAGTTATACCCTGCTGCTGGTGTGTTGTTGCAAGACTTGTCCAAACTCCATTCTATTCAACCACTGTAATGAGTGTCCACAGCAAAACAAATCTAACGGTTGAAGGGGCAAGCAAAAGCTTTCTCAAACAATATAACCAACTCTATCGTGCCTCCTTGAAGGGCCCAGTACCCCGGCATTATCATGTGACACCTACTTCCTGATTGGTGTACACTATAAAACTGTTTGAGCAGGATAGATAAAAGAAAGACTTGTATTTATGACTTCAGGATGCAAAGATTCTTTCGAGCCATTGAAGTATTTTAAAGTGTGCTCATTGCTGTGGCTTTAGAGATACAGTGCGGAAATGGGTCCTTCAGCCCACCGAGTCCGTGCCGACTGCCAATCACCCCTAATACTACCCCATACACACACACACACATACACACACACACAAATTTTACAACTTACCAAAGCCACTGTGCAGAAATTAATTTCTGGATTTCTCCCTTCTTTTGTCATTGTGTTGCTTCTTGTCCGTAGATTCTGTGTTGGACTTGTTTAATCTGAACTATTTAAATACCTTATTTCAAATATTCTATGCCACTATATGATTGTTTGCCTAAATAAAAAAAGTAACCGTGTGATTTTTGTAATGCTATGTGAATGGTAAGTGGAGTGGAATCCGTTTCCATGCGATGTGTTGCCATGCCATAAGGAACAGATGAGTGAATGAAGTGTGTTTTTAAACCACTAGTTTTCATAATTTATAAAACTGTGGTGACTTTCTTTACGGTGTTACACTTTCAGTTTTGTCAATTCCAGATTGTATGTGTGATGCTTGGACCATACACTGTTTATAATTTCCTGTGATGTTGGGCATATGGTATGCTATCAGCATGTGCATAAATTAATTAAAAATAGCAATATTGTGCATGAAATGAAGTCATCAGGTGACAAGGTTGAGGAACAGGCCTTTTGGCCCACTGAGTCCATGCAATCCATTACTCCCCATTCTCTACCGCTCACCTGCACACAAGGAACCAATTAAGCCACCACCTTTGGGTTGTTGGATGAAACTGGATCATCTGGGCAAGCACCCAAGGTCAGGTTTGAACCCTTCATTTCTGGTGCTGTGAGGCAGCAGCTCATTTTGGTCCCTGACTGTTTCCCTGGCAATCCTATGGCTCCTGACATACATACAGAATGTCCGTAAGCCATAGTAACATGGCATGGAAATATGCTCTTTGGCTCAACTCGTCCATGCCGATCAAGGCACCCCCGTCTAAGCTAGTCCCACTTGCCCACTTGCCCATGTACTTGTCCCAATCTTGCCCATGTACTTGTCCAAATGTCTTAATATCTTTGAGATAAGGTGAATCTTGCAATTCTCCTTAATCTTGCTTGACAAGGATATTTCACATTACCTGCCCTCCTAATTTTCAGTACTCTCTTAAACCCTCTACATTCCTCAAGAGTCACTTGTTTCCAATTGCCTATAACCGTCATCTGCTTGCTTTTCTTTGCTGATTAAGCCGTCAATGTTCTTTATCATGCTGGGTTCCCTAATCTTGCAATCTCTGACTTTTGCCCTTACTGTGCTTAGTCTTTAATTTTATCTTTCTTGATACCCATGATGCATTTAATTGCACAGTATCCTAAACATTTCATGCCCTCAACTGAATATTCATGCAACTTGTTGGATTACTGTAATTAAACTGGTGAAGTGGTAATGTCTAGTTAGTCAAGATTAAAAAAACCTATATTGAGCATGCACTAGGTGAAAGAAAATTGCATTTGTGGTAGTTGCCCCATTTCCGCAAGTTCGGTGATTTGCATGCAAAAAAACCTCTAGATACTGCAGCCATTTTGTTCATAAAACACATGTTATGGGAGTAAAGGGGAGAATTTTTTTTCTCCTTCGCTGCAATTGAGCCTTTAACACACATGCAGGGTTTTCAATAGTATAGTACAAGCTCGGTATTGCATAATGATAATCTACATTGTGTTTGATTTGAGTAGCTTAACTCCACAGCCCTTTGACTCAGGTGGTTGCTATGGTGTATTGAAATTACGTTTCACACAGGAAGCACAATGTACAATATTAAAGTAGAATGGCTGTTTTTTTCCTTCCTGCAGTAGAGTTAAAGTATCAAAATGGTGACAGTGGCCATTGTTCAATCATAACTTGCATGTCGCTTCACAACTAAAGAAACCCTAATCTCAATAATATTTAAATACTTCAACCAGAGGAAATTATATGCTTTGTGTAACTTGGCATTGTCTTTTACCTACAGAATCCAGCTACTATCACAAGGATACTTCTCAGTCACTTCAACTGGGATAAGGAGAAACTAATGGAAAGGTAAGCCTGGTCTCTGGTGAAATGTAATATGCTTAATATACAGTGAGGTAACAGATATCAGCTGTGGGGCACAAGGGTATGTGGCGTTTAATTAAGTTGTATGTTGAATGGAAATGTACACTTTTTAGTGGAAAAGACCAAGCAGATTACAAGAAATAAATCAATGTTGAGTTGCAGTGATCACTGATCCAATATATGAAGGCCTCAGAGGTTACTTTTGGCTCCAGCAGCCTGCTTTTTAGTCAACAAGTTGGTCTCTGGGGAGATTGATGCCATTAGTTTACTCCTGTAGTTTAGAGTAGGTTGTGATGCTGTGAAGTTAATAAACACAGATATTCACGATGATCAGAACAATGTTGAGTTGTCACCAGCATCTTGGACGAGGGATCCGTCCCAGCAGCATCCTGTTTGGGGAAAAAAAAAATGTATGATGGCAGAATTATTATTCCCCAAAGGTAGTACTAATAGTCACAAGCAGGCAAGCTTAGAGAGATCATTGTTCTCACTTTTTACTGTCTGTCCAATAACCAATGTCACTGAATGACCCAGGATCCCAGTGATCTAACCTTGTGACTAACATCTTATGGGATCTAGTCAAAAGCCTTTTGAAATTCCATATATACCACATCCTTTGGTTACCCCTTATGTGTTCTACAAGTCATATCCTCAAATACAACCTTCAATAGATTTGTTAAATATGATTTTGTGTTCATAAATCCACAATATTATATTCTAGTTGGGTTTAACAAAAAACATTTTTTTAAGTTTCCATTTAGTGTTGATTGTTCCCTGTGGTCCTCTGACCCTCCTTTCTCATAGAAACATAGAAAATAGGTGCAGGAGTAGGCCATTCGGCCCTTCAAGCCTGCACCGCCATTCAATATGATCATGGTTGATCATCCAACTCGGTATCCTGTACCTGCCTTCTCTCCATACCCCCTGATCCCTTTAGCCACAAGGGCCACATTTAACTCCCTTTTAAATATAGCCAATGAACTGGCCTCAACTACCTTCTGTGGCAGAGAATTCCACAGATTCACCACTATCTGTGTGAAAAATGATTTTCTCATCTCGGTCCTAAAAGACTTCTCCCTTAAACTGTGACCCCTTGTTCTGGAGTTTCCCAACATCGGGAACAATCTTCCTGCATCTAGCCTGTCCAGCCCCTTAAGAATTTTGTAAGTCTCTATAAGATCCCTCCCTCAATCTTCTAAATTCCAGCGAGTACAAGCTGAGTCTATCCTGTCTTTCTTCATATGGAAGTCCTGCCATCCCAGGAATCAGTCTGGTGAACCTTCTCTGTACTCCATCTATGGCAAGAATGTCTTTCCTCAGATTAGGAGACCAAAACTGTACGCAATACTCCAGGTGTGGCCTCACTAAGACCCTGTACAACTGCAGCAGAACCTCCCTGCTCTTGTACTCAAATCCTTTTGCTATGAATGCCAACATACCATTTGCTTTCTTCACAGCATGCTGCACCTGCGTGCCTACTTTCAATGACTGGTGTACCATGACACCCAGGTCTAGTTGCATCTCCCCTTTGCCTAATCGGCCACCATTCAGATAATAGTCTACCCTCCTGTTTTTGGCACCAAAGTGGATAACCTCACATTTATCCACTTTATACTGCATCTGCCATGCATTTGTCCACTCACTCAACCTATCAAAGTCACCTTGCAGCCTCCTAGCATCCTCCTCACAGCTAACACTGCCCCCCAGCTTCGTGTCATCTGCAAACCTGGAGATGTTGCATTCAATTCCCTCATCCAGATCATTAAATATATTGTAAATAGCTGGGGTCCCAGCACTGAGCCTTGCGGTACCCCACTAGTCACTGCCTGCCATTCTGAAAATGACCCATTTACTCCCACTCTTTGACCCGTTTACTGCTACTCCTTCTCCTACTCTTTGACCCGTTTACTCCTCCTCCATCTCCTGTTCCAAATTGCAGTAGCATCAAGGATAAAATACGACAGACTGCTTGACCCGATGTGGTGAACCTTCGCACTGGCTTCCTAACCTCTAAGCAATTATTCAGTGGGTCCAAAATATATGGAATGTTTGTCATTGGATCTTGTCGTGTCTATTTTAAATATTTTCTGGGGTTATCGGAGACTCCAGTAAAGTCAAATACTGAAAGGCCATTTTTGATCATTTATTGAACGCTACATATGTCGACTACATTGAACAGAGATTGACGACATGTAAATTCATTAACTCATTGAAGTACAGAAAGCTTTGAATCAATTCTTTGGACTATTTGTCATTTAACAACGAGTGATTTACAGTATAGCTTTATGTCTCTTTCACGTCGCTGTCTCAAGCTGTTCTGAATTAGATAAATCTTGACTCCTCACTTTTTTTCAATCATTGCAGTTAACCAAGTTATCAATTGAAGTGGGAAACCCAGGAAGTGATTGTTAGGCGTAGAATCATAAAATATTTTCTAAGAATACTGTTTTCAAAAATAAGAAAATCCGTCGTTTACTTTGACGGTTTCTGTGCTCCCAATGCCTTGGTCAAGCCATGTACGCTCTCATTCACAGTCCTAGTGCATGCAGTTCTGGCATGTGTACTCCCACTGTGGTACTGTGAGTCATTTACAGGAGGGTACACTGCTAATTTAATTATTATTTTTTATAAAGCTTTTCAGTTGGAAGCAACATATTTGAATGAGAAAAATCAGCTTCTGAATTTATAGGATGGTAATTTATTCTGGACAAATAATTTAATGAGAGTTAACAAATTCCTTGACATGATAGACATTCCCGATATCTTCCTGTTTGAATACTTCCAATGATGTGGACAATTGTCTTCAAAGCCAGGGAGAGGCAATTGCTGTGAATCTTGGGGGGTTTGAAGTTAGTGCTTCAGTCTTAAATACTTTCACATTTTTGTGTCATTTTGTGCAAGTACCATCACTGAACATCGAGATGTCAATGCAGTTGTGCATTTGATGGATATTCCTTTCTTGCATAAAGGAAATAGATTCTCGGCAACTTGTAGGCTTCATGCAAAACAAAGAAACCTGTACCCAAGCCTTCTGCTCATTTGGAAAGCTGTAATTCGGTGAACAGATTTTGCTCATTCATCAAATTTGTAATGAGAGCAGAGGGCTTTCTTTGTTTCCTTATGCAGTCTGTACATCTCAGGCCATTCATTTCTGTTGACACAAGTTTGTGGAGTGTAACTGAATGTTAGCAAACAAATAATATGGGTTGAACAGCAGAAATAATTAATTTGCGGAATTAAGAATGATTTGTTTCTCACAGTATCATTTCATTATTTAAATACTGATATTGACTTGCTATCCTTCCACAGTTGCTGATTTGATTATGGCTCTGGCAAGGTGGGGAACTTCCAATCAGGCATATCCTGTGGAGCATGTTACACAAAAGTTCAAGAATCGCAAAAGATAGTTTTCACTCAGACTGACAATGAAAACCTGGAGCACCTTCCCAGTTAGATTATTTATTTTGAATACATTCATATGAAATTCTGAGAGAGGAAAAAGCACCCCTGCACTTCAGGAGGAATTGCAAACGGCAGTTTTTTTTCCCCAGACATCTCCGAGATAGCAGCTCCATTTTACATTTTCTACCCTTCAGATATACATTTTCCATCTTAAAATGTCTGCATAGTTGCAACAGAGGTTTTTTTTTAACTATATGACCGTGTTGAGTATATGATATCTCTCCAAACACTGGGCCTCGACAAGCACAATAAATTGTAGAATTTTCTAATAGCTTACAGTTCCAGATAGAAGGAAAATGGTCATGGCTAGATTTGAAGTTGGATAAGTGTTTGGAATAAAATGTATGCAATTTTGAAGTGTGCAAACACAGATAATTTGGACTGAATGGAACCACATTGACATAATTTGATAGTCTATGGCTGTGACTATTTTGACCGACAGTTTTTATGAAAGCTCTCAGTGCTAAATTATTTTAAATGTTCTTGTTTCTGTAACTCTTTCACTTGCTGGAACCTCCCAGACTTGTTCTTTCCCCCCCCCCCCCCCCCAAAAACTTGCTTTGTTTCCCTCCCTCAGCAGTTGACATCAATGTATTAAAACATGGCTTTAATAATGTGAAAGGAATCTGTGTTTCATGCAAAGTGTGAGTGCAATTGTGGAAATCACAGCATATCTATGACATGAGTCTAGAATCTAGAAATTTAGTTGGGGCTAGAGCGAATTGCTGGAGCAGCATTTGGAAGAAGTTGTAAAATAAAGAACAGGTATTGTCTTCATGTGAAGTAGGGCGAGAGGAAGAGGTGATTGTGACTACACAAATACTGACGCCCAACAGACAGAACAAAGAATCAGGAAAGGAAATAGTATGTTATTTTAAGAAGGTTGAAAACAAAGGAGATTTTACTGGAATTATATAGCAACTTGATATAAAATCCTGAAGTACTGTGTGCAATCTTGGTCTCCTTACCTAATAAACTATAAACTCACCAAAAGGAAAATCCAGCAAAGGTTTACCAGACATATTCGAAGGAGGAAGGTGTTGCCAATTGAGTGTGAATAGAGGAGATCTGTGTGTTCTGGAGTGGAAGAGAAAGAAACTGGGTGAAATTCTTCCAGAGTTCCCCAGGCTGGGTAAAAGGACGATATTCCCTAACTGAGCAGTGTAAGTTTGGGTGTCATGGTCTCAGAATCAGGGCTAGGCAGTTTAGGACTGAAATAAAGAGCAGGTTTTTCACGGGAAAGATAGTAAATTTGGGAATTCGCTGTCCTGGAGAACAGTGTAGGCTCAAACGATTCGTGGATAGCCCTGGAAAATGAAACTGTGGTAGAAAATGAACGATCAAAGAGGTTTGAAGAGACTGGTGTCCTACTCCTAAGATAGACACAAAGTGCTGGAGTAACTCAGCGGGTCAGGCAGCATCTCTGGAGAAAAAGGATGGGTGACCTTTTGATTCGGGGGGCCTTCACATCTACTCCTGCTGTTCTTACTATTGATGTAACCATGCTTTCATTTTGTGGTGTGGTTGTGTGATATCTTCTTCAGTAATCCATGTACTTGTAGCCTGACATTGTCCCCACCAATTTCCCATTGCAGATGTATTTGTAAATAATATGATTGTATAGTGGGTTACGGGTACCTATTATGAAAGTGTTACTGTGCGATGATTTAAAAGTGAACTTCAAACTACAATGTGATTACTTTAGGTGATGGCAAACTTTAATGTTTCAGGTATTTTGATGGGAACTTGGAGAAACTTTTTGCAGAGTGTCATGTAGTTAACCCTTATAGAAAATCTCGAACACGTCAGATGAACACAAGATCATCATCACAAGACATGGTTTGTGCGATCTGCTACCTGAATTATCCTAACTCGGTGAGTGTGTTATACTGAAGGGCGTAAGGCATTCGAAATAAGATAAATTTGGCCTCCATTGTGCTGTCTCAATATGATTCTCATCTTTATCCTGGGCTTTGCATTAGTGCAACAGTCATTCAATTTAACAAAACTATAGCAACTTATCGTAGTGTCTAAATTCTTGGTGAATTTTCCTAAGCACCAGGCACAAACTATTGATCAGTTCTGGAACAAGCTACCCCTCAAATGAACACACCTTACTCTTGCTAATCAGTGGTAAAGCTTGGAGCCAAAGGATGAGATTTTCTAATTACAGCACAATGTGCGGGGTACTTTAAGGTCTAATAGACATCATTGCATGTTATTTTTACTTTCCTTGCAGACTGCTATAACGTTATGAACTGCAAGAAATGCCGATCTCTACAATATTTAATGGTTTAAGCTCTGTTTCTGCAACAGGTGCTGTTCAAAGAACTGTAAGTTCTTTCATCTTGAAAAATTCAAACAACATTCCACAGAATCTGTTAAATAATGAGCCTTGTCCCAGTTATATTTCCCAGTAGATTATGGCTCATTGAATTGCTCAGTTGATCCTGATCATCAATTCCTAATCTGCAGCACTGTGCTTGATACATTTAGTGTGGAAATATGAGTTATTGTGAAAGGGAATATTTTGGTAGCACACAGCTGTCCTTCTGATGAGACTATCAGAACCCCAGTTTAGCCATTAAATTCTGTTTACAAGCTAATTGAATCTGGATACTTGGCGAGACTAATGACATTGTGAGAGATTAATTTGTATTTGGCAAACAACAGTTAGGCAAAAGGTGTTGTCACTGAATACATTGTCCTGCAAGATGCTTCTGGCTCTCGCCATAACACAGCAGGTCTATTCAGAATATGTTGACTGTTTGGCCGCCAACTACTATTTCTAAATAAGTGGGGTTTTTATGTCTATGAAATGTATTTAAGGTGTAATGTGTCTCGTGTTACTAAGGTCTGGATTTAAACATACTGAAATATGTTTATTTGAGACATCATCAGATAGACCGTATCATAACACATTAGCCACCAGGTTGACCCTTTCTGTTAACCATTGGAAAATAGTTATTTTTCTTCTTTTGAGTTTTATTTAAAAAATATTATTTGGGAAGCTTTTTCCCAAGCCACATAATTGTCTTTATACCTTGTTGGTTACAGTGTCTAACAACAACTTTTACAGACACTAACCTAGTGCTTAAGTCTCAAAACCTGATCTGGTGGTCACACTCCCTGTTACTATTATAAGTGAAGTTAAGGCTGTGGCTATATATGGCTTGCCAGCAGTCATGTAATTTGTGATCTCAGAAAGCAACCAGCTTTTAAACATCCTCTCATTAGATCCGAGATTGAATGAGTTGAAATGCTGTGCATTGCTAAATATACCCTATGACTGAAACACAAACAAAAATCATTTAACGTGTGTCATAAAACAGACGGAGAAGATGATGCAGAGTGTAAGATTGGTAGGAATAGAAGCAGGAGTAGGCCCTGCAGTCTCACACGTCTGCTTTGCTATTCAATAAGATCATGGATAGTCTGTTACCTCAGCTCAGTTTTCCTACACTGACCTCATGTCCCATGCATTCCTTTAATATTTAAAAATCTATATGCTTCTGCCACAAATATACTCACTTAACCTCCACAGCCTAAGGCCTTACTGTCTTCTGTGTGTAAAGTTTCTATGTCACTTTTGCCCTGAATGGCCATCTCCTCATCTTTACAATTGAGCCAGTAATATTTTTGAATGCTTCAATGAGATAAGGTCTCATTCTTCTAAACACTATCATGCCTGTTGTTTGCTTTCTCCCCATAAAGCAATTTTGCTGTTCCAGGAATCAATCTTGTGCAGCAGGTCTTTCCTTAGTTTGGGAGACATGTACATAATATTGCAGACAGCCGGAGCAGGACCTATGTAATTGCATGAGGCATCACTGTTCATGTATGAGAGACCGACTTGCTATTTTCCTTTATATTTGATTGCTGTATCTGTGTCTTAACTTTATGATTAATGTAAAAGAACATGCAGTCTCTTTGAACACCAACAACTTTCGAATTTCCATTTTAAAAAATGCTCCAAATTTCTATTGAAGTGGATAATCTCACAATTTTCTGCACTATCTTTCATCTGCGGCGTGCTAGCACCTTCTCCTAGCATCCATATCCGACTGATGTCCCACTGGATCACTCTCACAACTGACATTGCCACCTTGGCTTTGCATCATAAGGAGAGATATAATCCATGATTCTCATTAACATCATTGACATAACCTATGGGCATACGAGACATGGCATTGATTTATGTGCAGCTTTCCAGAGTGAAAACATTGTGTTGAACCCTGTTTTTTGGTTGGTTAACCAATACACAACCATTCTAGAATCTTCTCTCCAATGCTGTGAGCTGTTCCTTTCCTTGTGTGGCATCTTATGAAATCTTTCTGAAAGTTCAAGCAGAACATTAAGTAGATGGGGAAAAACGATTGGAGTGGTGAGCCGAAGGGCCTGTCTCTGTGCTGTACAACTCTGACTATATCGTTTATCCTTTCGCCTATTCTGCTAGTTACTATTGCAAAATGAATTCTTAACAATTTTGTCAAAAATTAATTTGTTTCAATGTTTTGAAAATCAAAAACCCGCAGATGCTGGGAATCTGAAATAAAACAAAATGTTGGAATTACTCAGCAGATCAGGCAGCAACTGTGGTAAGAAACAGTTAATATTTCAGCTGAGCAAGTAAGTTTGTTTTAAGTTGCAAAGAAGATGTGGAAGTAATGCACAGGACAAAGGAAATATCTCTGTTTGGATGAATCTAATGCTATGTGATTCCTCAGTTAATGAGCTGCTGGTTAATAGTCTAATGAGGGAAGTTAGAGAGAAAGCAAACAAACGGGCATGTAAAACCGGTGAAACGTAGGCCAGAGGTTTTTGGAGTCCTGAAACCGAAGGGAGAATGCTAGTAATGGCAGGCAGATCAGTTAGTGCCTGTGAAGAGAGTGAACCCGAGTTAATATTACAGATATTTATAGGGTTGTACATTACAAAAACAGGCCTTTTGATGGCTCATTGTGTCCATGCCAACCATTGACTGGCCACTGAGAGAAAAGGCAGATCAAATTTGTGGATGGCCTGCCTATTCCCTGCAAGTACAGGAATCTGGAGCAAAACAAGGAACTTGGCAGGTCGAGCAGCATGTGTGAGGTGGGGGAAGGAATTGTTGATGTTTAGCGGAGTGAATCTCATTAGTACTATCTCCAATGTCAGACCAAAACTCGGTGAAATTCCAGGTGATGCTTCATAAACACCCAGTATAATTGCAGCAACCCCTTTGTGATGAAGACCAAAATGCCGTTTGTCCTTGTAACTATTTGTTGTACCTTCCTGCTGTCTTTTAGATGTATACATTCAAGCATCTAGACCACTCAAAACACACCTTGCACTTCTCTGTATTAAATTCCACAATCAATCACGATCACAATAATACTTTATTAGCCAAGTATGTTTTGCAACATACGAGGAATTGCTTCTGTCAAGTCAGTCATACCAATAAAAAGCAACAGAACACACAAAACACATTTTAACATAAACATCCACCACAGTGACTCCTCCACGTTCCTCTCTGTGATTCAAGGCGAGAAAAAGTTCAATCTCTTCCCTTTGCTCACCCGCGGTCACGGGCCTCTGGCCCTCTGTTGACAGGATGATCTTGACTCCCGTAGCCAGCGGTGAGCCCACCGTGTCGAGGTGATCTGCTCCTGTGTCGAGGGAATGTCAGCTCCCCAGCGCCGGACGATCGAACCTCACATCAGGGCTGGTTGAACCTTCCGCGACATTGGAGCTCCTGTTATCCACGGTCTTTCCCGAGACTGCGAGCTCCTGATGTAAAGGCCACAGGCCACGGTTGGAGCAGATCCCAGGCAAGGGATCGACTCCGATGTAAGTCCAAGCCCCACGGTGGGGCCAAAGGTCAGTCCAAGGAGGCCTCCAGCTCCATCGATGGTAGCCGCACAGTGACCGGAGGATGCAACCCAAAAATTAATCCCATCTCCGGCCAGGTAAGAAACTGGTAAAAAAGTTTCTCCCTCCCCCTCCCCTCCCCCCACATAAAACAAGCCAGAGAACATTTACACAAACTTTTAACACACTAAAAAATTTTAAAAAGGCAAAAAAGAACAGGCTGTTGGCGGGGCTGCCAATCGTACGGCGCCCCTGGTGGTCCATCAACCATTCCTCATATCACCTGCCCAACTGATCAAGATCCCGCTTATCTTTCTAATGACTATTGTACTGGTACCCATGTCTCATCCTTAGATTTGTTATGGGGCTCTTACTCCTTTGAGGCTCGCTTGCAGCTGCAGAGAACAATACCTGAGCATTCAGTCATACCTATTTGCTTTATAAATGAAAATGTTCAGGTTGGGTGCTGCTGTAGGGGGTAAAAACAGACAATACTGGAAACCATCAGCAGGTCAGCAGCATCTGTGGATAGCGAAACAGTTAATTCTTCAGGTCCTCTAGACCCTTCACTGGCATCCCACGTGGTTGCATGTGAGGGCCGGCTTGGGCAATGGTGTTCACAATGAGCATGGCCCATGTGCTGACGGGCAGTCTCTGCTTGGCTTATTTTTGCGTCATTAATTTATATTATGAACACTGATGCATTGAGATAAAGATCATCCTAGTTTAGGTTTCTACCAGCTTTTCCTATCCTGACCAATTGGATTGGCATTTCTAATATCATATATTCCTGCTTTGTCCTTTCTGGGTTCATTCTGGTTTTAATTACCTATTTGTAATCCAACACTATCATCTGGTCCCTTTTTAAATTGCTAAATTTCCCTCATCACTTTTTTCCACTGCCTATTCGGTTTAAAGTCTTTTTTTCAGGCATAGTTTTATGTTTCACCCAGTCTTATTTTTCCAGTACTGCTCCATGAATTGAAACCCATTTCTTCATCGCCCCACTTTGAACCACATATTCGCTGATCTTATTAATTCTTTTGCCAATTTGATTTTCTAGATCATAGGTAGGAATCTAGATACTGTTGCAGAGATTTACAAGAATGTTGTCGGGACTGGATGGCTGGAGGGTTGAGCAAGCGAGGACTTTGTTCCTTTTAGCGCGGGAGGATGAGGGGTGATCTTATAGAGGTGTCTAGGGTCATGAGAGGAAAAGATTTAATAAGAATCTGAGTGGCAACTTTTTTTACATAAAGGGTGGTATGTATAATGAAACAAACTGTTGGAGGAGGTAGTTGAGGCAGGTACTATCACAAAAATTGGACTAGTACATGGATAGGATAGATTTATTGAAATATGGACCAAAAGCAGGCGAGGGACTAGTGTAGTTGGGGCATGTTGATCGGCGCGGGCAAGTTAGAAACATAGAAACATAGAAAAATAGGTGCAGGAGTAGGCCATTCGGCCCTTCGAGCCTCCACCGCCATTCAATGTGATCATGGCTGATCATCCAACTCAGTATCCCGTACCTGCCTTCTCTCCATACCCCCTGATCCCTTTAGCCACAAGTGCCACATCTAACGCCCTCTTAAATATAGCCAATGAACTGGCCGATTCTCTTAAATATAGCCAATTCTCTGTGGCAGAGAATTCCAGAGACTCGCCACTCTCTGTGTAAAGAATGTTTTCCTCATCTCGGTCCTAAAGGAATTCCCCCTTATCCTTAGACTGTGACCCCTTGTTCTAGACTCCCCCAACATCGGGAACAATCTTCCAGCATCTAGCTTGTCCAACCCCTTAAGAATTTTGTAAGTTTCTATAAGATCTCCCCTCAATCTTCTAAATTTCAGCGAGTACAAGCCAAGTCTATCCAATCTTTCCTCATATGAAAGTCCTGACATCCCAGGAATCAGTCTGGTGAATCTTCTCTGTGCCCCCTCTATGGCAAGGATGTCTTTCCTCAGATTTGGAGACCAAAACTGTACGCAATACTCCAGGTGTGGCCTCACCAAAACCCTGTACAACTGCAGTAGAACCTCCCTGCTCCTATACTCAAATCCTTTCGCTATGAATGCTAACATACCATTTGCTTTCTTCACTGCCTGCTGCACCTGCATGCCTACTTTCAATGACTGGTGTACCATGACACCCAGGTCTCGTTGCATCTCCCCTTTTCCTAATCTGCCACCATTCAGATAATAGTCTACCCTCATGCTTTTGCCACCAAAGTGGATAACCTCACATTTATCCACATTATACTGCACATGCCATGCATCTGCCCATTCACTCAGCCTATCCAAATCACCCTGCAGCCTCCAAGCATCCTCCTCACACCTAACTATACCCCCCAGCTTGGTGTCATCTGCAAATTTGGAGATGTTGCATTGAATTCCCTCGTCCAAATCATTAATATATATTGTAAATAGCTGGGGTCCCAGCACTGAGCCTTGCGGTACCCCACTAGTCACTGCCTGCCATTCTGAAAAGGACCCGTTTACTCCTACCCTGTGCCTCCTGTCTGCTAGCCAGTTCTCTATCCACATCAATACTGAACCCCCAATCCGTGTGCTTTAAGTTTGTATGCTGATCTCTTATGCGAGACCTTGTCGAAAGCCTTCTGAAAGTCTAGATATAACACATCCACTGATTCTCCCTTATCCACTCTACTAGTTACATCCTCGAAAAATTCTATCAGATTTGTCAGACATGATTTACCTTTCGTAAATCCATGCTGACTTTGTCCAATGATTTCACCACTTTCCAAATGCGCTGCTATCCCATCTTTAATAACTGACTCTAGCAGTTTCCCCACTACCGATGTCAGACTAACTGGTCTGTAATTCCCCGCTTTCTCTCTCCCTCCTTTTTTAAAAAGTGGGATTACATTAGCTACCCTCCAATCCTCAGGATCTACTCCAGAATCAAAGGAATTTTGAAAAATTATCACTAATGCATCCACTATTTCTGTGGTTACCTCCTTGAGTACTCTGGGATGCAGACTATCTGGCCCTGGGGATTTATCGGCCTTCAATCCGTTCAATTTACCTAACACCACCTCCTGGCTAACCTGGATTTCACTCAGTTCCTCCATCTTATTTGACCCCGTTCCACTGCTATTTCCGGCAGATTATTTATGTCTTCCTTAGTGAAGACAGAACCAAAGTAGTTATTCAATTGGTCTGCCATGTCCTTGTTCCCCATGATCAATTCACCTGTTTCTGACTGCAAGGGACCAACATTTGTTTTAACTAGTCTCTTTCTCTTCACATATCTATAAAAACTTTTGCAGTCAGTTTTTATGTTCCCTGCCAGTTTCCTTTCATAATCTATTTTCCCTTTCCTAATTAAGTCCTTTGTCCTCCTCTGCTGGATTCTGAATTTCTCCCAGTCCTCCGGTAGACTGCTTTTTCTGGCAAATTTGTATGCCTCATCTTTTGTTTTTATACTATTCCTGATTTCCCTTGTTATCCATGGATGAACCACCTTCCCCGATTTATTCTTTTGCCAAACTGGTATGAACAATTTTTGTGCTTCATCCATGCAGTCTTTAAATACCTTCCATTGCACATCCACTGTCAACCCTTTAAGAATCACCTGCCAGTCTATCTTGGCCAATTCACATCTCATACCTTCAAAGTTACCTTTGTTCAAGTTCAGAACCCTTGTTTCTGACTCGTTGGCTCCTCCACATGTTGGTTGAGAAAACTATCCCGCATACATTCCAATAAATCCTCTTCCTCAGCACCCCTGCCAATTTGATTCACCCAATCTACATGCAGATTGAAGTCGCCCACTATAACTGTGTTACCCTTGTTGCACGCATTTCTAATTTCCTGTTTGATGCCATCCCCAACTCCAATACTACTGTTAGGTGGCCTGTACACAGCTCCCACTAGCGTTTTCTGCCCCTTAGAGTTTCGCAGCTCTACCCATATCGATTCCACATCCTCCACGCTAATGTCCTTCCTTTCTATTGCATTAATCTCCTCTCTCACCAGCAACGCTACCCCACCTCCTTTTCCTTTTCATCTATCCCTCCTGAATATTGAATATCCCTGGATGTTCAGCTCCCAGCCTTGGTCACCCTGGAGCCATGTCTCCGTGATCCCAACTATAGCATAGTCATTAATCGCTATCTGCACCTTCAACTCATCCACCTTATTACGAATACTCCTTGCATTGAGACACAAAGCCTTCAGGCTTGTTTTTGCAACACTCTTACTCCTTATACAATTAGTTAAACCAAAGGGACTCTCTAAATTGTCTAAAGAGTTTAAATTGGTGTGTCTTTGGTTTTCAATTTGGGCCAGCTGCTTGGTATTTCAAAGTCAAAGTCAAAAGAGTTTATTGTCAGGTGTCCCTGACAGGACAATGAAATTCTTTCTTTGCTTAGCACAACAGAACATAGTAGGCATTGACTACAAAACAGATCAGTGTGTCCATATTCAATTATATACGTAAATACACACATGAATGAATAAATTGATAAAGTGCAAATAACAGATAAAGGAAAGATAAACAGATCAATAGAACTTCCTTTTTCGCAGTTTCTCCCCCTCCCCCCCCCACCTCTA
The DNA here is from genome assembly GCA_963514005.1 of Raja brachyura. The sequence goes on from OY740820.1 coordinate 23,784,599, forward strand.
ATCAACCAATATGACTAGATCTTTCCTTCCCACTCCAAGTTCCTGTACAAGCCTGAAGAAATGTTGTTAACCCTGGTGGGGTTACCTTTGAGACTCACTCGCAGCTGCAGAGAACAATATCTGTCCTCACAACCCTATTATCAACATGTTCCTTTTCTCTCTCCCAATTTTAATAGCTCCTTATATTTGCTCATTCTGTTTGCAATCATTTCTCTCATCTACAAAGGCTACCAGAATCTAATACCTGTTGGACATCTACATGGGTTGCTCTCAAAGTACGAGATGCTGGTAACCCTCAGCAGATCAGGTAGCATCTGTGGAAAGAGAAATAGAAGACCCTTTTGTCAGAAATTCAATTTGAAATCTTAACTCTCTTTGTCTTTCTACTGATGCTGTCTGAGTATTTGCAAACTGTTTTTATTTCAGACTCATCATCTGCAGTGTTTTGATTTTCATTGTGGGTTGAGACTCCTACAGTGTTAACTTCTATATCCCTGTTGGTGCCTCTTTCATACACGCAGCATTTTGTCTCATTTCACTAATCGATTTTACACTACTTAATCAAAGAGGTGTAAATAGGTTCTGAATCTTGAACTCCAGATCTTCAACTCTGAGCTAAATTTCCTGGAGCAACAGATGTTTACTGGACCCATGGACCTTGATGGTTTCCACCATTTCTTATTCACTACTGCAGCAACACAACATATGCTCTGTATTGCTTGCCTTCCATTGATATTGTTTAATTATGTTGCCATCATCTAACTTCACCAAAATCTACTCTCCATGGACTCTGCTGCCTGCTGTGCTTTTAGCTGGGACTGACTAAAGCGTTTGTAAGTAGACCCTTTGTTTCAACGTTTCTTGCTTTTCCATTGGATTTTCTTTCAATAGATAGGCGGGTTCTTGAACATTATATAAATTATTAGAAAGCATAATATCCCTATCTGCATGATTATTCTTTGTTGTGTCTGGGTGTTTATCTGGCTGGGCACTTGCATTCTGGCAACATCTTTACAGTTCTTCATCAGAATAAATAATTTTCTGAATAGCATTGGGTTTCTATAAGTGTTGGGCTGAGTATAATGTGCAAATAAATCATATTGTTTAGTTGATAGATGTTATAGTCATAATATTTAGACATTTACAATATTTAGTATATTATACAAATTCAGAATAGTTGCGGTTAAAGCATTGACAACATGGAAACAAGTCTCGTGTTCTCTCATTAGAAAGAAGAAAGTGGGGGGTCTGGAAGCAGCACTAAGATCAATAACTCGGTATCAGATGGCCAGGTAGGGTGGAGACTATTAAGCTCTGCATAGTGTATGATGTGGCACATTTTATTGAAAATACCAATTTGATTCTTTTTCAATAACTCAATATTGTGGCCAATGTTGATTGGAACTAATTTGGCCCCTGGTGCTTCTGAATTTCATCCGCACCTTCCTTGTGCATTTCAATGAAACTGTTAAAATATTCATATGTCATTATAATTGAATCAGTAATTGATGAATTTTCCATAAATGTGCCGTCCCTAGTATAGTGTAGTTCTTGGTTTGAGATTATTGTTTTGTCTACTGAAAATCCATCCATCCATTCACTAAATCTGTCTCAAATACAGGCACGAGACATTCTATTGAATAAATGGGTACTGCTGATGCAGCAGAAATCCTTTACATCAGCACTAATATTTTGCTGTCTGTGATGAAATGTTCCCAAATGTACACTTTGAGTTCCTACACTGTAAAACGTTTTGAACTGCAGCAATCACTGAACTGGACATCAAACAGTTTTTTGGGCTGATTTTTAGTTTCATACACTAACCTGGTGTTTGTCCCCATGGATGGATTAGATTGCTGAAGTTTTTTTTTAAAGAATGGGAACTTGATCAATGATCTGCATAACTTCATGAGCTTCATCTTGTTTGTCACGGTGAAGGTCGTAGTTACTAGAGGGTACCTGATCAAGGAGCTCCAATGAATATTCTAAGACTGTGTTTGCAGAGGGATCTAAATAAAAGATCCAAGTAATACACAGATTTTGTTTCAACACGTTTGCAACACAATGTAACTTTCAGGTTATTTAGTTTGAGTTGATCTGCATGACAATTATGTTTGTAGTTCCTTTGGTTTATTGGTGTCCAAACTAGCAGTAATCCCTCAATCGAAAATAGATATTGTGGTTCATCTCATTGCTGTTTATAGGACTTTGCTGTGTAAAATAGGCTGCTACGCTATTTCTTAAAATGTTATTTTTCAAAATAAATGTACTTTAGTGAAGCATTATGCAATATCTAGGAGGCATAAATAACTCTAAAACTAAATATTTATATGCAGGGAAAATATAAAGCTGATATCAAGAAGGGTCCTCGCCTACCTGTTCAATTAGTACCATCTTTCTGTGTTGTCGGCCACCTTCCAACAACAGTGTCTCCGGTTTCTGTGACCAAAGGAAGCCAATCACACAGTACTGGTGCACTAAACACTGAATGCCAATATCCCAATTGAATTGACCCTCATGCTTGATTTCATTAAGGATCAAATTTCCAGGGACCTTCTAGTTACGTAGATAGTTGTAACAAAATAGTTGAAACAAGGAGTGGTAAGAGGTCACAAGTTGTTAACTCCAGGTGTTCTTTTGGTTAAATGCATCTGCACTAACTCCAACACTAGATCTTCAGTAAGAGAAGGTAAGAAAGACTACATTAAAACTCTCGTAATCCGACATTGTGGACTTTGGTGTTGCTGGATTAGCAAATCTTCTGATCTGTTGAATGTTGCTTCCATTAATACCCTAATATATTTTAATTAACAGATTCACATGTTATATATTGGTATAATATTTCAATTGATCCAATTAATTAAATGACATGGGTAGCTGGGCCCCATGGGTTTAAAAGGAGGGGTAATTAAATCTGGTGAATCCCGTTTGTAAATTTAACCTACTATGTTTTTGCTTGTCACGGCAATCTAAAGCATTAATGGCACCCCAGCTCCTAACCACAACCCTGCTTGCATTCTGGGCTCCACATCATGCTCACCCTGTCCAATGCGCTAGTCAATGCCCAACCATGGGGATTTCCACACAATCATTCTGGATTATTAGAGTTTTACTGTATTCCATAAACAATTACTATGCCCAAAAATGGACAATTTACCTTTGTTCTTCGGGTGCTTCACACACTATCTGAAATAGCTCACCCAGAGTTAGTGATCATCAGGAGGAGAGACAGGAACTTTCTGCTTGGGTCTGGATGGAGGTAAGCAATGGTTATCAGCTGTATATTGGTTTTAACTGTAAAGTAGAATGGAATTATAATGACGATCTGTGCACTTTCAGAGATCAGATAGCAATTGGTGTTAAAGCATGGCTTTTGGCCACAAGCTTGAATAATGGATAAATACTTGGGGAAAGTTGACACATGGAAGGCTGCAGGATAGAACTATTTTGAGTTGGCCTGAGAATATCATGATGTCCTGGCTGTGAGGTTGTGTTCTATCTATATTGGTATATTGTGGTACAATAATACCACACTCATAGGTTTAGCCGAATTAAACTTGGACAAAATACCTTTCTGGATTTTTACAATTTTGAGGCATTAATGTTATTATAAGCTTTGTTAAAGCCCTGTCTCACGGTGCAAGTCCACCCACGAGTGACCCCAAGTGAAAGGGAAAAAACAGACTTGTGGTTGTGTACGAGATTCCAAGTTTATGTTCAAGTGTTTAACCGAGTTCCCACGGGTATGTCATTTCTGCGATGTTCCAAGTTCCTCTCCCGTTATTCTTGAGCTAACCGTGAATGAAGGTCTGTTTTAATAAGCAACAGTGTTAAAGAAGACATCTCCATCCTGCGGCTTTGAGTTAAGGATAGAATTCAGCGCGGCCGCATCTATTGATATGACCTACAAAGGGAAAATGTGCACCGTCCAGTGCCAGAGCAGTTATACTTATGATTTGTTTGAAACACACATCACGTGGTTAGAAGACCAGCGGGCGGAGGTTTGTTATATTTTAGTTGAATTTACTACCAGGTCTACACACTGCGGGGAGACGGGAGATGAAATCTTTGAATGTGGATGGATATCTCCGCACCTGCTCGTTCTAAGCGGAATATTTTTTGTTGCCTTTCAAGCCGAGCTTTGGTTTTATTCCTTGTTTTTGTTTATTCACACACACGTTTCGTGTTGCGCGGGCGTCATTAATCTGTCTGTGGTGACAAGGCTCTTAGGTTAGGCTGCGATCATTCTCTGCGGGATGATCTTAGTGCGGGAGACAAGTGTAGGAGAGGTGTACTGACTGTGTGGGCAGAAACCTTGGTAGTGATTGCCCACCAGTCTCAAAAGCCGCTGTGTCTCCCTGTCCTTGGGATAGCAGGGGGCGATCAAACAGCACAATACCCTCCTACTCGCCAACACGAAGGACAACAGTCCCAAGGCTTTAGTGTCAGAAACAGCGGGCAGGCGACAATCACTCGCCATAATGCTTCTGGTCTGCAGCAAAGATTATAGAGGAGCAAGATGCGCCACTCAGTGGAAATCCAATGGACTGGTGTGTAGTACGTAACGGAATGTCACGGCCACCATTTTGGCGGACTGCCTCCCCATGTGTAATCTGCTACAGAGCAGATGTAAGCAAAGATTATAGAGGAGCAAGATGCATTAGAAAGTTATTAGATTTATTTGTAATAGATCTTTACTTACCTCTCGATCTCTCCCTCCACTCTTCTCGCTATCACTCTCTATCCCTCTCTTCTCTCGATCTCTCTCAACCTCTCTTTCGATCTCTCTCTCCCTCTCTTTTCTCTTCCCTCGATCCGTCTCTCCCCTCTTTTCTCGATCTCTCCCTCTCTTCTCTCTCTTCCCTCGATCCCTCTCTCTGCTCTTCTCTCCATCCCTCTCTCCCCTCTCTATCTTTCTCTCCCTCTCTTCTCTCGATCTCTCTCCCCACTCTTCTCTCGATCCCTCTCTCTCCCCTCTGTTCTCTCGATCCCTCTCTCCCCTCTTCTGTCAATCTCCCTCTCCCCTATCTTCTCTCGATCTCCCTCTCCCCCTCCCTCCTTCCCTCCCTTCCCTCTCCCCCTCCCTTTTCCCCCTGTTCCCCCATTTCCCTCGCATCTTTCCTCCCTAGCCCCCACCTTTGCGTAGTTTCCCTTGCATGTATTGTACAGCTTGTATTGCTTTAACACACACTGTACAAAATTACAGGAACACACAAACACGCATTAATATAAATATATGGTGGGACAAGTAGAAGAGCTTATTAAAATCTTGTTACAAAGACCATTATGTAATTTATTTCTATCCTCTTTTGGGCCTAAGGCATAGTAGGGCTGTCAACTCACACACAGAGGGGAGGGAGAGAGGGAAATCGAGAAGAGACGTGAGAGAGATAGATCGAGAGGGGAGAGAAAGAGATCGAGAGGGGAGAGAGAGCGATAGAGAGAAGAGAGGGTGATCGTGAGAAGAGAGGGAGATAACGAGAAGAGAGGGATCGAGAGTTAAGTAAAGATCTATTACAAATAAATCTAATAACTTTCTAATGCATCTTGCTCCTCTATAATCTTTGCTTGCAACTGCTCTGCAGCTTTGGAGCGGATGACACCGTGGGAGATCGAGAGACAAAGATTATTGAGAAGCCTAGTTTCCCAATGATGTCAACGCCAGCTCTGGTCCGCTAATATGGCGTCGACAATCACACATGTGATACTACGCCTTTTCCACTGAGTGGCACGTCTTGCTCCTCTATAATCTTTGGTCTGCAGTGTGCAATAGTCACCAAAATACACTGCACCTTTAGAAAGGAAAAATACAAAATATGTCAATCCCACCCAAAATGCTGTACAATACGGAAACAGGTCCTTCGGCCCAGCTTGGCCGAGCCGTCCAATTTGGTGTCATGGAGTAGTCATATTTGCCTGCATGTGGCCCATAGCCCTCTAAACCGTTTCCATCCATTTATCTGTCGTTAATAACCTCAAGAAAATTTCTGCTTCTGGGTCCAACTCAGAGAGAAGTCTCACCCCTTTCCAGGGTTAGTCGCTCCACTGTTTATTATGCTCTCCTCGACAGTGAACCCCATGGGCAATCACTACCAAAGTGTCTGCTCACATAGCCAGTACACTTGTCTCCCGTATTAAGTCCCCCACCCCTCTCCTCCTCTCCCCCCCTTCTCTCTCCCCCCCTTCTCTCTCCCCCCCTTCTCTCTCCCCCCCTTCTCTCTCCCCCCCTTCTCTCTCCCCCCCTTCTCTCTCCCCCCCTTCTCTCTCCCCCCCCTTCTCTCTCCCCCCCTTCTCTCTCCCCCCCTTCTCTCTCCCCCCCTTCTCTCTCCCCCCCTTCTCTCTCCCCCCCTTCTCTCTCCCCCCCTTCTCTCTCCCCCCCTTCTCTCTCCCCCCCTTCTCTCTCCCCCCCTTCTCTCTCCCCCCCTCTCTCTCCCCCCCTTCTCTCTCCCCCCCTTCTCTCTCCCCCCCTTCTCTCTCCCCCCCTTCTCTCTCCCCCCCTTCTCTCTCCCCCCCTTCTCTCTCCCCCCCTTCTCTCTCCCCCCCTTCTCTCTCCCCCCCTTCTCTCTCCCCCCCTTCTCTCTCCCCCCCTTCTCTCTCCCCCCCTTCTCTCTCCCCCCCTTCTCTCTCCCCCCCTTCTCTCTCCCCCCCTTCTCTCTCCCCCCCTTCTCTCTCCCCCCCTCTCTCTCCCCCCCTTCTCTCTCCCCCCCTTCTCTCTCCCCCCCTTCTCTCTCCCCCCCTTCTCTCTCCCCCCCTTCTCTCTCCCCCCCTTCTCTCTCCCCCCCTTCTCTCTCCCCCCCTTCTCTCTCCCCCCCTTCTCTCTCCCCCCCTTCTCTCTCCCCCCTTCTCTCTCCCCCCTTCTCTCTCCCCCCTTCTCTCTCCCCCCTTCTCTCTCCCCCCTTCTCTCTCCCCCCTTCTCTCTCCCCCCTTCTCTCTCCCCCCTTCTCTCTCCCCCCCTTCTCTCTCCCCCCCTTCTCTCTCCCCCCCTTCTCTCTCCCCCCCTTCTCTCTCCCCCCCTTCTCTCTCCCCCCCTTCTCTCTCCCCCCCTTCTCTCTCCCCCCTTCTCTCTCCCCCCCTTCTCTCTCCCCCCTTCTCTCTCCCCCCCTTCTCTCTCCCCCCCTTCTCTCTCCCCCCCTTCTCTCTCCCCCCCTTCTCTCTCCCCCCCTTCTCTCTCCCCCCCTTCTCTCTCCCCCCCTTCTCTCTCCCCCCCTTCTCTCTCCCCCCCTTCTCTCTCCCCCCCTTCTCTCTCCCCCCCTTCTCTCTCCCCCCCTTCTCTCTCCCCCCCTTCTCTCTCCCCCCCTTCTCTCTCCCCCCCTTCTCTCTCCCCCCCTTCTCTCTCCCCCCCTTCTCTCTCCCCCCCTTCTCTCTCCCCCCCTTCTCTCTCCCCCCCTTCTCTCTCCCCCCCTTCTCTCTCCCCCCCTTCTCTCTCCCCCCCTTCTCTCTCCCCCCCTTCTCTCTCCCCCCCTTCTCTCTCCCCCCTTCTCTCTCCCCCCTTCTCTCTCCCCCCCTTCTCTCTCCCCCCCTTCTCTCTCCCCCCCTTCTCTCTCCCCCCCTTCTCTCTCCCCCCCTTCTCTCTCCCCCCCTTCTCTCTCCCCCCCTTCTCTCTCCCCCCCTTCTCTCTCCCCCCCTTCTCTCTCCCCCCCCTTCTCTCTCCCCCCCCCTTCTCTCTCCCCCCCCTTCTCTCTCCCCCCCCCTTCTCTCTCCCCCCCCCCTTCTCTCTCCCACCCCCCTTCTCTCTCCCACCCCCCTTCTCTCTCCCACCCCCTTCTCCCCCCCCCCCCCCCCACCCCTTCAATCCTAACTCCAGTCCCGTCCCGACCCCCTGGGAGACTGAAGGGAGCGCCAATCAACTGCCACAGATACAAATAATGTCATACACAAAGGGCAGATGCTGGTTGACGGTGCTGGAGTGACACACAGATGCAGCAGAAATTTGGAAACGTCATCCCGTCACCCATTCCTTCTCTCTAGAGATGCTGCCTACCCGCTGAGTTAAAGAGTTCCCACAGTAGACTCACAAGTCACTACGGTAAACTCAAGGGCCACTACGTTCTTACAACAAGTTAAAATGTTTCAATTTTTAACTTCAACAGTAAATTTTACTTGTCAAAAACTTTAAACGTGTTTGAATTTTTTTTAAGAGTTAACAAGTTTCACGGGTAACTGCCGTTAGCGCCACGAGTTGCTAAGTTGCGCCCGCGAGTTCCAAGCTTCCCGCTACGTTAATTGTACGTGATTACCACGAGTGAAAACTCGGGGTTACTCGTGGGTCGACTCACACCGTGAGACGGGTTTTAGTGCGAGGTGTACATCAGGTTGAAGGGCCAGTTACATGAAGGAAGAGCCAAAAGAAGAGGTATGAGTGAATATTAGGTCCATTGTGCCATTTCACTTTATTACTGGGACGTCAACAAGATGAAAATGCTGCTGATCCGCTGGAAATTTTCTCTATTCTTAAACACCCATGACTTGAACATTAAGCAACAGTTAATATTATTGATTTTTAAACTAGGGCCTCCATGTTGAGCTTGCCGTAATCCATTACTATCATCATTAACATCCCACATGTTACTCCAATTTAAACATTCCGTGTAGCTGATTTGCATATGGACTATTATTGTTTGGGAGATTAGTTTTTTGGGGGTCCTGAAATAATATTCAATCGTCAAGCACTCCTTTCAATTGACTTGAGTAGTAATAATATTTAAATGTTAGACAAGCAGAACAAAAATTTAATTGAAAATAAAATGTCATGCAACAATTGACCTGGGATACCCAGGGTCTAGGGAGTGCTGTTAAAACCAAATGAGAAAATGAAGCTAATGTTAGTCTTGTTTTATTTTTTGGTTTAGTTTATTGTCATACAAGGTACAGTGAAAAGGCTTTTTGTCGCGTGCTCTCCAATCGGCAGAAATACTATACATGATTACAATCAAGTCATCCACTGTGCACAGATACAGGATGAAGGGAATAATGTTTAGTGCAAGCTAAAGTCTGATTAAAGGTCGTCCAAGGATCTCCAATGAAGTTGATGGTAGGTCTGGACTGCTCACTAGTTGGTTATAGGGTGGTTATGTTGAGAAGAGTAGTTGATCTAAGTTCCTGTGCCAGGAGGAACTGGCCTAGAATTTTGCTAGCTATTTAGGCCATGGGTTTTGATGGTTTTGACTTCAATGTTCAATATTTGAACATTGTTCTATGTATTCTTCCAGTACCTTGACGTAACTCAAAACTTAAGATGGAGTACTGTGCACATGCCTTCGAAAGCAAGATGTGTATTGTTTTATTTTCCATCCTCAAAATGTATTACACTATTGAATAATAAAGGTTGAAATTCAGAAACTGCCAAGAAAAAAATGAGTTTAAAGTGGAAATATTCAGATCTATATTTCTCTGTACCTGATCCCTCAGGGATAAGTTGGACATGTTCCCTGCAGTCAAGGTTTCCATTGAATGTTGCTGCACCATCTGTGCTTTACTCCTCCAAGCCTATTAATTGTGCAAAGCAGTTTGTTATACTGGGGTTCTGTGCATTTGTCTTTATCATATTTTTCATGTCAAACTTCACAAAGTGAATGGATAAATCATTTGTGAAAATAAAAATTCAGTCTGTACAACTGTCCATACAATTAGATACTGGCTGGAGCCTGTACCTTGACTCGTGTCCTCTGACATTCTTGGCAAAAACAAAGTTAATTCATTAGACCATTTTATCCACATTCATTTTAGTGAAGAGAATTCCAGTTTTCCATAACCCTTTTTTTGTAAAAGTGCTTCCAGATTTCACCCATGGGTTGCCCAGTTTAAATTCCTCTTTTTCTTTAGATATCCGCTATAATTAGAAAAGCTAACAATGTATATTAATATCAAATCCCATGCAGCATTAATTGGATCATTTCTCAACCTTAGACTTTTAAAATGTCAGCAACTAGTGGATCTATCTTTTTCATCCAATGTATTTGTTATGTTCCTCTGCACCCGAATAGCTTTCCTAATGTTTGGAGTTGAAACTGAATAGTGATGAAACTGCTTCAGATGGAGTCTGAATGTACCTATGTTGATTGTGTCATTTAACTATCATTGCATAGTGCGAAACATTTTCACATTTTGTTGTATGGTCTTTTAATTGATAATTAAAATTATCAATAACAATGACCTATTCAGCAGTATATTTGGAGAAGTATTTTGCAGATTTTCTTAACAATTGATAATTGTGGCCAGGCGGGCTTGAGTTTTAAGGATAATATGCACCTTTGACTTTTAGAAAATCCCCAAGACCATCTCACTATGTAGTGTTCAAAATGTATCTTGGTCATGGGGAATTGAATAAACCTTCTGCTCAATGTGGATGTTTTTTCTCAAATATACTTCTCTATCGTTTGACAATAGGTGCAGGAGTAGGCCATTCGGCCCTTCGAGCCAGCACCACCATTTCTAAGTCCTCCCTGTTTTCCCAGTGTTAACAAATATTATATTAAGACTATGATTGAACATCTTTGAAAATCTTCTGATTAGCAGTATGTTTTTTTAATCATTAGTACATTGCAGTGGTTATTATGTTGGCCTATTTCAAAGACTCAAATACAAAAATGTTGATTGATCTTCTAGTGCGCGCCCGAGGGACCGAGTCACAGTTGGAATCGTCATTGTTCAACTGAATCCCTTGTTTGTGCTCTAGGGTGAATGTAAAAAATGCCAAGCGCTTAATGTGAAGAAGACAGGATGCCCCCTGTTTCCAGACAATATCTTTCCCTAAAGCAACTCATTAAAAATCAATTTGTCAGATTATTGCTATCTGTGGGAACTTGCTGTGCACACCTATGATATAACTCTTCAGAATATACTCGATCAGCTGCATTTTGGGCAATTTGAAGTCACGCAGGATGTTTTACAAGTTTGTTTGTCTTATTCAAATGGGTATGAATTACCTTTGATAATGAATCCCATTTTTGTATTCGGATTGCAAAGTATCGCAAGTTCAGTTTAATTTATTGTCACATGTACCGAGATACAGTGAAAAGCTTTTGTTGCATGCTCTTCACAATCAGCGGAAAGACAATACATGATTACAGACTGATGATATCCAGTTGGTACAAAGTCATATTGGAAGCCTGCCTCAGTAGCTTTCTAACAACCCTGTGCCATCTGTAACTTCGGGACTGTAGGCTTGTAGGTTTGCAAGGGAATTTGCTGGGTAAGGTGAACCAACGATATAGACACCACGGAGTGTTCATTGTAAACTGTTGAAGCAAGAGGACTTGCAGCAATCGTAGGCAGCTTCTTGGAAGCTAGCTACAGCACTGCCCCTCTGTCTCTCCCACATGAACACATCAGATTTCCCTATAGTTTATCTCTAACCATTCCCATTGGTGCTTAGTACAGTCCGTCCCCATTGGGTACAAAGTCCTGAATGTTTCATTTTACTGCTCAGTGTGGATCATTTGTTCTCAGATTTGTTCATGTCTCATTAATCTGCATGAAATGGAAATAGCTTCCCAATACAATGTCTCTTTGAAGCTTTCCTGACCTCAAAGCCCTCTGTACATTTTGGTTGGTGGGGGGGGGGGGGGGGGGGAGGGGGCTGCTAGTGAGATTTAGGGAGGCCTTTCTCTAAGGGCTATGTATTTTGTTTCTGTAATTTTGTTGTCAGAGCATAATATTGCAACCATGCTAAAGCTCTGGAAGTTGAAAAGCTTCCTCATGAAACAGGCTTCCATCTTGAAAGTAGAAAAAGTCTTTCAACCCAGGTGCTACCTATAACCCTAACTGCCATATATACATGATTGTCAACATTTTGTGGAAAGGATCTCTTTGCCCTTGTAATCAATAATTGATTATAAGCTTATGGAGGCTAGGATCAGTAATTATTTGTGGAAGGCCATTGCTACTGGAAAGTGATACTAATACATCTGAAATTAATTCGGCAGTAAGAGAATGTATTCAGAAGTAGTTTGGAAGATACTCTGTCACTATGGTGTATGATATTCAGTGCTGTGTAGCCCAGGGTTAGGTAGGATTGCATCAGATCAGCATTACCTTCATAAATGGCATGAGGGGCCGTGGCCTAATTCTCCGAGTTCCTATGTTTCTATATGGCTGGCTGAAAGCAGCGAGTAGGAGGTACTTTTCACCCAGACGTTTTAATATCTCTTGCTAAATCCTTTCATCTAATTGTTAGGACCTGCTGCTGACTGGATTGTTGCAATAGGTGCTATGGGTGTTCCCTTCTCTGTAATGCCAGGCCTTGAGTCTTAAGGTAAGGGACCGAGCTGCTGAAGTTTTTGAATATTTTGAATTCTGCCACCTTGAGAGCTATTGGTCAATCACATGTGCAGGGCTGAGGCTGATGTGGAGACATGAGGTGTTAGGTTGGGAAAACTAAACCTAAGCCCTGGGTTTTGACCCCAGGGACAGGAAAATTTCTGTTATCTGGTATCTTTCTAAATTTACACACTTCAATTAAGTTTCCCCTCAACACCTATGTATTAGAATCAGCAATGCTAACTTATCCAAGTTTACCCAACATCCGTGAAAATCTCCCCTGCACTATTTCTGGTGAAATCATCAAATTCCAGATGTGTAGCAGCAGAACTGTCTGTGGCCTACCGTGTATCTCTGGCATAACCTCCTGACTCTTGTGTTGTACGGCTGTTGATGAAGGAAAAATTCTGTGTTATCTGCAAACCTCTTTATCGTGCCTTCTGCATATCAAGTCTCTTGTTAATAAGATCCTCAGGATAAACAATGACTTGCTTCCACGCAAACACAATCAGATATCCAATTACTGGACCCAGTGGAATTTCACTGCTACACTCCAGGTGCAAAAACACGCGTTAACAATCACCCTTTGATTACATTGTTATTGGATTCAAACAGGATGAGGCATAATCTTTTCTGCAGGTACAGGGATAGGAAAGGTTTAGGGGGATATTGTTCAAACGCCAGCAGCTAGGACTAGCATAGACAGGCCATTGGTCTGCATGGGCAAGTTAGGCCAAAGGGCCCCTCTCTATGACTCTAATCAGGTTTGGATTGAGAAGTGTGTGCTTTAACAGCTGCATATTGTATGGGTTTGTGCAAAGTGCTGAATTCCTGTCTTAGACTTTTGCTGTATTTCTGTAAAGGGCTGCTTGTGATCTTGATGTGTTCCCTGGTGCTAATTGGGTCTGTTCTTGACACCGGCAATCTATTGTTTATATATCCTGCCTTTTGCAGTATTTCACAGGCTTGGAGTGTGGACACAAATTCTGTATGCAGTGCTGGAATGAATACTTAACTACAAAGATCATAGAGGAAGGTATGGGGCAGGTATGTATCCACTCTGCTGTTTGTTTTGTTGCTGTTCAGGAAATGAAATATTTAAGTGTGATTCCATTGGTGAACTCATTTGTTTTGCACCTCTTTGCAGACCATATCCTGCCCAGCTCATGGCTGTGATATCCTAGTTGATGACAACACAGTTATGTAAGTACTGTTTTAATAGATGAAAGTTGTTTCCATGAGTGAGCTGGAAAGGCAAAAACTGTAGAGACTAGGATTACAGTAAAATGTGAATAGAGATTTTCATAGAGAGAGATTTGAACTAGGTAAAGCACACATTTCCACAGTTCTAGGTCTGTTCTTTTGTCTATGGTGTATGTTGTGCCAGAGTGAGGTGCCGATGGTTATAATCCTGTCCTGATCTGATAGCACAAAGGTGTGAAAATCCCTGTAAATCTCATGGCCAAAAGTATATTTCATAGCAGCTGGAAGGCTTGTAGTTACAAGAGCCTATGTAATTTTTATGGAAAGCAGTGGGGATAGTTTGCAGTTCTTGAAATTTGACTTTTTATCGTTTTTGATTTGGAGAAAGTGGCAAGGATGGTAGATCTTTTGTAGAAGAGTTGCTGTGGTCTGACGGTGTGCTTTGTAATATTTTTGAATTTAATAATCTCTGGGTGGTTCAGATGAAGAGAAACTGGTAGAAAGGGAATAAGTCTTTCCAGGAAACAGGGTGGGAGGAGCTTTAATTTAGAGGCAATAAGGAAATGGGGTATTTGTCTAACGAGTCCACGCTGAACATTGATCATCATTCGCAACAATTCTACGTTATGCCACGTTCTCATCCACTCCCTATACACTAGGAGCAATATACAGTGGCCAATTAACTTAAACCTACATGTCTTTGTGATGTGGGAGGAAAACAGAGCACCCGGAGAGAACCCATGTGGTCACAGAATAACATGCAAACTCCACTGCATCCGAGGTCATGATCGAAACAGAGTCTCTGGTGTTTGAGGCTGCTGCTCCACTAGCTGCACCAAGATGTTACCTGTCCCACTGAGTTGCTCCAGCATTTTACGTGTACCCTAAAAGAGTAGTTGAGATACATAGATTTATAGTTCATACCAGGGGATAGTTAATAAAGAGCTGCTTCGACTGGAATATTCTAAACTGCTCTGCCACCACAGAGTTTTAGATGTGTTGAAAATATAACAATTGATTAGAGCACAGTATGGTTCCACATAATCAGTAATTAATAATGGATATTGATCAAATGATACATATTGGCAAGTTCACAGTGAGTTATTCTCTGCTGTTGGTCCAAACAATGCCATTGGATGCCTTGTATCCACCTGTGTCAAGCAGATGGGAATCTCAGTGTAACAAGCATACTTCCGCGGTGATGCGGTAAATCTGGCCGCTCCTCCAGTGGCCAGAAGACATGGGAGCAGAATTAGACCATTTGGCACATCTCCATCATTCAATCATGGCTGATCTATCCTTCCCTCTCAACCCAATTCATCTGCCTTCTTCCCGTAACCTTTGATGCCCGTACTAATCAATTAGCAACCAGGGCTGGCTGCCCCCAACAGTACTGCAGTCCTCACCATGGTCCCTCAGCAATGTCAGGATGGAGAATGTAATGGACGGCACTGAAATTGTATGTTGCTCACTGCATTTTCACTCAGTGCAACTTTTACAATTCCTCTTGGTGGCACATTTAGATTTGCCACAGCTTGCACCTCCAGCTGTGATTGTGCAGTACCGCAGGAAGTTCTCCCTTCCAGGCTGGAGCAAGGTGTAGGACATGGTGTAGATATTCCAAGTTGGTTGCAGTGATACAACTAATAAAGTTTCCTTTTTGAAGGAACAGTTTTTTCATCATGTGAACTGCTTGCCATAAAGAAGAATAGATGAATGCGGAATTGGGGGGGGGGGGGGGGGGGGGGGCAGGTCGCCATTTTGTGGATGCCCTGCTACGCTGCCACATTTGGCTGCAGCTCTTCCTATAAAATACTTTGAAGTGTTTGAATGGTGTGGTAAGCTGGTATATAAACTGCTGATCCGTGAAAGGAGAGCGCGGGCAATGGTGTGGCTACCCTTTTGTGGTGGAGAATCAGGAGATTCCTTGTAGTTTTTCAAATATCAAATGGCTCTATTGCCCGATAATACCTTTGTCAGTGTGATCGACAATCAAATGGCTTCCACAGTACTGTATTGGTTGTTCATTTTGTCTGATGTCCTGCTTGTCTGTGTCATAAATAGTTTACAGGCCGCACAATGGTTTCTGTGCATTCTAACTGGGTATAATGACCACAATTAAGGCGGCACACGTAAACTATCCACTGCTGACCATTAGAAAAGATGTTTCATAAATGAAACTGGTTTTAAATTATGTATGCCTGTGATGAATAGGGATGCAAAGATGGGGACGAACAGAGCCATTTTTATGCAACTTCTGTCAAGCTCTGAGGAGTGAAATTGTGCTGACATTATAGAGCTGTGCATAAACCACATTTTGTTGGTTATTCAATAGAGGCTTTGATCCATACAATGCTGAGAGTGTTTGTGGGTTTGACCTCCTGTAAGTGCATGTCTTTGTTCCTCATTCTGCCTGTCACTTCCCACACTATCTGTGATCACCTTAATATGCCTGCCCCCTGTTTCTTCAATAGCTCCCAGCAATTATTATACTATCTGCTGACTGAATTGTCTTCAAATGTGTATAGTTCTCTTTGCTCCAGTTTCACAAACTGAGGGTGGCAGGAGTTTATTCCTGATGATTTGGAATTTCACTGTGCTTGAATTTGAGAATAGCTGACAACCACTTTACTTCCTTTGCCCTGGGTACAGGGTTCATGCTGATGATAAATGCGCTCATTCACACTTGCTGTGTTGCATGTTACAGCACTGTTTCAGTTCATGTGAAAGGCTGCAAAATTCAATTTATTTCTGGTGACCTGTCAGCGCATTTTATAGATAGCGAGCCCAAGTACTTTCATTGCCGCAATAACAAGATATCTGTCTTCTCACTGATTATATAAAGTGTAACATTTGGGAAGCTAGTGTTCATCAGTGCATTGCTGAATATCGGTGATGCAAAGCAGGAATCTGGTGTTATATCTGTCCAGAGGACTCTAGTACCTCCTCACAGTACCTAATTGAATTGTGCGTGTTACACCTTGATGACAGTTTAATTGTATGCGTCAATAATTGCACAGTCAAGAATTTTGTAGATTCACAAATTCTTAAAAAGCTTATCCCCTGCTTAATCATGCATCATTGTTGGCACTGAGATGGGAAATCAGCACTGTTTTCAGCAAAGATCCTATAGCGGAGCAAGATAGACCACTCCTTCTAAATGCAATGGGCTGACGTGTAGTACGCAAAGGAGCGGAACGTGGGCCTTTTTTTCATCCATTTCAGTAACCCGACCCGACTCGTAGTGTAATCAACGTTGCGGGAGAACAGTTTGTGTTAATAAATTATAATTCTGAAAATGAGAAGATTTTAACCAAAGAACTTTAATTTTTAGGAGGATGTTTCCGTAACCGGCTTCCGTCTCCGCGCTAGTATCTTTGCTACGCTACGGGATCTTTGGTGCAGAGACGGAAGCCGGTTACGGAAATGGGGCCGAAAATGACCCATGAATCTGCCCATGACCGTACTACGTCCTTTTTGTCGAGTGATCTATCTTGCTTGATGTAGGATCTTTGGTTTTCAGGGTGTGGTTGGGTTGCTCCTGTCTGGTGTGTTTTCAGTCTAAAGGTATTGTGCTTCAATTTATATTCTCCAGGCGTTTGATCACAGATTCCAAAGTCAAGTTGAAGTACCAGCATTTAATAACTAACAGTTTTGTAGAGGTAAGACTTTCTCTTTTTAAAGTAAACATTATGCAACAAGTAAAAACTAAAATAGAACTTTCATGCTGGTATTGTAGTAATTCTAAATAGTTTTGAGTATGTTAAGTCTGGATTTTAAATTCCTCTGCATGTTGACATAAGTGGGGTATTACAGCACTGAACAATTAGTTAGGAAGTGTGGGGAAAAATATGACTCATCCTGGGAGGTCAGTAACAGAAGACTGGCTCTAGCCGTATCTAAACCTCTGTGCCACCTCATTTATGTGGTCTTTTTTAAAATTGTTATGCTTTTCCATCACAGTGCAATCGATTGTTAAAATGGTGTCCTGCCCCTGACTGTCACCATGTTATTAAAGTTCAATATCCTGATGCAAAGCCAGTTCGTTGTAAATGTGGACGGCAGTTCTGGTAAGTGTGCACAATGCAAAAGAATGTTATCTAGGTGTCTTCCTTGGTCATTGGGCATCTTTAATGGTTTAAAATGTAATTGGGGTGTCGCAAAGTAAACTTGTTTCTTAATTTACAGCTTCAACTGTGCTGAGAATTGGCATGATCCTGTTAAATGCAAGGTGAGAGACGGTCTCCTGCATATGTTCCATATATTCACAGTATTTTCACATTAGTGACGTGACAGTGTTCCTGTGCAAGCTCAGTTTATTTTAGAATTGCAGTAGGTGAAATTAAACCTCAATGACTATTTACTGTAAACAAGAAAAAAAGATAGTAAAGTAGACAAACTAATGGTAGGGTACAGCCAGATGTGTCATTGTGAGCGAGTGGGCAGGGTGGCAGTTGTCTTGCAATGGTGAGGAGTGTCAAGAGTTGAGAAAGTTTAATGGTCATGTATACCAGCAACAGAATAATGACATTCCTATTTGCTTCTGCTTTACAGGCCCATTAATACAATAACAGAAATATACAATAATCAAGCAAGAAATTAATAAGCAGTAATATTCGATTATCCGATCAGAATGGTGCAACTAAAGCTGACACCATAGAAGTCGTAGTTGCTGAGGCAGGGTTGTGGGTTTTGTATTGCAAGAGTCTTCTGATGGCTGCAGGGAAGAAGCTATTCTTGAAAATGAAAGTGTGGATTTCAGAGAATTCATTTGGAGGGGGGGGGGGAAATAACTGGTCTTCTCTCCTTTGTGCTAACACTATCCTCAGGTTGAGCTGGTAATGGCGAATAAATGATTTGTCAACAAATGAATTGGGGGAAAAGTATCAGTGGGTTAGAGTTAGACAAAAATGCTGGAGAAACTCAGCCGGTGAGGCAGCATCTATGGAGCGAATGAAATGGGCGACGTTTCGGGTCGAGACCCTTCTTCAGAAAAAGGGTCTCTACCCGAAACGTCGCCCATTTCCTTTGAGTCTGAAGAAGGGTCTCAACCTGAAATGTTGCCTATTTTTCGCACCATAGATGCTGCCTCGCCCGCTGTGTTTCTCCAGCATTTTTGTATACCTTTGATTTTCCAGCATCTGCAGTTCTTTCTTAAAAAGTGGGTTAGAGTTGCTGCCTATGCTCGCTGTTAGAATGTGCCTGCTACAAAGTCATCCTGTCAATGGAGAGATCTTCACTGTAATTATGTCAGCTCTGCTCTACGTGCAGATACAATGAAGAACTAAGGCTTCTGTGGCTGACCCAAAATAAGATGTATAGATCAGATATGAAAACAGGAAATACTGGAGTTAGTCAGCAGGTCAGGCAGCACTTGTGGGGAGAGAAATGTGACTTTTTGGTTAGGAAAACAAGCCGCCTTTAATAAGAGTTTAAAAATCACAGCTGTAGCTTTGTAGGCTAAGTGATCGGAAGAGAGAACAATGAATGAAAATGTACTTGAAATGTGATTGGGAAATATATTGGGCACTGCTTATTTTTCAGTAGAAATATAACATTGTAGAGATTATCGGCTAGCTGTGAAGTTGCGGGCATGAAATGCACACAAGTACCATCAAAGCTCTGATGGAAAATCACTTTCTTGTATGAGGGTGCAGGGGAAAGAAGGATTGCTATGTACTCTAAATAACTAGCACAATGCGCATTTCAGATTGCTTCAATTGGAAAGCGTTGGAATTCGAAGGTAGATCTCTCCCAGTGTCTCGATCATTTTCTAGGTTTATCTCTGTGAAATGAGCACAATTCAGGTCACTGTTTTTAATCAGGATGTGCTATTAACATTCTCTGCTGTTCTTCTTCTAGTGGTTGAAGAAATGGATTAAGAAGTGTGATGATGACAGTGAAACTTCCAATTGGATTGCCGCAAATACCAAGGTAGAGCAGAGACATTTGGAGAGTAGTCTTCGTGTTTTCCCCCTTGACAATAGGATGAAAGTCTTCAGTTTATTTAAACAGTTCCAATTAAAGGTTTAGACTGACGGTAGACAAAATGTTAGAGTAACTCGGGCGACAGCGATTAGGCGGCAATTCTGGAGAAAAGGAATGGGTGACGTTGTGGGTTAAGACCCTTCATCAGACTGATTGTCTGTGCCATGCCGTCAGTCTGCCTATGGTGCTGTGTCCTGCATACAAGTTGCTGGTTAAGATTCTGTCTCGTGTAGTATGTTGTCATACTCATCTCTGTGGTGGAAACAGCATAATTGCAGTCTGTTCCAAAGCTTGCCAAATACTTGAGCGTTAGCGATGTAAAGTATGCACGTCATTCCCACCACTCCAAGTCTGTCTGCTAATGTAATATGAGCTACAAAAAGCTCTTAAAGTAAAATATTACTTGAAACATGTCTAGTGTTGAATGGCTGTTCACTATCATTAACCCTGGGGTTGGTTTCTAAATATGGTTTGCAAATTCATTGGGTCTTGTGATTGCTGGTATAGGCAACGCAATATTGGATCTTGAGTGTGAGCTCCTGTTGTTTCTCTGTAGTTGAATTGTTACTGTTTGCTAACGGTGCCTCTAACGTTCCGACAGGAATGCCCAAAATGTCACGTGACCATTGAAAAGGACGGAGGATGTAATCACATGGTTTGTCGCAACCAGAATTGTAAAGCAGAATTCTGTTGGGTCTGCCTTGGTCCCTGGGAACCGCATGGATCTGCCTGGTCAGTATTTTGCTTTGGTTTTGCATGGAACATTTCAGGATTAACCAAGATTTTAATTGTTTGAACATTGGATTGGATACTGCTGTATATCTGCCCCAAGTTTAAATCAAACAAGATGCTTGATTAGAAGTGTCAGCTTCAGAAATGCTGTTGGTTTTTGACATCTGAGCAAAGCTTCAGGGCAAACTTGCTTTCTTTGACTCTATAAGTGCACAATCTACAGTTGGATAATTAACCTAGTAGACTGCTCTTAAAGTAGATAAGGGAAAACGGTGTCAGGTAATTCCTGATCAATCCAAACAAGGTGATTTTAACTGTCTTAGAAAGTAAAGAGATATCATTTTGTGTATTCTGCGTAAAATCTGAAATGAAATTAAGTCAGGCCCTCTCTACTTTTAGGTATAACTGCAATCGTTATAATGAAGATGATGCAAAGGCGGCAAGGGATGCCCAGGAGGTAAAAGGAGCACGGATGTGGGCAAGTCCACAGACCCCTAAACTCTGCAGTTTTGGGGAAATATTTCTTATTGAAGCATTAAATCTCCTGCACCTGCCCAGGGTAGTCCCGTCCCTCTTGCAGTGTGGCAGCCACAATTGTACATACTGCTCCATCTGTACAAGTCTGTTCAACCAGTCTTTTATAAAGTTGTATTATAATCTCCCTGCTCTTCCGTGCCCCAGCTGATGAAGGTAAATATCCCTTACATTGGTGTTACAACCTTTAAAGACCCTTGGAGTAGTACACTCACGACCTTCGTGTCTCCATACTCTTGGGTTCCGCCATTCATTGTGTTTTCCCTTGCCGTCCATCCCCTCACATTTATCATGATCAAATTCTATCAGCCATTGCTTTGTCCATCGTAACAAAACTGATCAATGTCGTCCTGTATTCTACGGCTATCCTCCTCTCGAGCAACAACACCAACGTTTGTGTCACCTGCAAACTTCTACATTCATATCCAAATATAAATACAGTAAACCCGTGCTATAACAGACCACACGGCAGGAGACGTCTTGCTGATTGTCCACTCTAATCGAATAAGTGGGTTAATTTGCACAGTACTATTGGAAAAACAGCCAATAAACATACACACGCAGTAAAGGACACAAATACCCTGGGACAGTTGCTGCCTCACAGCACCAGAGACCCGAGTTCCATCCTGACCTCGAGTGCTCCCTGTGGCAGCGTGGGTTTCTTCCTGGGTGCTCCAGTGCACTGGCTCTATCCTCACTGAGTTGTCCCTAGTGTGTGGGGTGGAGCTGATGTGCCTGGAGGGGGAGGGGGGGGGAAATCTGGCCGGGTTACTGGCGCAATGCGGTGGCGACTGCCGGTGGTTTGGGCAGCTCCCTGAGGCCAGTTGGCGACATGCCTGCGTGTTGTTGCTGTGGGGGTGGGGCGGGGTGGCCCAGGGGAAACCCACGCTGTCACAATGTCTGTGCTGCTGCAATGCAGGAGGAATGATAGATCCATTGCAGTAGTTCTATCCTGGATGTAGGATGGTGGACACATCGTGGATGGTACCTTATCGTGTAGGATAGAACTAGTGTGCAGGTGATTGCTGGTCGCTGCTGACTCCATGTTTCTATGCTGTATCTCTAAACTAAGCTAAACAAAAATGGTTTAAAAACACCATTTGCTCCATCTACCTAGTGGTTATTCCGTGAAAAAATGAACTTGGTCTACAACAGATTTAGTCCGTTAAAACCAAAATCCGTTATAAAGTGCTCCGTTAAAATGAGGGTTTCCTGTACTTAGAAATACCTTCACAGCAGTAAGGGTACCGACACTGACTGCTGTGGTGCATCACTGGTCACAGGTTTCCAATCACAAAAACACCCCCATCAGTCATCAACCTCTACCTCCTATTAACAAGCCAATTGTGATTCCAATTTGATGTATAAGTAAATACCTGCCACAGATGCCATTCGCCCTGCATTAGAGAACGTTCTTGGGGAAAGAACGTTGGACAATGTGTGCCCTCAGCTCTGCAAGTATGCTAAGACGTGCCTACAACCACCTACCTGATGGATAAACATGCAACTTTTCATCCAAATGCAACTTTTGGCCGTCACCACTTGGTTTGGATTATAATTCTTGAGTTGTGGGTATTGCTGGTAATTATTGCCCATCAGCGTCTATCAAGGCCATTGCAGTTGTTTACACACATGAACCTGGAAGGATGTGTTTCGAGGAATGCACTAACTTAAATATTGGTGTAACACTGTATATTTGTGTAAATAGACGTCTGTCATTAAATACTAAATTCATTTCAAGATTATTTTGTCGGGAGCTTAAAATCTATTGACATCACAAGTTTCAAATGTCATCCTTGTAGCGGCAGAGCTTTGAAATAGTTTGTAAGGACATGTTGCAAGAGGTAAAGGGTTTACTGCTCTTCATTCACAATAAACAAGAGAAAACAGACAATGCTGAAAGTACTCAGCAGGTCAGGCTGCGTTGATGGAAAGAGAAGCAGCCAATGTTTCAGGTTTAAGACCCTTCATCAGAACTGAAACGTTAACTGTTTCTCTTCCCATAGATGTGACCTGACCGCTGAGTATTTACAGCATTTTCTGTTTTTATTTCAGGTTTCCCAGCATCTCCAGCGTTTTGATATCGATTACCATTCTTCATATTCCAACTAAGTGAGAGTAAAGCTGCTGACACATTGTGGATGGTACCTTATGAATAGCATTTGCTTATCGCCTTGCTCTAATTTCTGTTGAAATACTTAAGATCATTACTCTTAATTGGAAATCTACCTATGTGAAGTAGTAAGATATGGACAGTGCAGAAGTATAAGTTGGTTTACTTGGCTGCACGGATGTGATGATAGAAAAATAATGGCAAATGAAATATATAACCGTTCCCAGCAGCTGAGTTTCTCTGCTGTATGTTTATTTGACAGCGTTCACGAGCGGCACTCCAGCGATACCTCTTCTACTGCAACCGCTACATGAACCACATGCAAAGTCTGCGATTTGAGCACAAGCTCTACGCTCAAGTCAAGCAGAAGATGGAAGAGATGCAACAACACAACATGTCTTGGATTGAGGTGCAATTCCTGAAGAAAGCTGTGGATGTCCTCTGCCAGTGCCGCGCCACACTAATGTACACTTACGTCTTTGCTTTCTACCTCAGAAAGAACAACCAGTCCATTATCTTTGAGGTATGCCCCTTTCCACAGAAAGGTTCAAATCACTGTCTGAGCCTATTAACAAACCTGGGAATGATTGATACAAGTAAATGTTTTGACGCAATTAAACATTTTCAGGGAAAGCTTGGCTATTTTGAAATTCAAGTTGAATGTGAAAACTGGTTCTGTCGATAGAGTGGCAATAGGAGCTACTGGAAAATATGCACCAGATTCAACATGTTCAACGTTCATTCAAAGATCATACTATACCAACAAGACCCATTGGGATTAAAGAGCTTTTATAAATACCTTCTATTAAAGTATTACAAAGCCATTCCTACCACCCTCCTCCCCCTGATTTTCTGGTGCAGAAATTGCGTTGCTCTCTCCTTTTTAGGTCACAACATTTATTTTTGACAGTTACCCCATTGACCCAGATATGATCCATTTTCCTCGGGTCCTTTGAGCAAATCTTATGATCACAACCATGGCAGGTCTATCTTGAATATTTTCAGTACATGTAGTTCTAATATGATCAAGCTTTCCATCTTGCAAATTGGATATAATCAACAAAGGGTGAATTGGGAAAACTATTTGTTTTACACGGGCTGAATGGGCTGTAACATGATTTTGATCAGGAACCAAAGTGCCACTAGAGTTACTTTGGAAATAGACACGCAGAAAAAGAATGTTTTTGGAGAAAGAAACATCTAGTGGCAAATCGACAGTTTCTATGTAACCACCCTGCAGTAATCAGACTTAATTGTCTCTTAACAATACTTGCAGGTGCCCGTTGAAATCAACAAGCATTTGCTACCATTGACACTTGTGTGAAGATAGTCTATTAAACAATGTTATATGCAGCCTTTAGTATTTTTAGTTTGCAGTAACACAAATAAACTCAGAACTATTAAAAATACCTTTGGTTTTGAAAATCCTGTGGGGAAAACTATCTTTGTTATTGCAAGTCTGAAACACTCTTGCTCCTAACCCTATTTCTCATCAGCACAATTCTTGTTATAACACCATTTTCGATAATTCAAGGTTTCTTAGGATCCCAATTATTCTTTTGTAGCAGAGCTATCTGTTGATGTATGAGATTTTGCATTTTGATCTTGATGCTAGAATCTTGATAGGCATTTAAGCAAAGCATTCATCTGGTTTGTGGGACCACCAGACTTGGTTCCATACGCCAGGATACTATTTGGCCCATTGCCTATGAATTGACCTTACTCATAGTCAATCCATTTTGTCTTAATCCACACGTCCTCCAAACATAGACCACAAATCCTTTTCCTTCAGATACTTATCCAGCTCTGTGTAGATGCTTCAGTTGAATGTGCCTCAACTGCTACCCCCAGCAGTGCAGTCCAAACCCCAACTATTGGTTACCTAAAATATGTTCCTCCTCAGGTCACTCTACCAATCGACTTCCTTCTCCGTCATTGCTTTTAGATCCTTCTGCCTATAATAACAGGTCTTCTCTATATATTTTGTGAAACAATTGGACTAAATGGGCACCCCAGTGTGGCAACCATTCTATGATTCTTCAGGGCATACCTGTCCCACCACTGTCCTCAAACTGGGTGGCCTGATTGTTTTCTAGCAGATTCTCTTGCCATCTTGGTTCCATGGAGGTCATAAGACATAGTAGAATTAGGCCATTTGGCATATTGTGTCTACTCTGTCATTCAATCATGGTTGATCTATTGTTTTCCCCTCAGCCCATTCTGCCTTCTCCTTATAACCACTCACCCTCTTACTAATCAAGAACCTGTTAATCTCCGTTTTAAAAATTATGCACTAAATTGGCCTCCACAGCCACCTGCGGTAATGAATTCCACAGATTCACCACCCTCTGGCTAAAGAAATTCCACATTCCCCATTCCAAAGATATTCCTTTATTCCGAAGCTGTGCCGTCTGGGTCCAAGACTGTTCCAGTAGTGGAAACATCCTCTTCACATCCACTCTATCCAGGCCTTTTGTTATTTGGTAGGTTTTAATGAGATCCCTCCCTCCCCCATCCTTTTAAACTCCAGTAAGTATGGCCCAGAGCCATCAAACACTCCTAATACGTTAACCCATTCATCCCCAGGATCATTCTAGATGCTCTTCAACTCCAGCATATCTTTCCTTGGATATAGAGCCAAAAACTGCTCACAATATTACAAATGTAGTCTGACCAGTGCCTTATAAAGCATCAGTATTACATCCTTGATTTTTTTTTAATATTATAGTCCTCAAAACGAAATCTACCATTGCTTTTGCCTTCCTTACTATCGATTCAACTTGCAAATTAACCTTTTGGGAATCCTGCACCACCACAACCCAGTCCCTTTTGCACCTCCGATATCTGAATCCTCTCCCCATTTAGAAAATCGTCTACACCTTTATTCTTTCCACCAACGTGCAAGAATGCACACTTTGCAATACTGTATTTAATTTACCACTTCTTTGCCCCTTCTCACAACCTGTCCAAGTCCTCTGCAGACTCCATGTTTCCTCAACACTACCTCCCCTGCCACCTATCAGCCCCAGCTTCTCCAGTCTCTCCAAATAATGAAGGTCTTCTCTGGAATTATTTCAGTAAACCTCTTGTATGCTTCCTAAAACATTAAAATTATTGCTAAACTGAAGGCAGTTATCTTGTTCTGGTTGAACCATTGTGATCAACATGTTGACTGTGACTTCCTTGTTCTTGTATCTGTGCCTCTATTTAGACAATAGACAATAGGTGCAGGAGGAGGCCATTGGGCCCTTCGAGCCAGCACCGCCATTCAATGTGATCATGGCTGATCATCCACAATCAGTACTCCGTTCCTGCCTTCTCCCCATATCCCCCGACTCCACTATCTTTAAGATCTCTATCTAATTCTCTCTTGAAAGCAAGCAGAGAACCGGCCTAGCTTCCAGAGAACCTAAAGTCTAGCTTCTATTTTTGGCCTGTCCCCATCAACAAACCATGTAATATTGTATGTCATTCCACGGCAACCACTGTGGTTTTTGGCATTAATAGGTATGAGCGCTGTCTGTAAATGTGACTGAGGAAAAATCATCTGACAACCACCTTGTGGGTGACCTTGCAATGCACTGAGTTGCTGTTTTGAGGAGAACTGATTTAAATTTAAGTAAGTCTTGTGCTCATGAACGTTATCCAAAGGCTCTGTTAAATCCTTGCCCAGATATAGATGGGATATTTTCCATCATTGATATCCCTTTAGAATTAAGATTGCTTCCTCCACAATGTCCCAACTCCACGAACAATGTTTAGAAAGATCACTGTCCAATACTAGCATGCTATAGCTGTCAGATTTGGGTGAGAATGTCACATATCCCCACTTTGCATGATCTAGCAAGTGGGGAGAGAGCAAGTTAAAGATTCAGACTGTTCACCTTTCTTCAACCTGATGTGTTAACGATATCTCACTCCATTGATGCTGCTTGATCTGCAGTATATTCCCAGCATCTGGAGTACTTTGCTTTTGTTCCATTGCAGATACAGTTTCTGCCTGCTGTCACCCCTTGAGATGACCAATACGAAGATGAAATGCTCATCTCTGATGTTGCCAGATTCTGAAAACTATTCATTTAATGCTGTAAACCTGGAACTTGTGTAGATTGCTATATGTTCTTATCTCATTACCAAAGAATGAAAGAAACTGCGTAATCATATCGGTTGAACATTCATCTTTGAGCTGATTGACGTGTCTCTATTCGTAGCCACTCCACCCTGTGACCCACACAATACAATTAAAAGTTACTTTGCATTGGATGCAACCAAATGAGCAAAAAGCAAAGTGCTGGAGGAACTTGGTGGGTCAAGTATCATCGGTGGAAGAAAATGGACAGCTAACATTTTTTGTTCAGACTGGTGGAATAGAGGAGAGGTAGCTGGTAGAAAGAGGTGAGGGAAGGGGTGTGGATTGAGCTGGCAAGTGATAGGTGGATCGTGGTATGGTAGGCAGAGAAGAATGGAGAAAGTAACCAAGAGGTGTCTGCAAATGTACAACCTTGCAGTTTAATCAGCAAAAATGTGGACCATGTCATGGGCCACCAAATTATCTAGTGGTTCAATGGTACATGTACACAGTGGTACTTGTACACTGAAACTATTTTCATATACCGTTCAGTAAATATTTTGCTGTACAAGACTCGAGTACAAGAGTGTAAGATGGCGGCGACACAGTCAGAGTTGCAGGAGTCGGCCTGCCAGGCGATATTGTCCTTGCCCACCGCCGCTCCGTGCCGCTGTGGGACGTCTAATGCCCACCCTGCCACTTGCAACGATGCTTGATCTAAGTGAGCCCCAGGCTGCTGAACACATCTAAACGTGCCATCCTACTATAAAGTATTTGTTTATTATGGTGTTGAGTATAGAGATACCATGAAATGCTTTGTCTGCATGCTGTCCAGTTGATTCAAAGTATATGTGGACACAATCTAGCCTTGCACGTATAACAGCTCGTGCAAAAAATAATAATACCTAAGTGCAGAATATTGTGCTGCGTTGCTGTTACAGGGGAAAAGTGCAAAGTCGGAAGGTAGGTTGGAAGATCAGGACTACATACTTGCTTATGGGAGGACTGTTCAGTCATCTGATAACAGAGAGGAAGAAGCTATTTCTGAATCTGGTGGTACATGCCAGAAGGATTATGAACTCCGTAGTTTGGCAATCGGAGGAAGTTTAATTTGTTATTACAATCACTTGGCAGGATCAGAATACTGACGTCATTGCAGGGATACTTGATCTGCAACACATGTGCTTCTCTCCCCCAGAACAATCAGGCAGACTTGGAGAACGCAACAGAAGTGCTGTCTGGCTATCTGGAGAGGGACATATCCCAGGACTCCTTGCAGGACATCAAACAAAAAGTGCAAGACAAGTACAGGTGGGTTGACATCAATGATGGACTCGATGTAGACTTGTTGGGTCAAATGGCCTAATTCTACTCCTATGTCTTATGATCTATTTGGTATAAATCTGAAGTCCAGGGGCATCTGCAAGTGTGTTTACCCTGCCCGAGGTCCTTCAGTAGAGGTCCGTGTGAGTTTGCCAAGAAGGGGAACTATTGTTGCTCAGTTTCATGATTTTGTCATATGTCACTGGCAGTTTTACACTAAATCTTTTAATACTATTTTTTTAATTTCAATTATTTCCATTAGGAAAACTGGGCTGATTAACATAAACTGTTTTTGTTAATGTGGGACATGTCTTATACATTTAGTTTGCTTGTTAATAACCTATCATTTGAAATTCAGTTTAACTTATAACTTCTGTGCTGTAACGTCATATTCAATGTTGTTTGTGTTAACACAGAACATGGAAAATTACAACACAGCAACAGGCCCTTCTCAGTGAAACTTTAAACCCAATAAATGCACTTTTGACAAGGAAGGAAAACATGTTTTCTAATTTTACTGAATTTTAATTTATCATTAACCTTAGAATGCAAAATAATATCCTTAAGCCATTGCAAATAGTGTCTGAAGATGTCAAGGTAGGAAAAAAGACTAATATGTCTTCCTCCTAAATATTAGACTTCTGAATACAGTTCATTCAGAAAGTATTCAGACCCCTTCACTTTTTCCTCATTTTGTAATGTTACAGCCTTATTTTAAAATGGTGTTTTTGCAAAGTAATTAAAAAGAAATTAACTGAAATATCACATTTACATAAGTATTCAGACCTTTGCTATGACACTGAAAATTGAGCTTGGGTTCATCCTGTTTCCATTGATTATCCTTGAGATGTTTCTACAACTTGATTGGAGTCCATCAGTGGTAAATTAAATTGATTGGACATGATTTGGAAAGACACACACCTGTCTATATAAGGTCTCACAGGTGACGGTGTACGTCAGAGCAAAAACCAAGCCACGAAGACGAAATATTTGTCCGTAGACCTCCGAGATAGGATTGTGTTAAGACACAGATCTGGGGAACGGTATAAAACAATTTCTGCAGCATTGCAGGTCCCGAAGAGCACAGTGGCCTCCGTCATCCTTAAATGGAAGAACTTTGGAACCACCAGGACTCTTCATAGATCTGGCCGCCCGGCCAAACTGAGCAATCGGGAGAAGGGCCTTGGTCAGGGAGGTGACCAAGAACCCGATGGCCACTCTGACAGAGCTCAAGTTCCTCTGTGGAGATGGGAGAACCCTCCTGTAGGACAACTATCTGCAGCATTCCACCAATCAGGCCTTTATGGTAGAGTGGCTAGACGGAAGCCACTCAGTAAAAGGTACATGACAGCCTGCTTGGAGTTTGCCAAAAGGCATGAGAAACAAGATTCTCTGGTCTGATGAAACCAAGATTGAAATCTTTGGCCTGAATGCCATGTGTCACGTCTGGAGGAAACCATGCACCTCTCATCACCTGGCCAATACCATACCTACGGTGAAGCATGGTGGTGGCAGCATCATGCTTTGGGGGGTGTTTTTCAGCGGCAGGAACTGGGAGAGTAGTCAAGATCGAGGAAAGATGAATGGAGCAAAGTACAGAGAGATCCTTGATGAAAATCTGCTCCAGCATGTTCTGGGCCTCACTGGGGTGGAGGTTCACCTTCCAACAGGACAATGACCCTAAGCACTCAGCCAAGACGTCGCAGGAATGGCTTTGTAATAAGTCTGAATGTCCGTGAGTGACCCAGCCAGAGCCCGATAGAACATCTCTGGAGGGACCTGAAAATAGCTATCCATTGACACTCCCCATCCAACCTGACAGAGCTTGAGAGGATCTGCAGAGAAGAATGGGAGAAATTACCCAAATACAGGTGTGCGAAGCTTGTAACGTCCTACCCAAGAAGACGTGGGGCTGTAATCACTGCCAAAGGTGCCTCAGCAAAGTGCTGAGTAAAGGGTCTGAACAATTATATAAATGTGATATTTCAGTTGTTTCTTTTTAATTACTTTACAAACATTTCTAAACACCTGTTTTCGCTTTTTTTATTGTGGGGTATGTGTAGATTGATGATTTCAAATTGTTTAAATCCATTTTAGAATGTAATGTAACAAAATGTGGAAAAAGTGAAGGGGTCTGCATACTTTCTGAATGCACTGTATCTAAAACTAGAGTGCATGGGTTTAGAATAGATTGTAACATTTAGAGGAGCTCCAAGGGAGACCTTTTTAATTGAGGGTGTCTGGAGTATGTAGCTTGAGGGGGTTGTTGGAGGCAGAGGAGCTCAACATTAAACAAGTAACTGGATGAACACTTGAGTCACTATGGTGTAGAAGTGATGATAAATTGAAGATCTGTGGTTGACGATCGATCGGCAGGGGCAGGGGTGGGGCTTGTTTGTATGCTGTGTCACTGTGACTCTTCAACTTCAACATATCTGAAGCATGGGAGGAGCCATGTACAATCTAATGTTTAAGGTGTCTTATTGGGCCATTCAAATCTCCGTGTCTCTTTTCAGCGTAGCTAAGATTTCTGCAGCTAGACTCAGACGCCACATTCCAGGTAGTGCCTTGCAACCAAGGATATTAATTCCCTGACCAATTAGCTCTAAGCTTCCCGTCTGAAAAGTTGCCTCTCTGTTCCCTTTCTCAGATACTGTGAGAGCCGGAGGAAGGTGTTACTACAGCACGTGCATGAAGGCTATGAGAAAGACCTCTGGGAGTACATCGAGGACTGAGGCTCGGCTTGCATTGAACTGTCAACCCGTTAGCAACAGAGTGCTGATGCAAATAAAGTGGGCGGCACAGGCCCTTGCAGACACTGCTGGAGTTCTACCCTACTTTTTGTTAATGGAAAGTTTAAGTAAATTATATTGTAATAAAAAAGTAGATAAAAACCACAAAATGTACAACAGTATTGTAAGTGGATGAAGGGTGTGACACACTACAAACCCTCCAGCTTTGATCTGTAATGTAGCTACATTCTGAGAGCTGAACCATCTTCTGTTTCCTTTCATTTATTCATTTTCTCTGTGTGTAGTAATTGAACTGAAACTGTTTTGACCTGGCTCCTCTTTTCCAGCCAGTCATTAATTGTATGTAGGTTCCCTGTTTGTGAATGTTGATTGGCTAATGTAAGGCAGCACTCTGGGGTTACCTTTGTATATGACTTTTAAAAGGAGGACACAGTATTTTTCAAATTGTACATAGCGCATATGCATGGTTGAGCGAGAGCAAGCGTGGCACGTGTTTGCATAATGTTTAATTACAAAAAAATATTTATTCTTTAAAAACCTTCAAGAATATGTATATTTGCTGTGCAGTTTCTTTAGGTTTGTTAACCTTTGACCTCAGCGCTGTTAGTGGAATGTGGATTGAATTTTCTGCTCTTTGTCCTTCCCCTTTTAAAATGAAAAGCAAGTTTTTAACCTTGTGATATTCCATAGTACTAGTTGTCGACTCGAGCCGAGTCCTGGTGCTGTTGGGTTTCCCTAATGTTCACCGCTTCCCTCTTTTTCTCATTGCTTTTCTACTCTGCTACAGCTAACGACAGTCACCTCCAGCTTCGGCAGAAGCCCCCAGTACTTTCTATGTTCACTGTTGCTGTATAAAAATAAAGAAAATACCTGTAAAATTGTACAGATCTCGTCAGACAGTAGGAGTGATACAGACATGTAACATTTGGAAGAGAGCAATGTCCAGCCTGTCTCTCCCCACACCACCAGTGCCCTGATGATGATGATGATGATGATGATGATGATGATGATGGCTGCTGTCCTTGCTGAGTTCTGCCTGTATTGCAACGCCGGGGTAGAGAGGTCAGGGTTGAAGGATCATTGCTTGAACTGCTGCGTTCCCAAGCAGCAACTAAACCTCTGCATCAAATATTGGGTAGTTCTAATTTATTGTGTCATTTAATTCATTATATCAAAGAAAGTTGTCTGAGTAAGACCAGGCATTGGATTCCTTAACCCTACGTTGTAGAACATTTATTTTGTTACTCCTTTTGTTGCACTGGGACAATGTATTGTCAAATTCTCAAACAATGAAAGAATTGTAGCTGTAATGGATGAAACCATGACAAACTTACACAGTTGTAAAGCTTGAATACTGCAAAGCATTTACTGACGATAAAGGTTTAATTTGGGTAATCCTTGCGTGGCTTCCAGTACTTGTGAGATGAGAGTGTGGAGCAGGGCAAATAAGAAGCATAAATGTCTCGGTCATCATGTGTAGCTCACAGACATGATTGTACTCAAATTGGGAAGCATGCTTTTAATCTGCACTGTATTCTACAAACGAGAAGGGGTTTGAATCTCTTGGTTGTGGACTTGTCTGGGAGTTCATGGTTTTGACTACTCTGCAATCTCCAGTGTTGCTGTTGACTTTGCGTTGGAATGTGCAGTCACCTAGAAACGCAAGTAGAAAAAAGTATTTGTGTCTGGAATGCTCGCTAGGGTGTTTCATCTTGTACTGCAGTGTTCCCCAGTTGAAGGGAAAAGTACAAACCAGTCCCAATGAGAGTAAATAGCAGCGACTGTTCGGCAAATGGAGATCCGTTTGTTTGACCGTACCATGCAAACCCAGCAGGAAGCTGAGCGTCATCGCTCACTGAAGTCATCAACCCTACTTTCTGAAAAATTCAGGGTTGCTTACAAAATGGAAAAACTGACAAATTAGTCTTACCTGCAGGAATACTCTATGAATTAAGCCAAGGTCACCTGTGGCACTTTCACTTGCAATCGGAAGGTATAGACAGACACTTGTGCTTGCATGATGTGCTGTGTTCCTGTTTTTTATGAGTTAATCTGTCTAGGAGTTTAAGCAGTTTAGGTTTGCCGGTAGTTCAGTGTTAAGCACTGAAGTAACAGAGGTGTATCAGAGAAAATTGCTAACGGATGAGAAGGCCAGTGAGCTCTGTCCGTGCCAAGATATTGCACGAGAGGTGGATTCTCTTTTGGGAAACACCTTGCCATTGGGTCTGCTGTGTCATACAGCGGATGAACTGTTGGGGCTAGGGGGACTGACAATGCTAAAAATCCATTTCCATTCCACCTTTTCTTATGTGTCCTCCTTTCATCCAGGTCAGAACAGTTACTGAATGATTATCATGGGATTAATACATCGCACTGTTCTGGTCCAAGAAATACTGTTCTGAGGACATGTGGGTTTGGTACCAGCACAGTGAAACTTTAAACCCAATAAATGCACTTTTGACAAAGAAGGAAAAAATGTTTTCTAATTTTACTGAATTTTAATTTATCATTAACCTTAGAATGCAAAATAAATTCCTTAAGCCATTGCAAATAGTGTCTGATGTCAAGGTAGGAAAAAAGACTAATATGTCTTCCTCCTAAATATTAGACTTCTGAATACAGTGCATTCAGAAAGTATTCAGACCGCTTCACTTTTTCCACATTTTGTTATGTTACGGCCTTATTTTAAAATGGATTCTTTCTTTTTTTAAATCTTCAATCTACACACATTACCCTGGATTGAAGATATGAAAATAGGTACTTTTGCAAAGTAATTAAAAAGAAATTAACTGACATATCACATTTACATAAGTATTCAAACCCTTTGCTATGACACTCAAAATTGAGCTTGGGTTCACCCTGTTTCCATTGATTATCCTTGATGTTACTACAACTCGATTGGAGTCCACTAGTGGTAAATTAAATTGATTGGACATAATTTGGAAAGGCACACACCTGTCTACACGGTCCCACAGTTGACAGTGCATGTCAGTAAAAACCAACCCATGAAGACAAAGGAATAGACGGGATTGGGTCGAGACACAGGCCTGGGGAAGGGTACGAAACAATTTCTGCAGCAATACAGGTCCTGAAGAGCACAGTGGCCTCTGTCATTCTTAAATGGAAGAACTTTGGAACCACCAGGCCTCTTCATGGAGCTGGCCGCCCGGCCAAACTGAGCAATCGGGGAGAAGGGCCTTGGTCAGGGAGGTGACCAAGAACCCGATGGTCACTCTGACAGAGCTCCAGAGTTCCTTTGTGGAGATGGGAGAACCTTCCAGAAGGACAACTATATTTGCAGCACTCCACCAATCAGGCCTTTATGGTAGAGTGGCCAGACGGAAGCCACTCCTCAGTAAAAGGCACATGACAGCCTGCTTGGAGTTTGCCAAAAGGCTCCTAAAGAACTCTCAGACCATGAGAAACAAGATTCTCTGGTCTGATGAAACCAAGATTGAACTCTTTGGCCTGAATGCCAAGCGTCACGTCTGGAGGAAACCAAGCACCGCTCATCACCTGGCCAATACCATACCTACAGTGAAGTATAGTGGTGGCAGCATCATGCTGTGGGGATGTTTTTCAGTGGCAGGAACTGGGAGACTAGTCAGGATCACGGGAAAGATGAACGGAGCAAAGTACAGGGAGATCCTTGATGAAAATCTGCTCCAGAGTGTTCTAGAACGCAGACTGGGGCAGAGGTTCACCGTCCAACAGGACAACGACCCTAAGCACACAGCCAAGACGACGCATGACTAGCTATGTGACAAAGCTGTAAATGTCCTTGAGTGGCCCAGCCAGTGCCCGGATTTGAACCCGATCGAACATCTCTGAAGGGACCCGAAAAGAGCTGTCCATCGACGTTCCCATTCAACCTGACAGAGCTTGAGAGGACCTGCAGAGAAGAATGGGAGAAATTACCCAAATACAGGTGTGTCAAGCGTGTAGTGTCCTACCCAAGGGGTCTTGAGGCTGTAATCGCTGCCAAAGGTGCCTCAACAAACTATTGAGTAAAGGGTCTAAATACTTATGAAAATGTAATATTTCAGTTATTTATTTTTAATTACTTTACAAAAATTGTTAAACACCTATTTTCGCTTTTATTAGGTATTGGGTGTAGATTGATGATTAAACATTTTTCTTTAATTTATTTTAGAATAAGGCTGTAAAATGTAAAAAAAGTGAAGGGGTCTGAATACTTTCTGAATGCGTTTAAAGTGATATTCCCATTGGCTAAGCTTAAATGGTGGAGTACTGCAATGAAATGCTTTTTTGACAGCAAAGGCAGAATCAAGGAAAGTGGCATTTATGGTGTTCCTGAAAGTGTGATATTCGGAGCAGTTGCAGAAGTCTTGGGCGAATATTAAGGGGTGTTTATTTTCCAAGACAGATTGCACTCTAAGGATAGCCAGTGAAGGATAGTGGAAACTAGCATGGGATTAGAATCAGAATAACTTTAATGCTAAACTAAGTTATAATTGATTTCTGTTGCCATTATCCTAACATGTAATTTTGAAGACTGCAAGGTCTCAAATTGGGTTGGGCCATTCCAAGCAGATCAGTACTTTGGAACGAGGAGATTAAACGGGGGTCACGTCACAGATTTGCTGTTGGGAGCAGATGGGATGTTTCTTTTTCGCTATGTAAAATAGTAAGTTGGATTGAGAAAGTATTTGCAAAGCAGTAACTCTAAAATTAATGTTACATACCTTTCAACCTGACTTTCACCGGTTGTATGATAGCAATTGATCTATTTCAGTTGCAAAAAGAAAACATCTTGTTGGACCATCATCAAAAGAGTGAACACTTTGATGCACAGAGCCATCACTCTCAGATTGGAATAATTGTTACTAACAGATTTGCACACTTGGAGAACCTTGGCACGGAGAGATGAAATCGGAATTTATTGCCAGCCTCATTGTTGCTCTGGTTTGCAATGGTCAAGACGGAGCTGCTTGGAGATTGCTCCCCGGCAGGTCTCGTTTGAAGAACTGAAGAAGGGTCTTGACCCAAAATGTCACCTATCCTTTTCTCCTGAGATGCAGTCTGACCTACTGAGTTACTCCAGCTTTTTGTGTCTATCCTAGGTCTAATTAATCCATTTACTAACAAGTGCCACAGCATTTCAAATTTTGTGCGACAATGATCAGAACAGGATGGAGCAGGACAACCATGAAATGCAATGGGTGGGAAGGAGCTGCAGATGCTGGTTTACCAGATGTGGAGGAGGGGGCTGCAGATGCTGGTTTACCAGATGTGGAGGAGGGGGCTGCAGATGCTGGTTTACCAGATGTGGAGGAGGGGGCTGCAGATGCTGGTCTACCAGATGTGGAGGAGGGGGCTGCAGATGCTGGTCTACCAGATGTGGAGGAGGGGGCTGCAGATGCTGGTCTACCAGATGTGGAGGAAGGAGCTGCAGATGCTGGTTTACCAGATGTGGAGGAAGGGGCTGCAGATGCTGGTTTACCAGATGTGGAGGAAGGAGCTGCAGATGCTGGTTTACCAGATGTGGAGGAAGGGGCTACAGATGCTGGTTTACCAGATGTGGAGGAAGGGGCTGCAGATGCTGGTTTACCAGATGTGGAGGAAGGAGCTGCAGATGCTGGTTTACCAGATGTGGAGGAAGGAGCTGCAGATGCTGGTTTACCAGATGTGGAGGAAGGGGCTGCAGATGCTGGTTTACCAGATGTGGAGGAAGGGGCTGCAGATGCTGGTTTACCAGATGTGGAGGAAGGGGCTGCAGATGCTGGTTTACCAGATGTGGAGGAAGGGGCTGCAGATGCTGGTTTACCAGATGTGGAGGAAGGGGCTACAGGTGCTGGTAGGACGAGCACGTACAGCGCGCTGACGTCACAGAGCGGGGGAAGGCCGGGGAGGAGGAGGCGGCGCAGTGTCATGGCGGCCGGGGCCGGGGGTGAGCGGGTGCGGGGCCCGGGATGGGAGCGGGAGCGGGAGCGGGGCCCGGGATGGGAGCGGGAGCGGGAGCGGGGCCCGGGATGGGAGCGGGGAGCGGGAGGCGGTGGCCGCAGCGGCCGGGGGAGGAACACCGCAGGCCGGCGGGGAGGGGCCCGGGGCTGGTTGCCGTGGTAACGCCGGGCCCGGCCCGCACTGTGGTTCATCAGGTCACAGGAGATAGGAGCAGACTCAGGCCATTCGGCCCACCAAGTCTACTCTGTCATTCAATCACGGCTGATCTATCTCTCTCTCCTAACCACATTCTCCTGCCTTCTCCCCACAACCCCTGACACCCGCACTGATCAACAATCGAAGGGTCTCGACCCGAAACGTCGCCTATCTCCTTCGCTCCTTAGATGCTGCTGCACCCGCTGAGTTTCTCCAGCCTTTTGTGTAACCAACAATCTATCCATCTCTCCCACTAGTGGAAACATCCTCTCCACATCCACTCAGTGGTACTTTATGTCACTTGTACCTAGGGACTGTGGAAGGCCCTTTTGGCATACTGTTCATTAAAAATCTTACCATATATAGGCACAATCATACTTAAGTACAATAATGTGACAATAGTGGATTACACCGAGACAGTACACAAGAGGCTGTACATTTCCAGGGCTGTGGAGGAACCCCAGTGACCCACTCTGCTGACACTGTACAAAAGTTGCCCTGCACACACCAGTTACAGTTCCCAGCTCTCACCAAAAAGCTACACGCTCTAGTCTTTGACAATTCCAACCTTGGGAGAAAGGTTCTGACTATCTACCCTATCCACGCCTCCCTTTTGACATTCTAGGGAAAACAATCCGCATGTCTGTCCATCCTCTTCCTGTAGCCAAACACCCTCTAATCCGGTAAATTGTAGAAACAAGGAACTACAGGTGTCAGTTTCCAAAAAAGACACAGTGCTGGAGTCATTCATAAACCTCTTTCGCACCCTCTACATATTTTCCTGATCTGTACTGCCATTGTCTATCCATCGGCTTCAAACTTGCTAATAGTCTCTCTGACATTTGGAGGTCCAGACATTATCAGCATTTACCTATCACTACAACCTGTTATTAAAAACTGATTAATTGAACTGGAAAAATATGTGCTGACTTGTAGTGCAGGTTGAGAAGTTGGGACAGGAAATGGATCCTACAATCGTTGTTATTGGTATTTCATATGTTTTTAATAAACAGGCAGATTGTAAGGACTGTGAGCCTGTGAGTGGACTCGTTGGAAGTTGGTGCACCTTTTGAACTGTCCAACTGACTACTGCTCTCTTGCAACAGAATGGCAGATTTGGAGAAAGAACCTGTAAGTAACAATCAAATATCTAAAAACACAAGGTGACACGAGTAACAATAGACAAAAGACGATAGGTTGCAGGAGTAGGCCATTCGGCCCTTCGAGCCAGAACCGCCATTCAATGTGATCATGGCTGATCATCCCCAATCAGTACCCCGCTCCTGCCTTCTCCCCATATCCCCTGACTCCGCTAACTACAGATGCTGGAATCTTGAGCAAAAAACAAAATGATGGAGGAACTCAGAGGTTCAGGAAACATCTGTAGAGGGAATGGACAGATAATCTTTCGGATCTCGATACAAAATGTCCCTGGACTGTTGCCTCCACGGATGCTGCCTGACCTTAGGAGTTCCTCTAGCATTTTGTTATTTTGTCTTAAAACACAATTTGGGTATTGTTATTTCTTGGTATATTTTTACAGCGCATTTTTAAAACGTCACAAAAAAAAACAAAGCTTTCCAGAGACCTATAGATTAAATGTTTTCCCTTTCCATTTTGGAAAGTTTCAATCCATTTCCTTCATGGACATGGAGTGGATGTCTCCTAACTAGCACCAACAAATGTGCCCATCAGACCTAACATGTTTATTTTGTCAGGAGTAATAAGAATCAGATGCTTTGGGTTTTCCTTCCTCTATTGTGGTGCTTTACATTGATGGGACAGTGCGGAGGGGCTTTATTCTGGGTCTAACCTCTGCAGACCCTTAGTTTACTTTAGTTTAGTATTCCCATTTATACCAAAATACAATGGTAACATTTTTGTTGCATGCTATCCAGGTAGCGGAAAGACAATGCATGATTACAATCAAGTACAGATACAGAATAAAGGGCATAATGTTTAGTGCAAGACTGCTCTGGAGTGGTCACTGGGGCTCCAATAAATTACAACAAATTGGGAAATAGGAATGTGGTAAATATTCTTGGAAGATCAGGTTTCACTGACATGGGGGTGGGATGTGAGTTGCCATTTGATTCACTGCATTTCTGAATTCAATTTCTCCAGATTCTACAACAGTCTGATGCTTCAGCTGATATTAGGAAATTACGATCGAAAAAAGGTGATGTTCATTCTTCTGTTTAATTTATGCTTGAACCTATGAGAGTTAGTGTTACCCTCCTAGCCTTGCTCAGAGGTGTGCAGGGATGTTGTGTGCTGTCTCAGACATGCGCTGTATGTCGGGAGTATTTGGCCAGAGACATCACAGCCAAACCAATTCTTACATCAGCAATTGCCATCACATGCATCGACACCCAGAGAGTTAATGATCAGTAGCAACGTTCCCCACCCTTAATGGATGTTGCATTTATCTCTAACTAAATATTGGGAACATCAAACCCATCCAACTCCATATAGATAGCACCCGTAATAGGATCTCTACTGCTACGCCACTGCATCAGATGAGATGTTGGATCAGGAACATCCAGCTGTTGTACAAATGTAGAGGATTTGTAACAGCA
Source organism: Raja brachyura (assembly GCA_963514005.1). The sequence continues at coordinate 23,824,271 of OY740820.1, forward strand.
TATCTGTAGATTGTTTGGAGGGGAAATGACGCCTCATCTTGTTAGACTTCTGTTTTCTGAAAGGATTGTTGTGCCAGCAATTACGGGAACATTCACATTCCGGAGAGCGGTTTCTGAATGGTGTTTTGTGTTGATCTTCCCTATACAGCACCAGAACTTCCCATTCTGGAGAGAAGGAACTGGCTGATACATTTGCATTATATTAGGAAGGACTATGAGACCTGCAAGGTGAGCGTGGATTCATTTAACTGAAGAAGGGTCCTGCTTCCTTCACACACGGGCAAATACCAGTTCAAACGTGCACTGGGGAGGCCAGAGGGAAGCTCTCTGTTGCTGCAAAGCTAGCCAAGTGCACAAGCACAAATTGTAGTCAGATTTGCTTGGGGCTAAATTGCTGGTTACTTTTTCTGTTTCCTTCGAGTAATCCTTAGAAATATCCTGTCACTGGGCAGGGCAGGATAACGAGGAGCAGCTCTGTGCTACCATGGCATTGTGGACTGATTGTAGTTTGTATTCTGTGGGCAATCTCCTTTATCATATTGCTGATGTAAAAGCATATATATTCCTGCTATGAGCTACAAGGTGTCACCACTGCTCACTGCAATGGTGCTCTAGAATAGTAACTGGAGGAATATGATGCAGGCTTATACTGTTGTCTGTATTATCTTAAAATGCTCTTATGTTCTTTCTTCCAAGTGAGGAAAGTGGTTCTTCCAGTGTTTAATGAGTGAAAGGACTACCTTGTTGCTGGGACACTGGGCTGACGCTTCAGGAGACCATCAACAGTTGTCAATTATTTTTCAGGCAATCATCAAAGAACAGCTACAGGAGACGCAGGGGATGTGTGAATATGCTGTCTATGTACAAGGTGAGATGTTACACAATATACAGAGCAATTCTGGCTATTTAAAACTGTCGAACGTTAGTGGCTCTCTGAGTGGTGGGGCGGGGTTAGGGATCGTTGAGAAATTTGTGCTGCAGTTAGAAGCTGCTGATGGGCCTTTGGTGCTTCAGCAGCATTACGGAGAAGTGAGTTTGCTTTACTCCCAGGCACGGGTGAATGATAACGCACTGACTGTCCGGCTTGTAAGACAATGCTTGGCCATCTCATAAGGCAGTGGGAATGAGCGACACAATATGAACTGGGGTTATGAGGGAGTGAATCTGAGATATTTATGATAAACAAGCAGCTTTGGTGAATATTCCCTTCAGGCATCACCATACAAAAGGCCTGATTTATTGAGTATGTAGAAAGGAACTGCAGATGCTGGTTTATACTGAAGATATACACAAAGTGCTGGAGTAACTCAGAGGGTCAGGCAGCATCTCCGGAAAAAAAAAAGATGGGTGACATTTCGGGTCAGATGTGAAGAAGGATCGCAACTGGAAACATCACTCATCCTTTTTCTCCAGAGATGTGGCCTGACCTGCTGAGTTACTCCAGCATTCTGTGTCTATCTTCGCCAGATTCATTGACTTCCCCACTGGGCTGTGAGTGAGTGGTGCAGAACATCGAGGAGCAGATTGGAGCTCTCCCTTCCCTGTCACTGGCCATTGTAGCTCAGCTCTGCTCTGGAAGACACGTACACCTATTTCTGTGACTATTTTAAATTTGAGATCAGATGTTTTTCCTTTAATTGCAAATAAACAAGATATGGTCATCTGTTCATTTATCATCTATGAAGTTGCATCCTAATACAAAGTCAGTGATTGCGGTTTGGTATGTATGGTCTGTCAAGTATGTCCAAACTCTTGTTTCAGCACTAATATTCCGTTTGGAAGGAAAGATTCAAGAATCTTTTGAACTGTTTCAGACCTGTGCGATTCTAAACCCGCAGAACGTGGACAACTTGAAACAGGTTGCTAGATCACTGTAAGTTGTGCACAACAGCAATAACTGAAAGATGTCCATGTGGAGCAGGCTTATGCCTTCTAATTCTAATTCTGATCTTCACTGTCCTAATTTCCATACTATTCGGTAAATAGCCCTGTCCCTTCCCCATCGCACCACACAACCTGCTCGTGTCGCGACACCCTAACCCTCACAACCGCACGGCTATTTCCTTGCCCAAACCACAGATGCCAATCACCTAATTTCTATCTTCGTATATTGATAATTCTTATCCGTGAATAGAGATTATTTTTTGTTTCACACGGCCTCTGCCACCTCCTATTAGTCAGTTTGTGACAATTGCTCTGAGAGCTATCCTGTGACCTTCACCACCCACCTCCATTGTGCCTTCAGTAGTAATGCCTTCACATACTTTTCAAAGACTGTTCACCTTACCAGTGCTCTCTTCAACTCTGGTGTTGCCATTGACTTCAAAGTGCTTTGGAATATTGCAGTGTGTTTCCTTCCTGTCTTAGTGGAGGACGGCTGAATATTCACCTTTCTTCTTAGGTATTTGCTTGGGAAACACAAGGCAGCAATTGAAGTTTACAGTGAAGCTGCTAAACTAAATGAAAAGGATTGGGTAAGTTACCCGAGTAAACCTCGAGGACAACTACCACGTTGCACTATTAATTCAAACATGGATTTAAAAGTTTGAATGAACACATTCTACTGATTAAACCAGGGATATATTCACTGGATTTACTAACATTTTTACCAGCATTTCCAAGAGGAACTGGTGGAGTAGATATCAACTATCTCTGCTGGTAACGTAAAAATCATAGTTGAGTATGAAATTAAGAAACACACAGTGGGTGATAAGAGGTTTGGAATATGTTGCACATTTTATTAATCTATAAATGAGAATGAACACCATTCCAGTTGCAGATATCCCATGTAATTTTACCTCTGTTCCACTTACATCCATTTAGGAAATCAGTCACAATCTGGGAGTCTGTTTTATGCATTTGAAGAATTTTGAGAAGGTAACTAACTATACAACTTCTAAACCTTTCACTGCAGAATCATTTATTGTCTATATTTTTCTGCTCATCAAAACTAACGCTGTCAATGCAAAGAATGGATATTGTGCACAAAGTGTTTTGACATTTTGAAAGTGTCAAAATTAGGGTTTTAAACAAAGATGAATGTGAGTTGAAACTTGCTGCTGTTAAGACACCATCATGGAGAGAGTCGAGAGCAGACTGCATAGGTTGGATACTGCCTCTGCATTGTCCAGTCAAACACTCCCATGGCAGGGACAGCAAGGGTTAGAAAGCAACAAAACTTCTATAATATCCCATCACAAATTTCCAGAAGAGAAACACCATGGATTGGATACAAAGTAAAATGTCATGCCTTCTGTATTAAATTAGCTTGTCTTTACAACCATATAACAATTACAGCACGGAAACAGGCCCTCTCGGCCCTTCCAGTCCGTGCTGACCATTTATTTTCCCCTAGTCCCATCTACCTGCACTCAGACCATACCCCTCCATTCCCTTCCCGTCCATATACCTATCCACTTTACTTTTAAATGTTAAAATCGATCCTGCCTCCACCACTTCTGCAGGAAGCTCATTCCACACAGCCAGCACTCTCTGAGTAAAGACGTTCCCCCTCATGTTACCCCTAAACTTCTGTCCCTTAATTCTCATGTCATGCCCTCTTGTTTGAATCTTCCCTACCCTCAATGGGAAAAGCTTTGCCACGTCAACTCTGTCTTTCCCTTTCATCATTTTAAAGACCTCAATCAAGTCCCCCCTTAACCTTCTGCGCTCAAAGAATAATGACCTAACTTGTTCAACCTTTCTCTGTAACTTAGTTGCTGGAACCCAGGCAACATTCTTGTAAATCTCCTCTGTACTCTCTCTATTTTGTTGACATCCTTCCTATAATTAGGCGACCAAAATTGTACACCATACTCCAGAATTGGTCTTACCAATGCCTTGTACAATTTTAACATTACTTCCCTACTCCTATATTCAATGCTCTGATTTATAAAGGCCAGCACACCAACAGCTTTCTTTACCACCCTATCTACATGCGATTCCACCTTCAGGGAACTATGCACAGTTATTCGTAGATCCCTCTGCACAGCATTCCTCAATTCCCAACCATTTACCATGTACGTCCTATTTTGATTTGTCCTGCCAAGATGTAGCACTTCACCACTTTTCCAAATGTCCCAAATCTCTCTGTAGACTTTGAAAATCTACTTAATTATCCACAACACCACCTATGTTAGTATCATCTGCATACTTACTTATCCAATTTTCCACCCAATCATCCAGATCATTGATGTACATGACAAACAACAGTGGACCCAACACAGATCCCTGAGGCACCCCACTGGTTACCGGCTTCCAACCTGACAAACAGCCATCCACCATTACTCTCTGGCATCTCCCATTCAGCCACTGTTGAATCCATCTTGCTACTCCGCCATTAACACCCAAAGATTGAACCTTCTTAACCAACCTTCCATGGGGAACCTTGTCAAAGGCCTTACTGAAATCCATATAGACAACATCCACTGCTTTACCTTCATCAATTTCCCTAGTAACCTCTTCAAAAAATTCAAGAAGGTTTGTCAAACATGACCTTCCAGGCACAAATCCATGTTGACTGTTCCTGATCAGACCCTGTTTATCAGATGCTTATATATATTATCTCTAAGTATCCTTTCCATTAATTTGCCCACCACTGATGTCAAACTAACAGGTCTATAATTGCTAGGTTTATTCTTTGAACCCTTTTTAAACAATGGAACAACATGCGCAGTACGCCAATCCTCCGGCACTATTCCCGTTTCTAATAACATTTGAAATATTTCTGTCATAGCTCCTGCTGTTTCTACACTAACTTCCCTCAATGTCCTCGGGAATATCTTGTAAGGACGTGGAGACTTATCCACTTTTATATTTTTTAAAAATGTCAATATTTCCTCCTCTTTGAATCTCATAGTTTCCATAGCTACTCTACATTTTTCCCTTACCTCACAGAGTTCAAGATCCTTCTTCTTGGTGAATACCGAAGAAAATAAATTGTTCAATATCTCCCCCATCTCTTTTGGCTCTGCAGATAGCTGTCCATTCTGGCTCTCTAATGGTCCAATTTTATCCCTCGTTATCCTTTTGCTATTAATATAGCTGTAGAAACCATATGTCATGAGGTCATTGTTTAGAAAATTGCAAGAATAATTGGAACTTGATGGTCAACATGAATGTTGTGGGCCTGAAGGCCTTTCTTTATACTGACTCAAGGATATTTAAAATATTTTTAAAAACTGATGGTGTAAATTTGGAGAAACTACGTCCCCTAGTGGGAAAGTGTGGCGTTAACTGCAAGCTAGAAAAGAGGAATTAGAACACAAAAACAGGCTCTTTGGCCTACAACGTCTGTGCCAAATGTGATGCCCAACTATCTCTTATCTACCTGCACATAATCCATATCCCCACATTCCCTGCATATCCACATGCCTATCCAAATGTTTCTTAAATTCCACTATTATATTGGCTTCGACCACCAACCCTAGCAGCATGTTCTAGGCACTCACCACCCTCTGTATGTAAAATAAAAGCTTCCCCGCACATCTCCTTTAGACTTTGATCTCTCACCTTAATGCTATGTAGAAAGGTTGTGACTGTCTGCCACTGGTCTCTGGTGAAGGTGAGACGCATTATTGTCTCAGCACCTCTGGCTCAACATGATTGCCAATGCTTCCATCCTGATTTTGAACACTTAACTGCCATTTGGATATTACAAAACTAAGCGAGGGATCTGTGTTGGGTAAAGGTACTGAGGTTAAGGGACTTGTGGTGCTGAGCGTCCACAGTCCATGTCAGTGGCGCACTGGCTTCATGGAATAAATGGGGAGCTAAAATATCTTGTGTGCACCATGATTTGCATCTTCAGCAAGCCCGCAGATTAGCTCCCTTCAGCCTTCAGCCTTTGATGGCTGGAAGGTAAGTGATTTAGTGGCATGAGGATCACGTGTGACCCAGGGTGTGATCGTGCGTTGATTGCTTCTTGTCTATTTAACTCCAGTATCAGCACAATTCTGCAGTTTCTAACTTTGATCCCCATTCTGTTTGTTATTCACTGCACTTCATTGGAAGCTTGGACTATGGCTGCCTGGACTATGTTCCCTTAAATTCCTTCACAAAATCTCTTCTCTTCTCTTCTCTTCTTCCCAATCTCTTCTATTATGAGGCTGCCTAAATCCACCTCTTGCCCGAGCTATTGGTCACCTGTCATACTGATCTACCAAATATACTGATAACTTTAATATTAATTCCCCCCTCTGAGTTGCAGACATGCCCTGTCCGACCTGTCTCTGTTCTCACCCACTAACTGCTTCCTCACAGCTTACCCCAATGGAAACTCAAGATTTACCTATCATAGACATCGTTCCTTCCTGAAGCTTCACAAACATCTTTGCCTCTTTCCCAATTCTGATGAAGCAACTTCAGCCTAAAACGTCACCTTTCCGTTCCCACAGATGTGGCCTGACCTGAATATTTCCAGCATATTTTGTTATTACTGACAAATTGTTAGATAGCCCAGTATCCATTGTTAATGTTCCCGAGAGACATCTTGTATAGTTTTACTTCCTGAAGGGCACTTAAGTATCTGATTATTAAAAGCACAAAGATGGTGAGGTTAGTTTAAAAGGACTCTAAGTGAAGGGTAATTAACAGAGGGTACACTGCCGCCTGGAGCAAGGAGAGGATCTGGGCATCCTTGCAGCAAGATAAACAGGAGACAACAGGAGACAGAACTTGGCCCAGACAGGATGCCGTGCAAGAAGAGCTACTGCTTTTACATTGCTGAAACCTTGGCTCCTGGATTCATGCCAAGGCATCGGAGTGAATTGTACAACAGCCAGTCTGTTCCAGATGGTTCATCCCACAGGTCCATGTCCAGTACAAGATAGGAAAATGATTAACAATAATGAGATTTTGTTTCCCTTTGGGCTAGTATGCTAATGAAGTAGGTAGGAAGGATGGCCAATTCTTATTATTGGGAGTGTAATTATATTGTTGTATTAGAGGATGAATTTGAGAATGCCATCCCTATTCCTTGTATCGTTATAGAGCAGCATGGAAACAGGCCCATGGGCCCATTTGCCTGCATTTGGCTCATAGCCTTCAATGGTTTGTATCTTTCAGTTCACATTTAAATTACGGATATTCAGCAGGGTTCAGTCCTGGGTTTCAAGGCACTGGTTGCAGGGAAGGCTAAAGGACTTGTTAATCTTTGCTGTAGAATATGTAACATATCATTTGTGTCCTTGATTTTGAAGTGGTGCAGATTAACAAGGTCATAACAAAAGGCTGTCATCTCTGGAGGGTTTGATCTGAAATGTGGCTAACATGCAGTTAAAGAACTTTGCCATATTTGGATAACGAGGAAACTGACTGCAGAAAGGGACATCGGTCTGAGAAAAGTATAGGAAGGGTAAGAAGTCACTGTGACAAAGAATGTAAACCCCCAAACACCAGCTAATCTGTAGGCCAGAGTATAACTCAGCAAATGTGGGGGGAAGCAGGAAAGTTACTGCCATATTCATGAAAATCACAACCATCATTTAGATTTTTCAAATCAAGTTGACATGGGTATTGGGGATATATTTTGAGGGTACATTTGTAATGGTTTCTTACAGCAGTGCATGGAGGGACTGAGTGGAGGGCAGATGTTACAGATGAGGTGTTGTGGCAGGCCTGGTTCGGGCTGGTTGACCCACCCCCACCCCCACCCCTGCTCCTGTTCCTTATGCTCATGTTTCTGTGTCCACAGGCCAAGGTTCATCTGAACTGTGCACTACAAAGCAGCAAACATGATCTGACCTTCGTGGTGTTTGGGAAACTTTACCTGCTGGAGGGAAACACAGAAGGGGCTGTGGAGATTTATAAGAAAGCAGTGGAGTAAGTGTGGAACCGTGTTGAGTTGTGATTATTTCATTCATCCTACTATGATGTATTTGTTTTGATGTCTGAAGGAAATAATGCAGAGCAGAGTGCAGTGGGAGCCATGCTCAGTTGAGTGTAGTTTATTGTCACGTGTACCGAGGTACAGTGAAAAGCTTTTGTTTGGTGCTAACCAATCAGCAAAAAGACAATGCAAGATTACAACTACAGCGTATAGATACATGATAACGGATAATAACGTTTAGACGGGCGCAGTAGAAGTGGCAGAAGGTTACGGTTAGTAACGTGAGATTTCTCAGTGTGTTGATTGAAGTGAAGAGAGTTTGGAGAGAAATGGGAAGGTGGAGATCAGGGAAGTTGGGATATAGCTGGAGGTCGGTCTCCAAAGGCTGCTAACCAGATGAGCTGGGGGGGGCTGTGTAGGAAGGAACTGCAGATGTTGGTTTAAACCAAAGATAGACACAGAATGCTGGAGTAACTTAGCAGGACAGGCAGCATCTCTGGAGAGAAGGAATGGATGACGTTTCTGGTCGAGACCCTTCTTCAGACTTTAGCCCTTTCATGAATTTTGCAATGGAAATTTGACAAAGCATCGCAGCTGAGGGGAGAAATTAGGCACAGTGGGGGTGGGGGTGGGGGGAGAACAGGCACAGGGGGGGTGGGGGTGGGGGAGGGAACAGGCACAGGGGGGGTGGGGGTGGGGGTGGGGAGAGAACAGGCACAGGGGGGGTGGGGATGGGGGAGGGAACAGGCACGGGGGGGTGGGGGTGGGGGTGGGGAGAGAACAGGCATAGTGGGGGTGGGGGTGGGGGTGGGGGGAGAACAGGCACAGGGGGGGTGGGGGTGGGGGTGGGGGGAGAACAGGCACAGGGGGGTGGGGGTGGGGGGAGAACAGGCACAGGGGGGTGGGGGTGGGGGGAGAACAGGCATAGTGGGGGTGGGGGTGGGGGGAGAACAGGCACAGGGGGGGTGGGGGTGGGGGGAGAACAGGCACAGGGGGGGTGGGGGTGGGGGGAGAACAGGCACAGGGGGGGTGGGGGGAGAACAGGCACAGGGGGGGTGGGGGTGGGGGGAGAACAGGCACAGGGGGGGTGGGGGTGGGGGGAGAACAGGCACGGGGGGGTGGGGGTTGGGGAGAGAACAGGCACGGGGTGGTGGGGGTGGGGAGAGAACAGGCACGGGGGGGTGGGGGTGGGGAGAGAACAGGCACAGGGGGGGTGGGGGTGGGGGGAGAACAGGCACAGGGGGGGTGGGGGGAGAACAGGCACGGGGGGGGTGGGGGTGGGGGGAGAACAGGCACAGGGGGGGTGGGGGTGGGGGGAGAACAGGCACGTGGGGGTGGGGGGAGAACAGGCACAGGGGGGGTGGGGGTGGGGGGAGAACAGGCACAGGGGGGGTGGGGGTGGGGGAGAGAACAGGCACGGGGGGGGTGGGGGTGGGGGGAGAACAGGCACGGGGGGGTGGGGGTGGGGGGAGAACAGGCACGGGGGGGTGGGGGGAGAGAACAGGCACGGGGGGTGGGGGGAGAGAACAGGCACGGGGGGGTGGGGGTGGGGAGAGAACAGGCACGGGGGGGGTGGGGGTGGGGGGAGAACAGGCACGGGGGGTGGGGGTGGGGGGAGAACAGGCACGGGGGGGTGGGGGGAGAGAACAGGCACGGGGGGGTGGGGGTGGGGAGAGAACAGGCACGGGGGGCTGGGGGTGGGGGGAGAACAGGCACGGGGGGGTGGGGGGGTGGGGGTGGGGGGAGAACAGGCACGGGGGGGTGGGGGTGGGGAGAGAACATGCACGGGGGGGTGGGGGTTGGGGAGAGAACAGGCACGGGGGGGTGGGGGGTGGGGAGAGAACAGGCACGGGGGGGGTCGGTTATCTGTGGTGAAACCAGCAAACCGTAGCGGATAAGCAGAGTGGAGCATCATTTGGGGAGAATATCCAAGCAAAGACTTTGTCCTTGCTGAGAGAGAAACAGAATGATCCTGTCTTGCCCAATAACCCTTCTTCTCATTCTAATGATCAATTCAGTTTCTGTTCCGGACATCTGCTGCCACATCTGCTCAATACCCCAATATCTTTTTTATTGCCAGTATCTGTTGTTTTTGAGGTTATTATTTATTTTAACTCTGCCATTCCTTCTTACAGGAATTCTCCTGAAAATGCTGAGCTGTTGACAACTCTGGGCTTATTGTACCTGCAGGTAAAGTTCCATCTGGTGTTGTAAACCCTCCATGCGCCCACCTGGCTTTAACCATTTTCCCTGTCTTTGTTAACAAAGCCACTGCCTGTGTTTGTCAGAAAACATTTGTGTGAAATTTTAAAACAACATTTAGAAGCTTTGAGGAAGATGGAGTTTACTAAAATGGGATTGCTCGGTTATGGCATGGTGTGTTTACACACGGCTCACATATGCTGCCCACACTGCGTTAGTGCCCCTCTCTGGGCCACGCAGCCCCCCCCCCCCCCGTCCCGGTCCGTTTGCACACCTTGTCTCCAGTGCATTTACCTGTGGCCTTTATTGGCGGGTTGTGAAGGGTGATCTCACTGCTCCTCATGCTGACGATGCTCTGATGAAGAGCAGAGAAAAATGCAGTCATGTGTCAACTCGGTATAGGGCGGGTTCTGGGAACCAGCTTCAAAGTTGTCATGTTGAGTCCTATTCTCTGTACTCGTTTTCACCAAGCGCACAGCTAACAACGGCCTGTTTCCTTTATCATTGTTACTTTTTGCATGTTTCGTTCATTTGTTCTATATTTCTCTACATCACTGTCCATATCTCTCATTTCCCTTTTCCCTGACTTTCCAGTCTGAAGAAAAACGTCACCTATTTTCCCAGAGATGCTGTCTGACCCGCTGAGTTACTCCAGCTTTTTGTGTCTTTATCTTCGGTTTAAACCAGCACCTGCAGTTCCTTCCTACTAGGAATGCTGTCACATTGTTTATACATTTTATTAAGACTGAATGTAAAAATGTTTCTGGCTTTCAGCTTGGAGTATACCAGAAAGCTTTTGAGCATCTAGGAAATGCTCTCACCTACAACCCCAACAATTACAAGGTACTGATTCATCTGTTTGAATAGAACCTGCTGTGAAACTTCATAAGATTCAATCATTTAACAGACTAAGTTTATTGCTGAACAATCCCATTAAGGAAAGGTCCACAGCTGCGATGTCTTGTCACGTTTCCATTGAGAACTTCATGAAAGGGCTGGTCATTCACACAGAGGAGAAAACCTACGGCCAGTATGGCCTGAATGGGAAGTCCACACTGGAAGTGTGTAACTGCAATGTGGTGCTGGGAACGCACAGACTAGAGGAAGCTGTGAATTCATGTTCATGTTACAAAGTTAAGTGTATAGAGTACATTCTAACAGGACCAGGCTGGAGTTGACAGGTGGAACATAATGAGGAAAATGTCACATCATTCACATTGGTGAGAGATTGGAAAAGTCAAATGATATTTGAAGCTTGAATACGAGTCAGACCTGGACTTGTGAGGTGCTGTGGGGTGTCTGTACCACAGACTTACCTTGGATGGGTGAGCAAAGATTCACTTGGTTGACTTTGTAATTGGAAGTTTACATTGCAGGAGTTGACTAATTAACTTGTATCTGCTAATTACTGACCCCTCTGTCATGGGAAATGCTATTTTTATCAAAGTATTTAACATTGAGAAGCCTGTCCTTGTCACATTCCTGTGCAGCCACTCTGGTGCTCTCAGGAGTGTGTGCAGTGATTGAGCAAGTGTATGTGTAATCCCAGCAGATCCTCCTGTTCAGTTTTGGGGAAATTAGGGAGCATGGGGCTGAGGATATTGAACGTGGGTAGGTTAAGATACTGTGCATGTTCTTTGTGCAGAATGCAGATGCTAAACTGTGCAGGGTGGCTGTTTACTCAACAACATCAAGGCCTTTTAATCACGATGACTTGCTCTGGTAACTACATTTGGTTTTAGGTTTAGAGAAACAGCATGGAAAGGCCCTTCAGCCCAACCAGTCCATGCTGACCATTAGTCACCCTTTCACACTAGTTCTATGTTATCCAACTCCCTACACACAGGGCCAATTCACAGAGGCAAATTAACCTCCAATCCCGCACATTTTTGTTATGTGGTAGGAAACCAGAGCACCCGGAGGAAACACAGCCAGTCTCGGGGAGAATGTGCAAACTCTATATTATCAGCACCCAATTGAATCTGTGGGGCTGTGAGACAGCAGCTCCACCCGTTGTGTTAGATCTTTGTGTTACTTGAGGTGTGCCGTGTAATTCTAGGCTCCTGTTTGTTGTGTTCAGGCCATCCTGGCTGCAGGCAGCATGATGCAGTCTCACAATGACTATGACGTGGCATTGAGCAAGTACAGAATAGCGGCCCATGCCATCCCTGAGAGCCCGCCCCTGTGGAATAACATTGGAATGTGCTTCTTCGGCAAGAAGAAATACGTGGCAGTAAGTATGTCGATGAGCGATGAATCAGCAGGGAGGCTGGGGTTGGCTCCACTCTGTGGTAGGGAGCTTCTTTCATGGGAAGATATAAAATCTGGAGTTGCTCTGTGCTCCTGTGAAAATGGAGCCAAACTGTATACCAGGCAGCATCCCTGGAGAGAAGGAATGGGTGACATTCGGGTCGACACCTTTCTTCGGACCCGAAATGCCTGTTACCCCAGCATTTTGTATCTATCTTCGGTTTAAACCAGCATCTGCAGTTCCTTCCTACACGGCTGTGTAACACTGTCTCAGTATACCACTGCTATATACTGTATCTGAGATGCTGATCTAAGATGTATCTAAGTGCTTATGTATAATGATGTTTGTACTGAGCTGTATTTTCACGGTACCTCAGTACATGTGACAAATAAAGTGCCATCCCTACCTGTGATCAGACCTGCTGATGGTCGCATTGTGACAGGCAGCAACACCTTTCCACCTACCTGATCACATCATTTGTCCACGTCATCGAAAGTCCGCAAAAACAGAATCCCAATGAAGGGTTTTCAACCTGTAATGTTGACTGTTTCTCCCCTCATAGATGCTGGCTGGCCTGTTGAGTTTTCCAGCATTGTCTCCATTGACTGCTGATCCAAAACCCTTGTGTCTGTCTCTCCTGTGTACAGTCTGTATCAGCCCAGTAGAAACAGGTGTCCTCACTCTGGGGCGATGCAGCACAGTGGCTCAGGGCACCCAGTGTTACAGTGATAGTCCTAAATGCCAGCTCGCTGACAACAGTTGGATCTGGTGTTGTTGGTAGCTTGCTGGGCACTGCGGTCAGATGTGGGTAGCAAAATCTGGCATTCCCAAAACTCCAGATTAAAACCAGCAACATGTTTCACAGCATAGGAGCAAAATATCACTGGGTCCTGAGCATAACATTTGGTACCTCACCCTCAGCAGTCCATTCACATCTGCACCAGATGCTCATGTTCCTTATGGCATAAAAGGAGGCAATTTGGCCCATGGTGCCTGTGCTAACTCAAAGAGCAAATCCGTTCTTTCACCGTGTTCCCTGTAATCTAATATCCCCACGTCAACTGCCCCAGCATCTACACTGACCAATGGCCCATTTATTCACCATTTGTCAGATCTTTGCCGACCTACATACCTGGTGTCTGCTTCACAATCCTCCACCCACACTGAGATATCTGCAAATCCAGCAACCTTGGGTTCATTTTGCATCTTAATTCAGGCAATGTTAATGACCTGCCTGGGTTATGTTTACGTACCTTTTGCTGCAGGCCATCAGCTGTCTGAAGCGAGCTAGCTACCTGGCCCCCTTTGACTGGAAGATTCTGTACAACCTGGGGCTGGTGCACCTCACCATGCAGCAGTACGCATCCGCATTCCACTTCCTGAGCGCAGCCATCAACATCCACTCCAAGATGGGGGAGCTGTACATGCTGCTGGCTGGTGAGTCTGCATGGCACCAGCACACTAGTGGGTGGTGGCCCTGCAACATACTGACTGAAGGGCTGGTGTCACAAAAAATATGACACCACCCTCTGTGGCAGTCCCTGGGGGTTGAACATGACTTGTCTTTCCTCCAGTTTTGTGGATCTACAGCAGGGCCCAGGCTATAGACTGGGAGAATGCAGGTGTACAGCAGGGCTTTAGACTGTGGGAGAGCGGTATTTTACAGCAGAGCTATAGACTGGGAGAGCAGAGGGTAGGTGTTGATAATGGGATAATCCTTTCACATGCTTTGTGAACGTGGAGCTTGGCTTCTGAAAATACTCAATGATAATTGCACCCTGCAGCTGAGTGACCACAGCTAGATGAATGTTGTCCTGTAGATCAGCTGCACTGTGGTGGAATATTTGTCGGAGGCACCGTGTTGCAGAGAGATTAGGAAGTGTTCAGCTGCATGGACGACTGCATCCCGTTGGTCAGTGGGATATGTTGCAGGACAAGTTGTACCCCAGAGTGCAAGTCATCAAAGGCACTGACATAGCACATTAGACAGGTTGGCTTGATATAAATGTACCCGTCAGTAAGCACTGGGTGGGCAGGTGGTGGGCCGGGCACAGGTGGGGAGGTGGGCCGGGCAGGTGGAGGTGGTGGGGGGGGGGGGGAGGGGGAGTTGGTTTGGGCAGGTGGTGGGCCAGGCAGGTGGTGGGACAGGTAGAGGTGCTGCAGGTAAAGGGACTTTGCTGCTGCTGTTCTGTTTGTCACATTTTTGTATTTTCAGTGGCCTTAACAAACCTGGAGGATCCTGGTAATGCAAAGAGATCTTACGATCAAGCAGTGAATCTCGACCAGTGAGTATCGGACGGACAATTAGTTGATGGATCTCAGAGACTCAGTGGCATCTGATCACACAAAGTTTTCTGAATGGCATGGGAGCAGTGCAGTAAAGTTGCAGCTTCTGTTTTCCTAGTGCTTTGGCACCTGCCCACATGGTGAGCTGGAACAGACGGGGGTATTTCAGCAATTGCTGGCTTGTTCTGGGCACGAGGTTATCTAGGTTTACCTCTCCATTCCAACAAAGTGTTTGCAAGCTTGGACAGGGTGGGGGAGTCTTGACTACCTGCTGTCGTGTGCTGTGATCTGCTGTTTGAGTTTCGCTTATTGATATGGTGTACTGAGGCACAGTTTCTCAACTCTTCAACTCCCCCTCCCATTCACAATCTGAATTTTCTATCCTGGGCCTCCTCCATTGTCAGAGTGAGGCCCAGCGCAAATTGGAGGAGCAGCACCTCATATTTCGCTTGGGCAGCTTCCACCCCAGCGGTATGAACATTGACTTCTATAACTTCAGATAGCCCATGCTTTCCCTCTCCATCCCCTCCCCCTTCCCAGTTCTCCCACTAATCTCACTGTCTCTGACTACATTCTATCTCTGTCCCGCCCGCTACCCTGACATCAGTCTGAAGAAGGGTCTCGACCCGAAACGTCACTCATTCCTTCTCTCCAGAGATGCTGCCTGTCCCACTGAGTTACTCCAGCATTGTGTGTCTATCAGTGAAATGCTTTAGTTCTCAGGCTCTGATGAAGTGCCACCTTTCCCTGTGATATTTACCTGCCTTAGCAACAAGCTTCACTATCGACTCTGTCTCGGTTGTACTAAGTATTATAATTTGCACTATTACCAGGTATTACTGACGATTAATTGATTGTATTATTTCATATTTATCTGTGTGTTAGTGCATTAATGGGCCTATATAGCTGCAGCAAGTCAGTATTTAATTGTTTTGTTATGGGTAGTTAAATGCTCTTGCCACATGAGAATGTGAGGCTACTTTTGTGTGGCTACTCTTCCCATGATGATTGTTGTCAATCTACTGAACAGTCACAACTCTGATCTTGTTCTAAATTGATAATCTCACAGAGGTTAACCATGAAGCAGGCTCGCCATTCACCATTTGTCAACCACTTCTTCCTCTGCAGGTCAAATCCTTTGATAAATTTAAACTATTCAATACTGATGTATAACCAAGGGGACCGAAAGGGAGCACTGTACCAGTATCAGCAAATGGAGAAGAAGGTTAACCGGCTGAAGGAGAGCAGCAGCTCGCTGGAGTTTGATCCAGAGGTAAGCTGGTTCTTTGTAAAGCATCTTGTAACTGCATTCAAACAGAGCTGATCTAATCATGGAAGATCACGCACTTGGTGCAGGCACCGAGTCGTATGGTAACAGTCGTATGGCAGCATGGTCACTGCATTAAAACAAATTTGTATACAAAACAAAGCACAGAAGTAATGTCACTCTGATCAAGTCTTCAACTATTTTGCTCTTTTCTGGGGAGGGATATGGAGAGCTGAGGTTTTAGAAACATAGAAAATAGGTGCAGGAGTAGGCCATTCGGCCCTTTGAGCCTGCACCGCCATTCAATATGATCATGGCTGATCATCCAACTCAGTATCCTGTACCTGCCTTCTCTCCATACACCCTGATCCCTTTAGCCATAAGGGCCACATCTAACTCTCTCTTAAATATAGCCAATGAACTGGCCTCAACTACCTTCTGTGGCAGAGAATTCCACAGATTCACCACTCTCTGTGTGAAAAATGATTTTCTCATCTCGGTCCTAAAAGACTTCCCCTTATCCTTAAACTATGACCCCTTGTTCTGGACTTCCCCAACATCGGGAACAATCTTCCTGCATCTAGCCTGTCCAACCCCTTAAGAATTTTGTAAGTCTCTATAAGATCCCCCCTCAATCTTCTAAATTCCAGCAAGTACAAGTCAAGTCTATCCAGTCTTTCTTCATATGGAAGTCCTGCCATCCCAGGAATCAGTCTGGTGAACCTTCTCTGCACTCCCTCTATGGCAAGAATGTCTTTCCTCAGATTAGGAGACCAAAACTGTATGCAAAACTCCGGGTGTGGCCTCACCAAGACCCTGTACAACTGCAGTAGAACCTCCCTGCTATTGTACTCAAAACCTTATTGCCTGTTTGTTGCTCACAGTTGGTAGACATGGCTCAGAAGATTGGAGCAGCACTTCAGGTGGGGGAGAACCTGGTTTGGACTAAGCCTGGCAAGAACACCAAAACAAAGCACCGCGCAGCGCTGCCTGGCAGCAAGCTCACCCTGAACCAGCAGCCTCTGGGCTCCAACCAGGCGCTGGGCCAGGCCATGTCGTCAGCCGCGGGCTACAGCAAGACCATCCACCTGTCGGCAGGTAGGACCACTGCTTCCTCTTGCACAACACACTCGCTAGCTGTTAGTCTGTGTAACAGTGCGGGCTAGTAACAGTTTCTCCAAGTGCAGTCAGTGTTGGGCAGGGCAGCC
This sequence comes from Raja brachyura, assembly GCA_963514005.1. Next base: position 23,841,313 of record OY740820.1, read on the forward strand.
CCAACTTGTGCTTAACAGCAACTCACTGCTGATTCTTTCTGCAGATGGATGTCTGACTCGTGTCCAGAAACCTCCCTCCTTGCCCTTGGAACCAGAGTCGACGGCTGAGGATATGAACAGAAAGCAAACCCCAAGATAGCTTGGCTTAGCTCTCAGTTCCCACTCTGCTTCCTAGAATAGGTAATTAAAACCAGCACCATGCTGAACCAATGCCTTGGGGGAGAATGTTCCCTCTGCTGTTAGACGTCATTACTGCGGCATCACTGTTACCCACACATTGTTTGGCACAATTTTAAAGCATTAGTTTTGGTTTTCTATCTTCTGTGTATAAAGTTCAATTCACTGCAGCGTCTGAAAGAGAAAGATTGTTTCCGCCAGAATCCCAGCCCTCCCAAGGTCAACACCACAGTGTCAGGTAAGTGGGGCAACTCACTCTGCACAGACCCAGGACTGCGTTGCTGGCACCTGCTCGTACCAAGGTCACGTAGACATTTGCTTTGTCTGCGGTAACCCGTGTGGTAGCAACATTTTGTTATGTTTCTGAGCAGAGACTGAACTTTGAGGTAAAACATTCCATTATTTCCATCCCATAAAAGCATCTCAGTAAACTGGAGTCTATTTGTACAAAGGCTCCTCTATACAAGATAACACCTTACATTGGCTCCACAGAGGATGCTACTGTTGGCTAAAAGGTCAACGTTGATGGAGTTGCAGTCTAATGCTTATATCCTGGAGTCGATTGTATTTGTATAGTCGAGCTTGTCATCGCTGGAAAGCTGTCATTTTATCCTGGAGCATTGCCACTGCTGGGTTACTACATTCCCTGAGGCCAAGCAGTGAAGAGCTGTACTCAGCTCCTAATGATTACCTACATTTAATTACCCTGGTCCCTTCAAGAAACCCTCGTGATCCATATTTTTGATGTGATTGGAAAAAGGTTTCTGAACTTCTCGTACCTTTTCATTTGTCTGAAACCTTTAGATACTGAATCAATGGAGATAACATTCCTTCGTTCCTTTATCTAGCCCCCTTTGACGCACCTGTCATCCTGGTCCTGATCTTAGTTTTACTGGGACTGTTCTCATTTCTCCTCACAATTGAAACCTGTTCTTTAGGATGATTTCAGTAAATTGCAGCTTGTCCACACCTCAACAATCCTTCTTCAAACTGGGTCTTGATACCTGCAATAATATTCCATCTGTGGTCTAACCATTAATGTATATTGGTCTGAATAACTGGCGATTGGGGTTAACTGCATTTCTCTGGAAGAAGGTGTAATGGGATGGCAAGTAAACGAGCATTGTTTGAGGTGTATGCTTCAAGTCACTGCAGTTGGAGGGAGGCACAGATTCTGGAGCTACCTCCAGACCATAGACATGACTACTAGTGGTTAGGGTGGAGGTGCAGAACGATGCAGAAGGCCACAATTGGAAGGGTAGTGCTGGAGGGAAGAAAATTGATCAGAAAGATCAATATATATAAAGCAATTATCCCGGGAAACGTTCCTGTCGGGATCGCATCATCTCCACCACCCCGCCTGTACAAACTCCAGCCACAATTTTAGTTATTTTCCTTCACGTTAGACTAAGATATTCTTTTATCATGGTCAAAAATACAATTGCAATATTTTAACCGGGCATATTTTTAAGTTCAGACTGAGGGAGAGAAACCTGAATTATTGCAAGGTGACAGTGTGGAAGAATTCCAAACATCTGCAAAGGTTTTATTGTACACCGGTTTCTCCATAAATATTTCCTAAAATAAAAACTATTGGCTTTATAGTGTTCTTTAATGGTTTGTGTGTCAGATCATTCAATCACTATCCATTACTAAGTCGGCTTTGCCCTGAGCAACAGTCCTGGCATGGTCACAGGAGAGCGTGTCTAACCCACCCAGCGTTGCTTGTGACAATAGATTTCAGATATATATAATGCTTGCACTTTCGTACGTGAATGTTGCAGAGTCTGAACAGCATCTGTGAATTTGTAAAGCCTGTCCTTTTGCAGAAGTGTTGAGGTGTAGCATAGAATGGATTCAGTTACAAGCTAAACCCTTCATCCTGTAACTTTTACAAGTATGATCCACTTCGACTAAAGCACAGCGTTGGAAGAATGAATCTTCCAGCCCTGCTCGGCTGAAGCACTGGGGCTGAAATAGCTTCTTCCACCCTACTGCTGTGGTCTTACGTAGAAGGTACATCTGGATGGGCCACTGATGTTGGCTGCATTGCTCTCTAGGCCTCTGGATTACATCTGGAAACCAGACTCATGCAAGATCCAGCCCTGGATACACCTGTCTGCAGATTCCCCAGCTAATTTACACATCATCTTTCACCGGCTGAAAACATGAAAGATAGCCCCGTCCAAAAAACGAGTTACTCTCTTATCCCGATCATCAGCAAACTCATGGAAGGTATTGTTGACTGTGCTACCGAGTGACACTAAGTCATCAGGACCTCCCAGCTCCAGACACAGACAAACAGCTGAATTCCAAATGCACGATGAAAGTAAGTGTGCTGAAAATCAAGCTATCATTTGACCCAGTGTGATCCGGGAAAAACTGCTGCCACTGAATATAATGAGAGCTCCTTCATCCCTGCAGAAGTTCCTTCATCCACGATCTTTCCACTTCTGACGGTTTAATGGAAGGCCGTTCAGTGGTTTTCTGTGTTTAGTTGAGATGGTTGGCTCGGCAGCACATTGGGTTTGTCGGCTCTGGCTAAAGACCAGCTCAGTGAGTAGGAGCAACCATTCTCTTAACTTCTGTCTTTGATTAAGTTGAGACAGCCTCAAACCAGTTTGTGATGTGAGCCTCCAGCATAAACTGGCATCCAGCTTTCCTGTGCACCTCTGGCCTAGCTCCAATTGGGTAAACATCCACAGATCATCGTGAAGTCACTCACCCCCTAACCCCACCAACAGCTGGCTGCATTTTTCCCATCCTGAAGACCCCATCCTCATTCCTGGCAAAGATCTCCCTTTCTGCAAGCAGAAAGCAGTTGAACCTGATCACCCCTCAAGCTCTGAACCAAGCTAATGGATCACAATGATGCATGAATCCATCATATACAGGTGGTGGTACCTGCTGGTTTTGCTTACACTGGCAATGTAGACGACAAATAAATGTCTACATTCACACTTCCTATTGGTTGAATACAAAATGTATTGGAATTCCAATATTACATTAGAACATGAAGTTAAAAAAAGCCACTAAGTATGCTACTAGCAAAGTTCTTTGTACATAAAACTACAGTAGTTTGCATCATTTCTACAATCGTGATTAATAAACAATCTGCACCTTCTGTGTCCGTGGAAACCGAAGTTGCTTTTGCTAATGAAGACACTACAGAAGTACACCAGAGGTTTCCCAATTCTGAACACAGGCCAGAAAGAAAAAGGTTCTTTGTAAAAGATGGAAAAAGTGCAAAACAGATCTGACTGCCTACAACAGGGGCATGTTCTCTAAACGTTCACAACAGCTTCGTTCAGTTATATTCATTACAATAAATTTCCTTAAACAGTTATATTAACATTCATGGAGATGTACATAGGAAGCAATATTCACAAACATAGAAAAACCATGACTGTAGAAGCAAGTACAATGAGATGGGGAGAATGAGATGGAGAGAGCTTCCTGTAACTGAACCCATATATGGTTTAACATGTATCCTCATCGGAAGCAGATTGATGGGATTGGTTTGAGATCCATATACCTGGGACCAGTTCAGCCCAGTCCACTGAGGGCAAGTAACTGGGTTCAATACAGAATCAGGAACTGAAACCTACCCACAACACAATTAATGAGGGCAGGAACTCAAATTGATTTGAGGGTTTAATGCTGGCTATATAATCAAAACTCACTGATAGGTTTAATAAAGATCGTGCAAGCAAACCCCAGGGTAGGGCCGGCTTATCTTTCTCTTATGGCTAAATGATTCTCCAGTAGAATACATAAAGACAGTCTTCATATAAAATGTCAGTTGCTGCACACGTTTGCTTAAACCAATGTGCTTTGAGTCTTGCCGAGCCTCTTTGTGGATAGATTGTGCTGGTTGCATCTTTCTAATTGTGCTTTAATCAGCGAACTTGCCAAGTCCAGCAGGAATTGCTGACAGATCACAGTGATGAGTGCGGATACGGTGGCAGTTTTGTTGCAGTCTGAGTGCGATGCGCAGGAAGCAGGAAATGGCCATGTTATTGAAGCATCTTACACCAGCTGATGGTGAGGCGGTCAAATGTCACATCTGGATGCCAAAGTAACAATTCAACATTCTCTTTATAACACCAACAACGTAAACACGCAGTAAATAGACGATATCGAATGTCCAACACTATATCGGTACCTGCAGTACATTTCCAAACCAGCAGGGGTCCATCAGAGTCTAGGCTCATCAGATTCCAAGGCCTTGATTGGATTTGCATGATATTCACAAGTCTGGATCCACTGGACTGAAATTGTGACAAAGGCATTTCCCACGAGACTTAACACATGACGGCATGTTGCAGTCGGCCCTCCGGGAGTCTTGTGTACTTGCGCACACCCGCTCCGGTTTCAGTTTGAGTGACTGATGGAACTCCGATCTATGCTGTGGTAATAACGTTGAGATCCTTCATTAAGCCCGTGAGGTGCGCCATTTCTTCACTCAGCTCATCTGGGCTGTAGTTCTGCAAAAAGAGGCAGCGGGTTAATGTGTCGGCCCATCTCTACTCAGGCTAAGACCATCTAAGGGAACAGGTTGTGTTAAAGGATGGCTCCGTTTGAGTGAGGGTCTCACACAGGGACAGACCTGTGAGTGGTGTCCGCATTGTCCTAGCGGGACGAAGCTGCAACCACTTACAGAAGCTGTGATTGCCTAATCTCCACTCCCTGATTCTTCCCCCATGTTGCTGGAAATCAGCTCAGGATCCGAGTGAGGCAGAGGGGGGAGACTCAATCAGTGATGGTGATGGTTGAGGGGAATCCCCATGAGTCCCCAACGTAGGGGTGTAACAAGCCCACACAAGTCACTGAAGCACGAGGTCAAGGAAGGGACTGAGGGGTTTCTCCCTCTTGGGACGGAAGATCAGCGTTCAATGGCAGAACAACATCAAAGGGCCAAATGGCCTCCACCGACTCGCTCCTATAGTCTGGAGAAACATAGAAAACAGAAAATAGGTGCAGGAGGAGGCCATTCGGCCCTTCAAGCCAGCACCGTGGGCCGAATGGAAGGCACAGTGTCAGGGTAAGATTTGTGTAAGGGATAAAGCTCTTCAGGTGGGTGGTGGGGGGGTCTGTTGGGAGGTGACAGATCACAGGGCCCTGACTGAACGGTGAACCAGGCTTGGGGGAACGCTGATGTATTCACCAATGCCAGCGATCAAGAAATGAGAGGGATGGGAGTGAAAGTTAAAGGCTAGTTATAGGAATAAGAAAAAGTGTTTACATATTTTTTTTAAAGGTGAGATGTTTGGATAAATTGAGCAAAATCGATGAACACCAACACCTGAAAATAAAGGTGAAAGTTTGATGTGTTGTCACACCTCCTGTGAGGTGTTGTGCTAAATGGAGTGCATGGACATTGGTCCAAGCACTGGGGAAGGGAAGAGTAGAGACAGCACAGGCGAGGAGCCAACAGCAAACCTACAGTGTCGGAGTCGTCCAGCATCTTGGCAGATTCAGCCACGTCTGGGGCACTGGGCACGGTGACAGCCATCGGGGAACGGCTACGACCCAATGTTCCTATGGACGCCGTCTTCACCGAGTGCACCTGAGGGTTGGCCCCTGCAGTGGAACACCACGTCACAGCTTTAGCACAACTATTGTCAAGTCAAGGGAGTTTATTGTCATGTGTCCCAGATAGGGCAATGACATTCTTGCTTGCTGCAGCACAACAGAGTATTGCAAGCATAAATACAGAACAGTTCAGTGTGGCTGTATAGCATAGACCATATATATACACATAAATATACAGATAAAATGCAATAAGCTGTTATAGTTCAGAGTTTGCTGGTGAGTTCCTGTTCCTGAACCTGGATGTACCAGATTTCAGGCTCATGTACCTTCTGCCTGATGGCAGCGGAGAGATGGGTGTGTGGCCAGGATGGTGTGGGTCCTTGATGTTGGCAGCCTTTTTAAGGCAGCGACTGCGATAGATTCCTTCGATGGTGGGGAGGTCTGAGACGATGATGGACTGGGCATTGCACCGATTTAGTGAAAAACCTTGTTTTGCTTGCTATCTATTCAAATCACATCAAACTTGACTATAAACGGTTGTGCAAAGAGAATAAGCAGAACAGATCATAGTCTTACAGTTACAAAGAGCAGATAAAACAATGCGGCTGCAATGAGGTACATTGGAAGATTGGGACATTCTCAACAAGTGAGAGGTCTGTTCAGTAGTCTGCCACACCTGCCTAGTCTAGACAAACTCACTAGGCACGAGTCAGTCTAGTCCATGAGCCCATGGTAAGATGGCAACTCGGTGGCGCAGCGGTAGAGTTGCTGCCGAACAGCGCCAGCGACCTGGGTTCAATTCTGACTACAGGTGCTGTCTGTGTGGAGTTTGTATGTTCCCCTGTGACCGCGTGGGTTTTCTCCAGGTGCTCCGGTTTCCTCCCAAATTCCGAAGACGTGGAGGTTAGTTGGATAATTGTCCCTGTTGCTCATGGTAGACCTAGTGCACAGGTGATCGCTAGTCGGCGAGGAATCGGTGGGCACAAGGGGTTATTTCCGCGCTGTATTTCTAAACTAAAAAGTTCATTTAATTTATTGTTACATTATAGATGACCCAGCCTTGTTATTGAGGATAAGGCAGTGAACGTTCGGCCCAACAAGTCTGTGCTGGCCATTAATCATATTCCACCCCTCACCCACACACTGGCAGCAAATTACAGTGGCTAATTCTCTAGTCAGACCGCTCGTCTTTGCGATGTGGGAGGAAATCGGAGCTCACAGAGAGAACGTGCAAACACCACACAGACAGCATTGGAGGTCACTGGAGCTGTGAGGCAGTGGTTCCACTCGCTGCGCTGCTGTAAGCTCTTGTCCTGCGCGGCCCGGTGACTGTGGGGCCCAGAAACGGTGCCAGTGCCTCTGGCTCTGCCCTCACTCACCCGCCTGGGCCAACAGTGGTGTGCTGGACGAGGCTGCCTCGTAGCCGGTGCTGGCCGGAGGGATGGCGATGACCGCAAAACTCTTGAGAGGGTGTGAGGGGCGGACATGGGCAGTGGGGACGCTGCGGTTAGAGTCCTCGTCCTGTGAGCCAGGCAGGTAGGTGACGCTAGGCACATCCGTCTCCAGGCTGTCCACGGTGCGAGTCTGTGAGCTCAGTGCCGGAGACATGTCGCTGTTCGGGGTGTTCCGTACCGATTCTGGAACACAAAGTGTCAAAGGTCAGCACTCCAGACACAAGCCAAGCCGTCCACAATCCTCAACTGTCTGTAACTGGGAGAGTCTCTGTCTGTAACTGGGAGAGACTCTGTCTGTAACTGGGAGAGTCTCTGTCTGTAACTGGGAGAGTCTCTGTCTGTAACTGGGAGAGTCTCCGCCTGTAACTGGGAGAGTCTCTGTCTGTAACTGGGAGAGACTCTGTCTGTAACTGGGAGAGTCTCTGTCTGTAACTGGGAGAGTGTCTGTAACTGGGAGAGTCTCTGTCTGTAACTGGGAGAGTCTCCGCCTGTAACTGGGAGAGTCTCCGTCTGTAACTGGGAGACTCCGCCTGTAACTGGGAGAGACTCCGCCTGTAACTGGGAGAGACTCCGCCTGTAACTGGGAGAGTCTCCGCCTGTAACTGGGAGAGACTCCGCCTGTAACTGGGAGAGTCTCCGCCTGTAACTGGGAGAGTCTCCGCCTGTAACTGGGAGAGACTCCGCCTGTAACTGGGAGAGACTCCGCCTGTAACTGGGAACAAAGACTCCGCCTGTAACTGGGAACAAAGACTCCGCCTGTAACTGGGAGAGTCTCCGCCTGTAACTGGGAGCAGAGTCTCCGCCTGTAACTGGGAGAGCCTCCGCCTGTAACTGGGAGAGTCTCCGCCTGTAACTGGGAGAGCCTCCGCCTGTAACTGGGAGAGCAGAGCTGCACACAGAGGGCTCATCTGTCTGAACCTTCCAATGAGCAGCTCTGCACAGCTGCCATGCCTGTACACTGAAACCTTTCAACTAAACCACCGTTTGTCAGTCAGCAACAATTTAATCCAGAAAATTCAAAGCAGAACCAAAGTTTCAAAAGGAGGGGTTGTGACCGTCCCGGCAGGGCATGCGGGTGAGATCCCCACTCCCAGCCCAGTGCCCCCCTCTGCCATACTTGTATCCGTACACCCCACCCAGTCTACAATGCACCAGTGGTCCAGCAGTGTACCCCACACACACTCCCTCCTCGTGTTCTGTTGACATCGCTCCCTCTCCCTCGTCCAGACGTCTGGGAACATTTCCCAATAAACTGTCGCACTAATGACTCCACTTTATCTCGTATCACCCTCAATCTTTGAACACACGAGCTGCACTAACAGTGACCCATCCGATCCTTCCTCGGATTGGAGTCATGACTCCACCTCTCCCAGCCTGTGGTCCCAATCTCTCCCCTTCTCCTGTCCGTTTACTATCTACTACCACGCAGGAGATGCCACCACTGTTCCCCTCCTCTCCCCTCCACCCCCTCCTCTCCCCACCGCTCCAAACACTAGCCAAGCGCGATAGCCCCTCAGAGTTTAAAGGGCAACGCTGTGTTCAGCCGTATGGTGAAATGTTCCCAGGGTTCCCCTAGCCCCCGTGGTCGGCTGCGGCTGCGGCTGAGCTTGAGTTGCCAGGTCTCACCTGTGGAATTGGCCCTGTCTAATGAAGAGGCGAGTGGGCGGGCGGCCATCTGGTGGCGGAGGTAGCTGCGGGTTGGGGAGGAAGGCCCGTCACAGTGGTGATGATGATGAGGGTTGTCGAGTGAATGGATGGGATGGGCACTAATCACAGCTGTGAATGAACATAACACAGAGAGCACTTCATACACAGAGCTGACTGCAGAGATCCAGACTCCCACCCACTGCCCCAGACACAGTCAAAGCAGCATCCACACCTCACACACACCACCGCTCTAATCCCACGCGCTTCCTGTGCCTGCACACCTGCTGGTACCCAACTCAATCCCCATCACTCCACCTCTCTCTTTACACCAAGGCCCTGTCTGCCTCTCCCTTGCTCAGAACTAAATCTCATGGAACTATTTCCAAAAAACCCAGGGACCCACGTCTGGGGCTCACGTCTGGGACCCACGTCTGGGACCAACGTCTGGGTGCTACATCTGGGACCCACGTCTGGGAGCCACGTCTGGGACCCATGTCTGGGTGCTACATCTGGGGCACACATCTGGGACCCACGTCTGGGACCCACGTCTGGGACCCATGTCTGGGTGCCACGTCTGGGACCCACGTCTGGGACCCACGTCTGAGACCCACATCTGGGTGCTACATCTGGGACCCATGTCTGGGACCCACGTCTGGGACCCATGTCTGGGTGCTACATCTGGGACCCACGTCTGGGACCCACGTCTGAGACCCACGTCTGGGTGCTACATCTGGGACCCATGTCTGGGTGCTACATCTGGGACCCACGTCTGGGACCCACGTCTGGGTGTCACGTCTGGGTGCCTCGTCTGGGTGCCTCGTCTGGGACCCACGTCTGGGACCCACGTCTGGGTGCCTCGTCTGGGTGCCTCGTCTGGGTGCCTCGTCTGGGACCCACGTCTGGGACCCACGTCTGGGACCCACGTCTGAGACCCACGATTGGGACCCACGTCTGGGACCCACGTCTGGGTGCCTCGTCTGGGACCCACGTCTGGGACCCACGTCTGAGACCCACGTCTGAGACCCACGTCTGGGACCCACGTCTGGGTGCCTCGTCTGGGTGCCACGTCTGGGACCCACGTCTGGGACCCACGTCTGAGACCCACGTCTGAGACCCACGTCTGGGACCCACGTCTGGGACCCACGTCTGGGGTGATGTTGTCAAGCTGGGCCTTTCCAGCTCGACAGCATCTTTCCTATAATACAATGCCCAGAACTGACCACAATACTGTAAATGCGGCCTCACCAACATCTTATACAACTGCAACATGACCTCCCACCTTCTACACTCAACACTCTGGCTGACGAAGGCCAATGTGCCAAACGCCTATTTGCCCATGCTGTCTACCTGCGACTCCACCTTCTGGGAACTATGTACCTGCATTCCTAGATCAGGGTCCTCACAGGTGTCCAGACTGCTTGCTGCAGCCTGCCTTTCTTCCCCCACACTGTACCCACATCTCCTTAGCCATGCTCATTATTTGGCGATGTTTTAAATCGCAGTCACACACACACTTGCACGCACGCGCACACACAACACGCACGACTGGAATGGAGTTTGCAGCTTATCAGCCAACAGAAGCCACAGACAAAATGGATTTAAACAGCTGACAGCACGATCGTTAGTTATCCGAACACGTTTCAGTGAAGTACCCCCGTGATCAGTGACAGTGCGGCAGCAGCACGGTCTGGTCAATATCCAAGCATCAATTAGACCTCCACAATATTCATGAAACCCGAGTCTGGATTTTAAATAATGTGATAGAAATTCTCCTAATATGTTGGAAACTTTCCAGTGAATTTTGCCCTGAAATATTTGGCATCAATTATCTATTTCTTTCGATTTCACTGAACAGATTTACAACTATGGGTGATTTTGGAATGAGTGGAGAGGGATTTGTGGAGACGGACTATGTGGGGATGTGGTGGGTGAGTGGTGCCTCCCTCCTGGGAGACCTAACGCTGGGGGAGGGGTCATCAAACGGAAATGGGGTTTCCCCCGAGACCATGGGTCAGGGAGGGGTCGTGGGTCAGGGAGGGGTGGTGGGTTGTGGGTCAGGGAGAGGTCGTGGGTCTGGGTGGTGAGTCAGGGAGGGGTGGTGGGTCATGGGTCAGGGAGAGGTCGTGGGTCTGGGTGGTGAGTCAGGGAGGGGTGGTGGGTCGTGGGTCAGGGTGGTGGGTCGTGGGTCAGGGAGGGGTTGTGGGTCAGGGTGGTGGGTCGTGGGTCAGGGAGGGGTCGTGGGTCAGGGTGGTGGGTCGTGGGTCAGGGAGGGGTGGTGGGTCAGGGAGGGGTTGTGGGTCAGGGTCGTGGGTCAGGGAGGGGTCGTGGGTCAGGGTGGTGGGTCAGGGAGGGGTGGTGGGTCAGGGAGGGGTGGTGGGTCAGGGAGGGGTGGTGGGTCAGGGTGGTGGGTGACCCTCTCGCTCTGTGGGCCCAGACCCTCACCACCCGCTCTGCGTGAACATCGCCCTGCGGAGGGAAGGAGCATCAGACGTACGTTGTGGAGGCTGAGCATCGAAGGGCATCATGATCTTGGGTCGCAGCCCCCGCCGACTGCTCAGCGATGACACGCCATCTTCCTGCTCCCGGCCTGTGAACACAAGCAGCCGTCACCCAACGCCCGCCAACACAACCGGGCAGAGCCGGCACAGAAACCACCTCGCACCCACCCACCCTCCCTCCCTCCCTCCCACCCACCCTCCCTCCCTCCCTCCCACCCACCCACTCCCCTCACCCGGGTCCACCCGGCACCCACAGACCCGTCCGTCACCCCTCGGTGGGGGAGAGGGGAACGTGGCCACGACTGACCCAGGTAAGAGTTCCTGCGCGTGTGCTCTTTGTCCACGTTGTCCGCAGGGCTGATGTCCTGGGAATTGCGGGGAATGGGGGTGTCAGTCATGACGGGGTTGGGATCGGGGGACTTGTCGATGGGCTTCAGCTCCAGACGTTCGTGATGAATCCACAGGTCTGGGGGCTTCACATCCTTCGAGTTCCCTTTGTACTTGTGGGATCCGTTGGCAGCTTTACAAGCAGCTCGCTTCCTGCAGGCGAGGGGCAGTGGCAGTGAGTGCAGGAGTACAGTGCCCACCCACCCTAACCCACTGCACCGCACGCCCACCCCCATCTCACCCCCACTCACCGCACGCCCACCCCCATCTCACCCCCACTCACCGCACGCCCACCCCCATCTCACCCCCACTCACCGCACGCCCACCCCCATCCCACCCCAATGCCGATCCCATCCCCACTCACCGCATGCCCGCCCCACCCACACTAGGTATGTTACAAAACTTACCTTCGGAGGCGCTGCAGTTCTGCCACTGGCCGTGTGCGCGACTTTGGCGCCTTTGAGCGGGGGCGGGGTTAAAATACGGTTTTCTCCTGCCTGTCCGAGATATATTTTCTCGGGTGCTAGCTAATGCTGAAGAAACCATGGGCCAATTTCAGCACTGGAGTAAAATAAAAATCCACTTCTAATGCCGTCAACGCCGACAACGGGACGGATTTCACGTACAGGACAGCTAAAGGTAAGCCGTTTATTTTACATATAAACGTGCTTCTTTGGATTACTTTAATCCAAATTTTATGTTGCGAAAAGGTGATTTAGGCCCCATACGAACCGGCAGTGTTTTTCCTGCCGATATGAGGTTTAAATTCACCGTGTTCCACAAAATCCCACCCGCTAGATGATATAAATGGCCATTCATTTACGGGAATTAAACACTAAATTCCTTCCATTTGGCCTATATTTCATGACAATGAGATTTTAAAATCATGTTATATTGTGAATTCTTGTTTGACTGTTATTTGGACACTTAGGCTATTTAAAAATGTTAATCTTTTCTTAAGAAATGGATAGATGTTTACATCTAGTAATTGAATTTTGTAATTAGCTACAATTAGGTAACTAACTAATTATATGCTTTAATTTCAGGTCATCCAAGTAAGATTGTTTCATATTTGTTTCAGAATGCTTCAATCTATAATAATTGAAATTTTATTTCAGTCCTCTTAATTTTTAAGAAAGTTATGGGCTTTTGACTGTCCTCGATCACAGCTTTTGTGTTAAGTCAATGGAAAAGCAATAGAGAACAAGATGCTAATTTCCGAGTATGAAAATGACCATAACTTTTTTAATACTGAAGATATGAAAGTGAATTAGGTGTCAAATTAAACTTATTTTTATGCTTTATCTGATGGGATAAATTGCAGATTTGATTTTTTAACATTTTATAACATTGCTACCCACATCCCACCCCACCCCCATGCCCACCCCACCCCCACCGGCTCACTTCTTCTGCTGGTAGTTGGTCCGGCGGGTGCAGATGAAGGCGATGATGACCACCATGATGATGGTGAAGACCCCGACAGAGATGATGATGATCAGCATGATGTTGCTGTCCAGGGTAGAGGTGGGGCTGCCGTGGGGGCTGTTGTGACCTGTGGACAAAACATCAGCCATGAGGGGGGGGGGCAGGATCACAGGACTGGGGTCGCCGGGCGATGCACGGTCACTGCAGGGTCATGAGTTCTCCGGGGTCGTGAGGTCACCGAGGGATGCAAGGTCATTGGAGGTCGTGAGGTCACTGGAGGTCGTGAGATCATGAGGTGATTGGGATGGGGGGGCTGTGCGAGGGGAGTGGCGAGGGGCTGGGTTGGGGAGAGACAGTGACTGCTACTCACCACTGATGGAGTGCCGCGTGTCGGTGCCCAAGTCCATGGACGGCGGGTGTTTGCCGAGTTTGCCAGATCCTGGCGCTGTGGAGAGACAGAGATGGGTGAACACACACAGAGACGGGCAGGGCGCACTGGGACAACGAACGTCACCACCCCAGCACACAGACGGGGGCAGAGTGAGGAATGGACAAACTTGCCCCGGCACCATTTGCCAAGGTCGGCTGGGTGTTCCAGTGCCAGCCGGGTGCCAGCGCTCCTGCTGCCCCCTTCCTTGCTGAATGGCACTGTTGGTTCACTGGGTATTGGTGCAATAGTCAGGTGTGGGAAGGTAGAAAGAATGTGATCATCTTTGGCCAGCTCCCGGTCTCCAAACCACAGAGCAGTTCCTTCTCATCTCCTTTCTAAATGTATGTCCTTTTATTCTGAGGCTGTGGCCTCTGGTCCTAGACTCTCCCACTGCCAAGGGCCGCAGTGCGTTCATCCCGTTCGGATGCGGACACCAGACCCTGTGCTGACCACCTGGTGCCAGGCCTCACTGAGACAAACGTCTGGGCCTTGGGTAACAACTCAAGGAATACCTGGGAACAAAACAGGTGAGGTTGGGGGAGGGGGTGACCAAGCCCCCAGCACTGGGCTGACTCAACACTGGTTCACACTGAAGGTCCAGAGATCAAAGGATTGTGACGTGAAACAGCACAAGATGAGTGAGTGGTGACCAATAACAAGAAGCAGAGCAATGACCTCGGTCATGAGCCACTTTGTCTGCTGACTCCGCTAACGGGTCAGACACACCAAAGAGAACATCACAAGCACTTCAATCCATCATGAGGATAATCAGAAATACAACCAATCACTGGGCCCCTGCTGCTGCCCACTGGGCCCCTGCTGCTGCCCACTGGGCCCCTGCTGCTGCTGTCCACTGGGCCCCTGCTGCTGCCCACTGGGCCCCTGCTGCTGTCCACTGGGCCCCTGCTGCTGCCCACTGGGCCCCTGCTGCTGCCCACTGGGCCCCTGCTGCTGCCCACTGGGCCCCTGCTGCTGCCCACTGGTCCCTGCTGCTGCCCACTGGGCCCCTGCTGCTGCCCACTGGCCCCTGCTGCTGCCCACTGGGCCCCTGCTGCTGTCCACTGGGCCCCTGCTGCTGCCCACTGGCCCCTGCTGCTGCCCACTGGCCCCTGCTGCTGCCCACTGGGCCCCTGCTGCTGCCCACTGGGCCCCTGCTGCTGCCCACTGGGCCCCTGCTGCTGCCCACTGAGCCCCTGCTGCTGTCCACTGGGCCCCTGCTGCTGCCCACTGGCCCCTGCTGCTGCTGCCCACTGGCCCCTGCTGCTGCTGCCCACTGGGCCCCTGCTGCTGCCCACTGGGCCCCTGCTGTTGTCCACTGGGCCCCTGCTGCTGTCCACTGGGCCCCTGCTGCTGCTGCCCACTGGCCCCCTGCTGCTGTCCACTGGGCCCCTGCTGCTGTCCACTGGCCCCCTGCTGCTGTCCACTGGCCCCCTGCTGCTGTCCACTGGCCCCCTGCTGCTGCCCACTGGGCCCCTGCTGCTGTTGTGGGTTGTGGCCCAGACGCGCTGCATCGCTGAGCGGCCCCTCACCTTTCGGCGTACGGAACTGCACGAACTCGGACAGGGGGCCCATGCCTTTAGAGTTGCGGGCCTGGATCTTGAAGTAGTAGGTGGTGTCGAGCGTTAGGTCCTGGATCTGGTGAGTGAGTCTGTCCCCGACCACTGGCTCGATCACCCAGTCATGGATCTCGGCATTGATATCCGTGCTGTAGTAGATGATGTAGCCTGTGGAGAGAGAAAGAGAGAGACGGCTCAGACAATACTCCCACCGATTCACAGGCGCGGCCAAACCACGCTCCAACTCCAACCTTACGCCATGCACAGCTCCTCGACACAAGAACGCACATCCCTGACTACTTACCCTTCTGTGGGTACAAGCCTACACCCTTGACTCGCCCCCGTCTGCTGCCCATGCCCTGTACCCACCGGTCTGTTCTGGCCACTCCCTGACCCACAGCTCACCCAGTTTATCCACCGCAGTTACAGCATTATGAGCATCAGCCCCGGCTCGCAGTGATCTTGCCCCAGCACCCGTGCAGCCTGCCCCAGCCCCCGTGCAGCCTGCCCCGGCCCCCGTGCAGCCTGCCCCGGCCCCCGTGCAGCCTGCCCCGGCCCCCGTGCAGTCTGTCCCGGCCCCCGTGCAGCCTGTCCCAGCCCCCGTGCCGCATGCCCCCGTGCAGCCTGTCCCGGCCCCCGTGCAGCCTGTCCCGGCCCCCGTGCAACCTGTCCCGGACCACGTGCCGCCTGTCCCGGCCCCCGTGCCGCCTGTCCCGGCCCCCGTGCAGCCTGTCCCGGCCCCCGTGCAGCCTGTCCCGGCCCCCGTGCCGCCTGTCCCGGCCCCCGTGCCGCCTGTCCCGGCCCCCGTGCAGCCTGTCCCGGCCCCCGTGCAGCCTGTCCCGGCCCCCGTGCAGCCTGTCCCGGCCCCCGTGCAGCCTGTCCCGGCCCCCGTGCAGCCTGTCCCGGCCCCCGTGCAGCCTGTCCTGGCCCCCGTGCAGCCTGTCCCGGCCCCCGTGCAGCATGCCCCAGTGCAGCCTGCCCAGTACCTGTGATCTTGCCGTTGGCCTCTGACGGTGGCTGCCAGTTGACAATGATGGTTCTGGGCTTGCCCTCCTTGCTGACCACGGTCAGATCCTTGGGGGGAGATGTGGGCACTGCGGATAGGCAGGGAAACGAGGGGCACTCTGGTTTATTACTGCCACGTGGACTGAGTTACAGAGAGGCGCCGTGTTTAAAGTGCCGCGATTCATGGGACACGGTGAAGCTGGCAATTACTCCCGTTGTTGGGCTGCATCATAACCTGCCGTCCCACCGCACCACACAGCACGGCATTACTGAATGTTCACACCATTGAGCTGTAAACAGTGTGGATGCTGCTCCTCTAGCTTGCAGTCGGCTCTCCGCAGCAATGGGGTGGAGGGCGGTGTGGTGAGCGTGGCAGTGGGAAGCGGGTTAGTATGACATTGGCTGGGCTAGATGGGCAGAGTGGACAGAGTGGGGCTGCCCAATGGAGCGGACACATACCCTCACACACTGCCCCCTGGGGACAGTGGACACATACCCTCACACACTGCCCCCTGGGGACAGTGGACACATACCCACACACACCGCCCCCTGGGGACAGTGGACACATACCCTCACACACTGCCCCCTGGGGACAGTGGACACATACCCACACACACCGCCCCCTGGGGACAGTGCTGGGACACGTACCCACACACACTGCCCCCTGGGGACAGTGGACACATACCCACACACACCGCCCCCTGGGGACAGTGGACACATACCCACACACACCGCCCCCTGGGGACAGTGGACACATACCCACACACACCGCCCCCTGGGGACAGTGCTGGGACACATACCCACACACACTGCCCCCTGGGGACAGTGGACACATACCCACACACACTGCCCCCTGGGGACAGTGGACACATACCCTCACACACCGCTCCCTGGGGACAGTGGACACATACCCACACACACCGCCCCCTGGGGACAGTGCTGGGACACATACCCACACACACCGCCCCCTGGGGACAGTGCTGGGACACATACCCACACACACTGCCCCCTGGGGACAGTGCTGGGACACATACCCACACACACACCGCCCCCTGGGGACAGTGGACACATACCCTCACACAACGCCCCCTGGGGACAGTGCTGGGACACATACCCACACACACCGCCCCCTGGGGACAGTGCTGGGACACATACCCACACACACACAGCCCCCTGGGGACAGTGGACACATACCCACACACACCGCCCCCTGGGGACAGTGCTGGGACACACACCCACACACACCGCCCCCTGGGGACAGTGCTGGGACACACATCCACACACACTGCCCCCTGGGGACAGTGCTGGGACACACACCCACACACCGCCCCCTGGGGACAGTGCTGGGACACGTACCCACACACACCGCCCCCTGGGGACAGTGCTGGGACACACACCCACACACACCGCCCCCTGGGGACAGTGATGGGACACACACCGCCCCCTGGGGACAGTGCTGGGACACGCACCCACACACAGGTGCGGCAGCTACAACACGTTCGTCTATCACTGAACCGCTTGTGTTTGATGGACCGTACCCGTTTCAAACGTGGTCCCGTGTGCCGTCATGCTCCAGGTGCTCGACCTCCGGCCCTTCGTCACCTTCACAGAAAACTCGTAGAGAGTGTTGGGCTTCAGGCCTGAGACGATGTAGCTCAGCGTGTTGGTGTCTGCCGTCTGGGAAGCAACCATGTGCACAGTGTCAGTGCATGGGGTGAATGCTGAACACATTGACCAGGTACTCTTCCCCTCACAGGGCAAAGGGTCACTGCACCCTCACCCACCCCCACCCCCACCACGTAATCCACCCACGCACCCCTCACCCACCCTCCACCACACTCGCCCCTACCCCACCCCGTACCTCCCCCACCCCCACAACCTCTCACCCACCCCCACCACACTCGCCCCTACCCCACCCCGTAACTCCCCCACCCCCACAACCCCTCACCCATCCCTACCCCATCCCCACACCCACCCCCCCACACCCTGGGCAGATGTGGGGGGCAGGCTGGGGTTGGCAGCCCACCTTGTACTTGGTGTTGGCGGGGTAGTTGGTTTTCCAGCGCACGGTGTAGGAGCGGGAGTCGGTGATCTTCTGGTTCTTGGGCAGCGAGCTGTCTGCCCAGGTAACGCGGATGGTGTCGTGGGTCAGCACTGTGGCCTGTACACCAACCGGGGGCATCATGGGGCTGGGGTCTGGTACTGGAGTGTATGGATTATTGAAAAGATCAAATAAATAAACATCTGAAGGGTCAAAAGGATTTGAGGGATAAATTAAACAATATTTGCGGAAAAAGTAAATGGTGAATTGAGCAAGGAGGGGGAAGAGAAGGCAGAGTGAGGTGGGGAAAGCAGTGAAGCAGGAGGATGAAGTGGAGGAGAAACAAAGAAAGACAGAGTTAGGGATTAGAGCAAGAGATCCATGTACAGACAGCTCACATTCACCCACCTCCCACCTCACTAATGTCCACAACACACACACTCACACACCAACACACACGCACCCCCAACACACTCACACCCCCAACACACTCACACACCCAACACACTCACACCCCCACACATTCACACTCCCAACACACTCACACTCCCAACACACTCACACCCCCAACACACTCACACCCACACATTCACACTCACACCCCCAAAACACCTCAACACTCACACACCCAACACACTCACACACCCACACATTCACACTCACACCCCCAACACACTCACACCCCCAACACTCACACCCCCAACACACTCACACACCCACACATTCACACCCCCAACACACTCACACACCCACACATTCACACTCCCAACACACTCACACCCCCAACACACTCACACCCACACATTCACACTCACACCCCCAACACACTCACACACCCAACACACTCACACACCCACACATTCACACTCACACCCCCAACACACCTCAACACTCACACACCCAACACACTCACACCCCCAACACACTCACACACCCACACATTCACATTGACACACCCACACATTCACACTCACACACCCACACACACACACTCACACAGCCAACACCTGGAGTGGTCGCGGCCCAAACACACTCCTGACTAATGCAACGACTGGATCAGCCAGTCAACGGCCAGCAGGTCACACGTCCAATACCCCGGACACTGGGACCCCCTGGACACTGGGACCCACTGGACACTGGGACCCCCTGGACACTGGGACCCCCTGGACACTGGGACCCCCTGGACTGGGACCCCCTGGGACCCCCTGGACACTGGGACCCCCTGGACACTGGGCCCACTGGACACTGGGACCCCCTGGACACTGGGACCCCCTGGACACTGGGACCCCCTGGACACTGGGACCCCTGGACACTGGGACCCCCATGGACACTGGGACCCACTGGACACTGGGACCACAAAGGTCCATGGGCACTGGGTGACGTTGCAGGAAGAGCTCACATCACTGTTGGGATTTAGACCCTGACCTCCACTGATGGTCATCACTGACACCCTGGTCACCTCTCCCCTCTCTCCACACGTCCTGTCCCAACCCTCTGCCTCCTTTCACGTCTCTACCTCTGTGGGCGGTGTGAAGGAGAATAACTAGTGAGCAGGTGATTATATATATACTATTGATGAACAGACTGGGAATATTAGCTTACTGCGATCATTCAGGGAGTTGCTGGATTTCACACAGGGCGACATTATTACTGGCCTGGCACAGCATTCACCCCTGAGGTACTAGAAATGCCCAGGCGGGCGGGCGGTCAGCGTGGGTGCAGGCAGGGCCATACGGGCAGGGTCACACTGATCCCACACCTGTGGCTAGCTGCCGGGGTACTGAGTGTGTGGGGTGAAGAAGGGGAAGCACGCATGGGAAGCCGGCCCACTGTTCACATCAGTCCTCAACGCGCTGGAGAGGAGGGGAACCAGAGGTCCCCAGCAGCAGAAGCAGCAGCAGCCTCTACACACACCACCCACTACTCCAGCAGACAACAGGTCCAGCAGCCAACATTGAGTTAGTTATAAAGGAGCAAGCAGCCTGAGAGGAACATTGGCAAGGTGGGCAGGGTGTGATGTAGACATGTACAATCATGTGCTGTTACCGCTTAGTGGTCTGGTGGCCGTACTCTCGTACAGAGGGATGCCCTCTCCGACCTTGTTGTATGCCTTCAGTGTGATCACATAGTGAGAGTTGGGCTCTGGAAGAGAAACGCAATGCTGAGTACCTGGAGCCCAGCCCTTAGCCCCTTAGCCCCCACCCACCCTACCCCACCCTTAGACCCAAGCCCATGCTCCCCTCCATCCAGGCCCCCCCACCCTACCATGTCCCCCCCCAGGAACTCACCCAGGTTCTCAATGGAGTAGTAACGCTGCTTGTAGTCGACGCGGATGGTCTCCGCATGAGGACTGCCAATGCCGTAGCCGATGGCGTAACCCCTCACCACGATGTCCTGGTCTTCAGGCGGGGTCCAGCTCACCACAATGTGGTTGATCAGAGGGCGCACGTGGAGAGAGCTGGGCTTGTCCGGAACCCGCGACTCTGTGTAGGACGGAATGATCAGTACATCCAAGGGCAGACCCTCCACCCGCTGCCCAAACGCCCCACTCACTCTGCACTGCTTTCCCCATCCACTCTTTCCAGAGACGACCTCACCCTCTACCTCCTCTTGGCCTCCAAACAAAAGTCCAGAACCAGGGGCCACAGTTTAAGAATAAGGGGTAAGCCATTTAGAACGGAGACGAGGAAACACTTTTTCTCACAGAGAGTTGTGAGTCTGTGGAATTCTCTACCTCAGAGGGTGGTGGAGGCCGGTTCTCTGGATACTTTCAAGAGAGTGCTAGATAGGGCTCTTTAATATAGCGGAGTCAGGGGATATGGGGAGAAGGCAGGAACGGGGCACTGATTGGGGAAGATCAGCCATGATCACATTAAATGGCGGTGCTGACACGAAGGGCCGAATGGCCTACTCCTGCATCTAATGTCTATTGTCTAAAACAGTCCCAGTCCCTCCAATCTCTCCCTGTAACTGTGGTCCACATCCCAGACATTCTCTGCATCCTCTCCAATATTCCCTATCCCGTGCCAACAAAATGGATCCCAATGCTCCAGCTGAGGCTGGATCAGGATCTACCAACGGTTCATGAAAAGGGAGGGGACGGGAAGAAGTGACTGGTGGTGGGGTCACGTTGGTGGCGACGGAAATGGCTAGTGGGGTGAAAGACGAGGACTTGTCTGTAAAGGAACTGCAGATGGACACAAAAAGCTGCAATAACTCAGCGGGTCAGACAGCATCTCTGGAGAGGAGGAAACGGTGACGCTTCAGGTCGAGACCCTTCTTCAGACGTCTCACTCCTTCTCATCAGAGATGCTGTCTGACCCGCTGAGTTACTGCAGCTTTTTGTGTATCCTGCATTAAGAGGGACGTATATAGTATTATGAGTGGCATAGATAGGGTAGACAGTCAGATCCTTTTTCCCAGGATGGAAAAATCAAATACTAGTTTCAAGGAGATGTGTAGGGCAAGTTTATTCACACAGGGTGTGGGGTGTCTGGGCCGTGCTGCCGGTGCACGCTGGTCAAGACAGATACGAAAGTGCCATTTAAGAGACTTTTGGATCGACCCATGGACATGCAAGGGATGGAGATATGGATTATGTGCAGACAGATAAGACCTGGTCCTGCCATCATGCTCATTGCAGGCACTGTGGACTCAGCACACACACTGTGGGCTCAGTACACACACACTGGGCTCAGTACACACACACTGGGCTCAGTACACACACACTGGGCTCAGTACACACACACTGGGCGCAGTACACACACACTGGGCGCAGTACACACACACTGGGCACAGTACACACACACTGGGCGCAGTACACACACACTGGGCGCAGTACACACACACTGGGCGCAGTACACACACACTGGGCGCAGTACACACACACTGGGCTCAGTACACACACACTGGGCGCAGTACACACACACTGGGCGCAGTACACACACACTGGGCGCAGTACACACACACTGGGCGCAGTACACACACACTGGGCGCAGTACACACACACTGGGCGCAGTACACACACACTGGGCGCAGTACACACACACTGGGCGCAGTACACACACACTGGGCGCAGTACACACACACTGGGCTCAGTACACACACACTGGGCGCAGTACACACACACTGGGCGCAGTACACACACACTGTGGGCTCAGTACACACACACTGGGCGCAGTACACACACACTGTGGGCTCAGTACACACACTGTGGGCTCAGTACACACACATTGGGCTCAGTACACACACACTGGGCGCAGTACACACACACTGTGGGCTCAGTACACACACACTGGGCTCAGTACACACACACTGGGCTCAGTACACACACACTGGGCGCAGTACACACACACTGTGGGCTCAGTACACACACACTGGGCTCAGTACACACACACTGGGCTCAGTACACACACACTGTGGGCTCAGTACACACACACTGTGGGCTCAGTACACACACTGTGGGCTCAGTACACACACACTGGGCTCAGTACACACACTGTGGGCTCAGTACACACACACTGTGGACTCAGTACACACACACTGGGCTCAGTACACACACACTGGGCTCAGTACACACACACTGTGGACTCAGTACACACACACTGGGCTCAGTACACACACACTGTGGGCTCAGTACACACACACTGGGCTCAGTACACACACTGTGGGCTCAGTACACACACACTGGGCTCAGTACACACACACTGGGCTCAGTACACACACTGTGGGCTCAGTACACACACACTGGGCTCAGTACACACACACTGGGCTCAGTACACACACACTGTGGGCTCAGTACACACACTGGGCTCAGTACACACACTGTGGGCTCAGTACACACACACTGGGCTCAGTACACACACACTGGGCTCAGTACACACACACTGGGCTCAGTACACACACACTGGGCTCAGTACACACACACACTGGGCTCAGTACACACACACTGGGCTCAGTACATACTCCGGCCCGAAACGTCACCCATTCCTTCTCTCCAGAGATGCTGCCTGTCCCGCTGAGTTACTCCAGCATTTTGTGTCTATCTTGGATGTGAACCAGCGCCTGCAGTTCCTTCCCTTAGTGACAGGGTGAACTGAAACTGGTGTCAACATCCTTTGATGGTGATGTGTGTTGGGGTCTCTGGAACTGCTGGGCTACAATGCTGGCAACTACTCTGAACCTCTCATCTACCGAATGTACTTGGGTTTGCTTTGATTTATCGCCTGCACAACAAAACGTTTCACTGTACCTCGGCGCACGTAACGAAACCCAAACCTAAACATGTAGGAAGTGAGTGGACGGAGGAGCTCATGTTGTACTTGGTCTGCCTGTAACTGGTTACTTGAAAAGGCAAAGTATCTCTAACAAGTGTGAAACATGAAGGATAACTGCAGAAATATGGCCATTCTCACAGAATGTAACACGAGCGGAGACACAGGAATCACCGTTCCCTTTTCCTTACCGTCCAGGTCACTTTCAAAGGTCTCGGCAGACACCCAGTCTGATGACGGCCCCGTGCCGTTGACGGTGATCGCAGACACACGGAAACTGTACTCGGTGTTGCGCTCCAGCCCTGAGACACAGAGATGTTAAACACCGCACACTCACTGCCCCTGGGGCTGGACACAGCCACACACTCCCCCCCCCCCCCCCACACGCACATACCGCACACATCCCCCCCACACACACACACACCCCCACACACACACACACACCCACACACACACCCCCCCCCCACACACACACACACCCACACACACATCCCACACAGGCCCCACCCCCACACACACACACACACCCCCACACACACACACACACACCCACACACACACACCCCCCCACACACACACACATCCCACACAGGCCCCACCCCCACACACACACACACACCCCCACACACACACACACACCCCCACACACACACACACACATCCCACACGGGCCCCACCCCCACACACACACACATCCCACACAGGCCCCACCCCCACACCCCCCCACACACACACCCCACCCACACACGCCCCACCCCCCTCACGCCCACCCCCCCACACGCCCACCCCCCCACACGCCCACCCCCCCACACACACCGCACACATCCCCCCCACACACACACACCCCCCCCACACACACACACACACACACCCCCACACACACACACCCCCACACACACACACATCCCACACAGGCCCCACTCCCACACCCCCCCACACACACACCCCCCACACACACGCCCCCCACACACACGCCCCACCACCCACATGCCCACACCCCCACACCCCCCCCCACACACACACACCGCACACATCCCCCCCCCCACACACACACCCCCCCACACACACACCCCCCCACACACACATCCCACACACGCCCCACCCCCACACGCCCCACCCCCTCACGCCCCACCCCCACACACACCCCTCCCCACACACACACACCGCACACATCCCCCCCACACACACCCCCCCCCACACACACATCCCACACAGGCCCCACCCCCACACCCCCCCACACACACACACCCCCCACACACGCCCCACCCCCCACACGCCCACCCCCCCACACGCCCACCCCACACACACACCGCACACATCCCCCCCACACACCCCCCCCCCCCACACACACACCCCCCCCCACACACATCCCACACAGGCCCCACCCCCACACCCCCCCACACACACACCCCCCCACACACACACACCCCCCCCACACACGCCCCACCCCCCACACGCCCACCCCCCCACACGCCCACCCCCCTACACACACCGCACACATCCCCCCCACACACACACCCCCCCCCCCACACACATCCCACACACGCCCCACCCCCACACATGCCCCACCCCCACACACACCGCCCCCCACACACACACACACACCCCCTCTCACACATACACCCCCATCCCACCCCCACCCCCAACCACCCCCACACATACACACCCACGCACACTTCCCACACACACACCCCCACCCACACCCCACACACACACCCCCCCACACACACACACCCCCCCCACACACACGTCCCACACACTCTCCCCCCCCCACACACACCCCCGCCCCACACACACACACCCCCCCACACACACACACGTACACACCCCCCCACACACACCCCCCCACACACACACACCCCCCACACACACACACCGCACACATCCCCCCCACACACACACACCCCTCCACACACACACATGCCCCACCCCACACACACACCCCCACACACACCCCCCACACACATCCCACACACGCCCCACCCCCACACACCCCCCCCACACACACATGCACACACATCCCCCCCACACACATCCCACACACGCCCCACCCCCACACATGCCCCACCCCCACACACCCCCCCCACACACACACACACCCCCTCTCACACATACACCCCCACCCCCCACCCCCAAACCCCCACACACACACCCTCACACATACACCTCACACACCCCCCAACACACACACCCTCACATACACACACACACACACACACTCACACAGATACACCCTGACCCCCACACACCCTGACCCTCTCACCCACACACACCCACCCCACCCCCACAAACCCCCCCCCCACGCCCCCCCCCCCCACACCCCCCTGACCTACACCTCCCCACACACACACACACATCCTATCTGTCCCTCCTGAGAGATCTATCTCTCCATCCTAACCGCATTCTCCTGCTTTCTCCCCAAAACCTCTGACACCCGTACTATTCAAGAATCTATCTCTGCCTTAAATATTCCACTGACTGCCTCCACAGCCTTCTGTGGCAAAGAAATCCACAGATTCACTACCCTCTGACTAATGAAATTCCTCCTCATCTCCTTCCTAAAGGAACGTTCTATACTTGTGAGACCATGGAGGCTGAGTGTGAATGTTGGGTGACTGGGTGTGAGCTGGGCTGGCCAAGGATGTGCCTTGTACTGGGTGACTCTGTGACCAAATTGGTTGGGGTTCATATTCAATTCTTGAAGCTGCTCCTTCAAGAGCTGCAGCTCCAAACTGCCACCACCAGAGGCCCCTGCTGAGCTGCAGATAAACCTCTCCCTTGTCAGGGACCATTCAGTCTGTGCACCCCCCGTATGTTATAACATACAACAGTACAGCACTAGAACAGGCCCTTCAGCCTCCAATGTCCCTGCTAAATATGTCACGGTCATCTCTTATATACCTGTACATAGTTTGTGCCATTTATTGTATATTTCCCACCTACATTTGACCTTCTGAAGTGCAACTTGCTTGAAGTGCTGAACTTGCTGAAGTGCACTTGCTTGGCTAAAACTCCATCTGCCACTCTTCTGCCCATTTCAGTTGCGGATTTGTACACCTTGACACCATTGTCAGAGTCCACAGCCCCGCTGTGTCATCTGCAAACTTACCGACCAACTCATGTACATTGTGTCCAAGTGATTTATACATATCCCTAACAGCCCAGAACCCCATGTACTCACCATCGATAGTCTGAGAGAGCTGGTTCCCTCCCGTGGAGTCCGTCTCCCCACGGCGACCGGCCTTTTTGTACCGAATGTTGTACTCGGTGATCACGCCATTGTGTGTCCCTGGGGGCGGAGGCTGCCAGTGCACCACGATGCTCTGGGGATGGAGAGGCTTCAGATAGTAACGGAAGGCAGAGCAATACCAGCCCATGCCAGCTGACCCCTCCCCACGCCAATGTCAGCTGACCACTCGCCACCTCACACCAGCTGACCACTGCCCCACCTTCACTTCTACCCAATACCACACCCCACCCCACAACGATTCAATGTAACACTGCACTCCCTCCACTCAGCTCCCTTGTGTATTTCTTCCCAGCATCTTGTTGCCAGCACTCTCCCTGATCATGCCCTCTCCTTTACATCTTTCTCCCAAACCTTTCCCCTAAAATACCATGTGAATGGGCTAAACCGCTGAGCCGCCATTATTGAAGAAGAGAGCAAGATTGAGATGTGGAGAAGCCGCCACCTTCCCACCAGTCATCGATCAAACCTGCGCAGCCCCAAAGGACAGTAACTCTGAAATCCATTCAGAAAACAAATCTCTATCTCGTCAATCCCCAGAGGAATATTATGAGCTGTAAGTCCTCTTCATTACACATAAACTTCCCTCTCTCAGGGCCTAAATAATTATTTTTTAAATGAATACAAGCATCACAGTAAACACTTGAGAGCCTAATGCAGTTAGGAGGTTTAATCACATCAGAAATAAGTGCTTAACAATAGAGCCAAAACCAAGGTATTCAGCCACAAAGATCAGATGGACACAACTCACTTCTGCGCCTCGTTAATCGAGAGTGAAGGTTCACGGGAGGGTAAGATTAGATGCTTCTCCTGTCCCAGGTGTAGGGACAGGAGAGATGGCTCAGATTGCTTGTGATGCTCGAGGATAGGCCAGGAAGTGGCCCGGGTGAGGATCCAGTGGAGTGCTGGCACCTGTGGAACACACACACACCTGCCCCAACCCCACACACACCTGCCCCCCCCCCCCCACACACACCTGCCCCCCACCACACACACCTGGCCCCACACATACACACCTGGCCCACACATACACACACCTGGCCCCACACATACACACACCTGCCCCCCCCACAAACACCTGCCCCCCCCCACACACACCTGCCCCCCCCACACACACACCTGGCCCCACACACACACACCTGGCCCCACACATACACACACCTGGCCCCACACACACACACCTGGCTCCCCACATACACACCTGGCCCCACACATACACACCTGGCCCCCCACATACACACCTGCACCCCCCCCACACACACCTGCCCCCCCACATACACACCTGGCCCCCCACATACACACCTGGCCCCCCCCACACACACACCTGCCCCCCCCCCACACACACACCTGGCCCCACACACACACACCTGGCCCCCCACATACACACTTGGCCCCCCACAAACACACATGGCTCCACGCACACACCTGGCCCCCCACACACACACCTGGCTCCACGCACACACCTGGCCCCCCACACACACACACCTGGCCCCCCACATACACACCTGGCCCCCCCACATACACACCTGCCCCCCCCCACACACACCTGCCCCCCCACACACACACCTGGCTCCACGCACACACCTGGCCCCCCACACACACACCTGCCCCCCCCCACACACACACCTGGCCCCACACACACACACACCTGGCCCCACACACACACACACCTGGCCCCACACATACACACACCTGGCCCCACACATACACACACCTGGCCCCACACATACACACACCTGGCCCCACATACACACACCTGGCCCCACATACACACACCTGGCCCCACACATACACACACCTGGCCCCACACATACACACACCTGGCCCCACACATACACACCTGGCCCCCACATACACACCTGGCCCCACACACACACACACCTGGCCCCACACATACACACACCTGGCCCCACACATACACACACCTGGCCCCACACATACACACACCTGGCCCCACACACACACACCTGGCCCCCACACATACACACCTGGCCCCACACATACACACCTGGCCCCACACACAGGCACCTGGCCCCACACATACACACACCTGGCCCCCCACACACATACACACCTGGCCCCACACACACACACCTGGCCCCACACACACACACCTGGCCCCACAGACACACCTGGCCCCACACACACACACCTGGCCCCACACACACACACCTGGCCCCACACATACACACCTGGCCCCACACATACACACACCTGGCCCCACACATACACACACCTGGCCCCACACATACACACCTGGCCCCACACATACACCTGGCCCCACATATACACATACCTGTCCCCCCACACACACACACACCTGGCCCCACACACACACACCTGGCCCCACACACACACACCTGGCCCCACACATACACACCTGGCCCCACATATACACACACCTGGCCTCACACACACACACACACCCACACCTGGCCCCACACACACACACCTGGCCCCACACACACACCTGGCCCCACACACACACACCCGGGCAAACACACACACACCTGGCCCCACACACCTTGCCCCACACACCTGGCATCTTCCTGCCTGACTGTGATTAGTAGAAGGCCATTTAATCGGGAGATTTAAAAATTAACAGGTGATGAAGAGTAAAAAACATTGAAAGTGGGTGAAGATAAAATAGGAGTTAAGTGGAAAATAAAAATACAGACACCACAACCTCCTACAGGGATATGAAAAGAACAAGAGCAGCCAACGTCAACATTCCTCCCACAGTGCATGAGAATTAATGATGGGCAATAAGCAGGTGGCAGAGATTCAACACGACTATTTGGATTGGTCTTCATAGTAGATGTGAAACATCCTAATAATGGGACAAAAGGGAGGGAGGGAGGGACTTGGTTGTCACTGAACATGAACAATGGCAAAGTTATAATTCTATTGGTTTTAAAACAGTCATGTCCAGACTAGGCCTACAGTGCCCAAGGTAAAGTCTGAATTTGAGCCAAGGCCAATGTTTATCGTGTAAGACACCAACTTGTAAAGCCTGATTGGCAGAGACTGTTGGAAGGTGCGGCAAGTGGGAGGATGCAAAAATAAGAAAGGGGGAGTGAAGGGCAAGGTGGTGAAGTTGTGGCTCGCTTGCCTACATCAGGCAGGGCACAAGATACAAGGATATCCTGCTGCAGTTGTACATGGTATTGATGAGACTGCACCTGGAGTTTGTGTGGAGTTCTGGTCAACGTACTATAGGAAGGAGGCAATTAAACTGGAAAAGATTCACAGGGATGTTCCTGGGACCTGAAGGGCTTGAGATAAGGGGAGAGACAGGGTGGGGTGGGGCTGTTTTCTATGGAGCAAAGGGGATTGAGGGGTGACTTTAGAGAGGTTTGTAAACAATCAAGAGGGCCATAGATTGCACAGCAGGGAAACTAGTGCCAGGCATTCAGAGTAGACTTCTACATACAAGGATGACATGCAGAAAAGGGCGGTCACGGTGGAGCAGCGGTAGAGTTGCTGCCTTACAGCGAATGCAGCGCCGGAGACCCGGGTTCGATCCCGACTACGGTGCTGTCTGTACGGAGTTTGCACGTTCTCCCTGTGACCTGCGTGGGTTTTCACCGAGATCTTCGGTTTCCTCCCACACTCCAAAGACGTGCAGGTTTGTAGGTTAATTGGCTTGGTATAAATGTAAAAATTGTCCCTAGTGGGCGTAGGATAGTGTTATTGTGCGGAGATCGATGGTCAGTGCGGACCCAGCGGGGCGAAGGGCCTGTTTCCACGCTGTATCTCTAAACTAAGCTAGCAGCAAAACCTGAAGCATTCGCTCAACACACACTGCAGGTTTGCTGGATCCACTTTGCTTCAGAATATCGAGGGTTACAGATGCATCACACGTTGAACTGTCGCTGTCCTCCCTCCAGTGTTCCTGTCCCTATCAGTGTCGCTATCCTCCCCCAGTGTTCCTGTGAACGGTTTGTAATGCAGACAGTTCACAAATCAGAGAAGAAGCTGTGAATAAATGAAGCTCCCACCCAGCAGAAGATGCCTACAGCTCCACAGTATGCCCGCTCGCCCGCCCGCTCGCCCCATTGGCTCTCTATCTGGGCTCTGCATTAATGAGCGTTCGGAGGCAGGGTGAGGGAGACACTCACCTTAGAGTTACGGACCTCCAGCGTGACGTTCTGGGGGGGTGCACTGGGGGCTGCAACACAGGACAGGTCAGTCACAGAATGTCAGTACATACCACACGGGACAACACGGCAGTGACACAGATGCACACGCCTGACACTCACCGCCTGAATAGGTGGTGGCCACCACCTCCTCTGTGGAGACGCCGGGACCGTGCTTATTGTACGCCACCACCCTGAAGCTGTACGCTGTAAACTTCTTCAGCCCATTCATGGTGTACCACAGGGCTCCGACATCCACATCCTGCAAGGAAAGGCCAGCAGACAATCTGAAACATCCAGCTTTCTATTCACCTTACGCCAAGCTTCACCTGGCAGCCAGGATGTTAAAGAATGGCCCGTCCCATTGTGACCAGTGGAACTGTCGGCTCTGTCCAGCCCCTGCTCACTATCCCATCTCTATCCCAGTCCCAGTCCCAGCCACTCTCCCTGTCCCACCCCTGGCCAGGGATAAACTGCTGGTGGGGATGATCTACAACTGACCAGGGCCACTCGACACAGGAGGGGAGAACTCATTGTCATCAGGCCCCTGCTACCATTGGTTGTCCCATCCCACCAGCCAAACAAAGTGCTGGAGGAACTGTGATGAAGGTCCTGCCCTAGAACCTCGCCTGTCCATTCCCTCCACAGAGGCTGCCTGAGTTCCTCCAGCAGTTGTTCTTTGCTGAAGACTCCAGCAGCAGCAGTGTCTGGTGTGTCCACCAGGATGGTGGAGACGCTTTGCTCACCTGTTCACTGCCAGCCCCGTTCTCCATGTAGTAGAGCTTGTAGTTGTTGATGGGCCCGTTGTCAGAGTGAGGTTCCTGCCACGTCACAGTGATCGAGGTGGCAGAATTCGCCTGTGCTACCAGATTCTGGGCAGCTCCTGGCACTTGGACTGCAAAACAAAGCAAGTTTCCATTCACACGAGTGGGGAGATGTCTTGGTACCAAAGGGGGGCATTTCTGATCCTTGCTGCTGTCCTGGACATTATCAGTCCTGATATGCATGGTCTGCAAACATGAACTTGTACTTGATGTGTAAAGCCAACACAGCCACCTGGAGCTTGGCTAAAGCAGTGGCTGCAGGCTGGACTCTGTCCCCGCAGTTTCATTGTTTCCACGGAGAGCTCCACGACGGCCCACCGGCCATCAGAGTGCCTCTGCGGGATCTGCCAGGGCCCGTACTTCTTCCAATTAGTGTTGCAACACCCACTGCAGGGCGGCCACCGCACAAAGGAACCTCTCTCCGACTGGCCAGCGACAGGCTGTATTGTCCACAGTGAACATGTAGCTGGAAAAAGTCAATGTTTAATTGACGGTGGTTAGCAGTGCAGGCAAAGAACTAAAACAACTCAAACAAGCATGACAGGTGTTTGCTTTAATCAGTCATCATCCATTTCTTTCCATTAGTGCCGCAGCACCAGGTTTCACCTCTCCCAGCTGCTGCCTGGCGGAGCCGGCTGCAAATACACACCTGCAGCCAACCCTTCCCTGGGAAAGTGCCCACACACACCTGGCCCCACACATACCTGGACCCACACACACACACACACACCTGGACCCCCCCACACACACACCTGGACCTACACACACACACCTGGCCCCACACACACGCACCTGGACCCACACACACACACCTGGACCCACACACACACATACACACCTGGCCCCACACACACACACCTGGACCCCCCCCCCACACACATACACCTGGCCCCACACATACCTGGACCCCCCCCCACACACACAAACACACACACGGCCCCACACACACACACACACACCCCTGGCCCCACACACACACACACACACACACACACACACACCTGCCCCCCCCCACACACACACACCTGGCCCCACACACACACACACATACACCTGGCCCCACACACACACACCTGGCCCCACACACACACCTGCCCCCCCCCACACACACACACCTGGACCCCCCCACACACACACATACACCTGCCACCCCCCCCCACACACGCACACACACACACACACACACACACACACACACCTGGCCCCACACACACACACCTGGCCCCACCCACACACACACCTGGCCCCACACACACACACACCTGGCCCCACCCACACACACCTGCCCCCCCCCCCACACACACACACACACACACACACACCTGGCCCCCCACACACACACACACCTGGACCCCCCACACACACACATACACCTGGCCCCACACACACACACACACACACACCTGGCCCCACACACACACCTGGCCCCACACACACACACGCACACACACACACACCTGGCCCCACACACACACACCTGGCCCCACACACACACACCTGGCCCCACACACACACACAAACCTGGACCCCCCCACACACACACATACACCTGCCCCCCCCCCCCACACACACACACACACCTGGCCCCACACACACACACACACCTGGCCCCACCAACACACACACACACCTGGCCCCACCCACACACACACACACCTGGCCCCACACACACACACATACACCTGGCCCCACACACACACCTGGCCCCACCCACACACACACACATCTGGCCCCACACACACACACACACATACACCTGGCCCCACACACACACCTGGCCCCACACACACACACCTGGCCCCACACACACACACACACACACCTGGCCCCACACACACACCTGGCCCCACACACACACACACACACCTTGCCCCACACACACACACACACACACACCTGGCCCCACACACACACACACACCTGGCCCCACACATGCACCTGGCCTCACACACATACACACACTTGGCCCCATA
Organism: Raja brachyura; assembly: GCA_963514005.1. Next base: position 23,874,924 of record OY740820.1, read on the forward strand.
CACACCTTGCCATTCCAAACATACCACCAACCCGACAAGAGGAAACAGGTGCTGGCATCTTGTCCTATCACAGTGGGGAGTAACAGGCAGAGGGGAGATCTGCGAGATGCATATGAAATTATACGGTATAAATAGGATGGATAGTTAGAATTTTTTCCCATGATAGCAATGTCAAACACCTGTGGAATAACTTTAAGGTGAGAGGGGGAAAGTGGAAATGATATGTGCAGGGTAAGATTTTTCTTACACAGAGATTGGTGAGTGCCTGGAAGATACTGCCAGGGGTGGATATGATAGTGGTGTTTAAGCGGCTTGTGGATATGCTGGGAATAGTGGGAAATAGGTCACGTGCAGAGAGAGGAGATAAGTTTATCTTGCATCGCGTCCGGCACGGATATCCTGGACTGAAGGGCCGGAATTTTTGTCCTGTTCCATGCTCTATGTCCAAGTGGGAGAACGAGGAGCATTGCCCAATGGATTGGATGAGCTGGAGATCTTTAGTCAGGTGCCCACATGTGCCCAAAGTGCTGACAGCCCAGTAGCCACACACAGACAACCCCAATAATGTACAAGTACAGAAAAAGCATCGCAGAATCTCCAAAAAATAGTTTAAAACATTATGAAAAGATTCTGACAAATGAAAATACCCAAGAGCTGGTAACAGCCAGGAGCCTAGTACTGCTTCAGACACAGATCATTTCTCATCATCAAAGGTAGACACGAAATGCTGGAGTAGTTCAGCGCGACAGGCAGCATCTCTGGAGAGAAGGAATGGGCTGCCTGTATCGCTGAATTATTCCAGCATTCTGTGTCTACCTTCGATTTAAACCAGCATCTGCAGTTCTTTCCTACACACATTTCCCATAATCAGGTCATTTACATTCAGAAGGTTCACCGACAGGTCTTTGGCTAACTGTGTCGCAATCTCTCAGTTCAGGATTGGATCACAATCACCACAGTGAAGGTAACCCTGAGATGGAGAACTCAATCTCTCTCTTCAGACTGAGTGCAAACAGTGCGTGTCCACTTTGAATGGGGTCCTCAATCGTGCAGTGGAACTGCAAGGGTGTGTTCAACCACGGAGACAGCCGACAATGTGGCCCTGATCCTAATCTGTGTGATATACAGCTGGCAAGGCTGTGCTGCTTGCTGGCACTCAGCCTCTACTGCTATACCCAAGTGATCACACAGAATGCCTCTCTCTGTACAGGCTGCTGCTTCACAGCAACTAACCCTTTCCTCGCCACGGGCTGGCAGCTGCAACAGACAGAGTGAGGGCAGAACTCAAACAGTCTGCCGCACATTCATAGCATCTCAAGCCAGAGGCCAACGTGACGGCAGAGCAGAAATAAAACTGGAGAATGCTGGAAAACTGGGGTCAGGCAATCGTACAATCATACAAGCAGCACAAAACGCCCTTTCCCCAACTCCATGCCTGCTGATGCTAATCGCACTTGCCCACATTGTAGAGGCCCATGAACTCCTGCGTCTTTCCTATTCAAATACCTACCCAAACATTGTGATTGTATCTGCCTCCACCAGCTCGTGACAGCTCACTACAGATATTCATCACCCTCCTTCACCTTAAACCTGTACCCCCTGGTTCTGCCCTCCCATGCTCCATAGAAATGGAAACAGAGGACTTGTCCCAGACTTGAAACATTGACGGTTTCTCTCCACACAGATGCTGCCCGACCAGCTGAGTGTTTCCTGCATTTTTTGTTTTCGCTCAGATCTGCAGCAGTTACAATTTCTTTCCTGTTGAATGTGGAGAGACGGCAATGTGAGCCAGGTCACTGAGTCTCACAACCTTCTACCAAAGGGACACTCCACAGATCTGCTCACCAGTGGAGGAAATATCTTTAATTGGAATGTCCTGCTCACATGGTGAGGAGACGGGGAGGTGTGTGGGGGGGTATGGGTGGGGGGTGTGTGTAGGAGGGGGTGTGGGTGGGGGTGTGTGTGGGGGTGTGTGTGGGTGGGTGTGTGGGGGTGTGTGTGGGGGTGTGGGTGGGTGTGTGGGGACTGAGTGTGGAGGTGTGTGGGGGGTGTGTGGGGGGGTGTGTGTTGGGGGGGGTGTGTTGGGAGGGTGTGGGTGGGGGTGTTTGTGGGTGTGTGTGTGGGTGGGTGTGTGGGGACTGAGTGTGGAGGTGTGTGGGGGGGTGTGTGGGGGGGTGTGTGTTGGGGGGTATGTGTTGGGGGGTGTGGGTGGTGGTGTTTGTGGGTGTGTGTGTGGGTGGGTGTGTGGGTGGGTGTGTGGGGGTGTGTGTGGGGGTAGGGTGTGAGGACTGGGTGGGGAGGTGTGTGGGGGTGTGTGTGGAGATCAGTGGTCTGGAGGTGTGTGTGGGGGTGTGTGTGTGGGTGGGGGTGGGTGTGTGGGTGTGGGTGGGAGGTGTGTGAGGGGGGTGGGTGTGGGTGGGAGGTGTGTGAGGGGGGTGTGTGTGGGGGTGTGTGTGGGGGTTTTGTGTGGGGGGGTGGGGGTGTGGGTGTGGGTGTGGGTGGGGGTGGGGGTGGAGGTGTGGGTGGGGGTGTGTGTGGGAGGGTGTGTGGGGGGGTGTGTGGGGACTGGGTGGGGTGTGCGTGGGGGGTGTATGTGGGGGGGTGTGTGGGGGGTGGGTGTGGGTGGGGTGTGTGTGGGGGGTGTGTGTGGGGGGGTGTGTGTGGGGGTGAGGGTGGGGGTGTGTGTGGGGTGTGTGTGTGCGGGTGTGTTGGGGGGGTGTGGGGGTGTGTGTGGGGGTGGGGTGTGGGGACTGGGTTGGGAGGTGTGTGGGGGTTGTGTGGGTGTGTGGGGGGGTGTGTGGGGGGGTGTATGGGGAGGGGTGTGGGGAGGGGTGTGGGGACTGGGTTGGGAGGTGTGTGGGGGTGTGTGGGTGTGTGGGGGGGTGTGTGGGGGGGTGTGTGGGGGGGTGTGTGGGGGGGTGTGGGGAGGGGTGTGGGGAGGGGTGTGGGGAGGGGTGTGGGGAGGGGTGTGGGGAGGGGTGTGGGGACTGGGTTGGGAGGTGTGTGGGGGGGTGTGTGGGTGTGTGGGGGGTGTGTGGGAGTGGGTGTGGGGGGGGGTGTGGGGAGGGGTGTGGGGAGGGGTGTGGGGACTGGGTTGGGAGGTGTGTGGGGGGGTGTGTGGGTGTGTGGGGGGGGGAGTGTGGGGAGGGGTGTGGGGAGGGGTGTGGGGAGGGGTGTGGGGACTGGGTGGGGAGGTGTATGATCAGGTAACAAGAGACGTGTAGAGATGAAGCTTTATATATATAGTGATTGGGTAAAGACAGGGCATGAGAAGATTGTCTGAGCAAAGACGTGTGGAGTTGGATGATCTTGACCCAGCATCAAACAGTGTGAGGAGGGTGACACATACTGGCTCCTCTACCCCAGCAGATTGAACGACGTGAACAGATCAGAGAGTAAAAGTGACCTCTCTGGAATGAATAAAAGGTTGCCGTTTGGATGGGATCCAGAGCCAATTGCGGTGTACATGGTCAGACATGCTGAGAGGGCAGCGCAGTAACGTACAGACAGAGGGCAGGGACACACAAACTGACCTTCGGGCTGGGTGGCCACCCTGAAGGGGGCCGAGCTCTCCCCTGCTCCATGCTTGTTGTGAGCCACTACACGGAACACGTACTTCACTTCCGGCATCAGGTCTCTGATCGTCACTTCCAGATCACCCGGTCGGCTCGTGTTTTCCACACGTTCCCTGTTAGGATGCAGCAGAGCAGAGCATGAGTACAGCTCAGCTGTAACCCGCACACAGCCACTGCCAGCCACACTCAGCGCCTCATCAACCATTAGCTCTTTCACTACTCTGGCAAAGGAGCCCTGGCTGAACCACTCACCGCTCCTCCCTCTCCAAGGTGAAGCTAATTGACACCCAGCATCAGTGAGGATTACAGTCCATCTCCGTTCTACAATGGGCTAGAATAAACAACCAGTTTTCCACAACTCATTATCACAGTTTTGATCTGGTGTGTGAATCTGAAGTAAGGCAGTGACAAGTTGCTTTGCTCAACATAACCAGTCCCCTACAAGGTTTTTAAAATACACAGGAGATGGCTATTTGGGTGACAAAACTAGGAGATGACTAGATTCAGAGAGAGCAGTGCAGAGACAATGTGCTCAATCAGATAGTGATGGGGGGGGCTGCAGATAAGGGGCAGGAAGGAAGGACAGAGACACAGAGTGAGGCTGGGAGATACTGTACAATACGGAGCACCAGAGTCACTTGGGACATAGTGAAACATATCAGGAGAGAGGGTTGGGGTGGAGTTGGCACCATAGAGGGCACTGCCATGGTTTCTTTGAACTTATTACAGTGGATAAATGCTAAGAGTTACAGAGAAAAGTTAATGCAATGGCAATAATCTTTTCCTGTCATCGAATGAGTAAATGATGAAAAGTCAACCCCAGCACGTGGTGAATGAGTTCAGGACAAGCAGTGGACAAAGGGGCTGTTGCTCTTCACACATGCAGTGAACACACACAGAGCAAATGAGAGCCAGGCTGGAGAGTAATTGTAAAGAAGTATTACATACACATGTGAAAGGGAAGAATATAGGATGGGCAAACTGCAGGTAATGGCACTGTCCACCGGTGTCCATTTTAGACTCATCACTGTTGAGCTGTAGCCAGTGTGCACTGGAGCCACAGCGACACTGGATTATACACAGAAAGATCACAGCACTGTGGTAACGTCCAGAACATGTAATGTTGGCTGCCATTAAGTGTTGCCCAGGACAAGAGAGAGAACATCCCTGCGATCTTATGGAAACATATAAAATTCTTAGAGGATTGGACAGCGTAGATGTTGGAAACATGTTCTCGATGTTGGGGGAGTCCAGAACCGGGGGTCACAATTTAAGAATAAGGGGTAGGCCATTTAGGACTGAGACGAGTAAAAACTTCTTCACCAAGAGTTGTCAATCTGTGGAATTCTCTACCTCAGAAGGCAGTGGAGGCCAATTAACTGGATGTATTCAAGAGAGAGTTAGATAGAGCTCACAGGACTAACAGAATCAAGGGATAAGGAAGAAAGCAGGAGCAGGGTACTGATTCTGGATGATCAGCCATGATCATATTAAATGGTGGTGCTGGCTCGAAGGGCCGAATGGCCTCCTTCTGCACCTATTTGCTATGTTTCTATGTTTTCCCTGTGACCACGTGGGTTTCCTCTGGATGCTCTGGTTTCGCTCTCACGTCTCAGGGACGTGCAGGTTTGTAGGTTAATTGGCCCCAGTGTGCAGGCAGTGGATGCAAGAGTGAGATCAATGTGGACGGGCAATGTGATCGATGGTTACATGCTCTGCTGGATCTTCCAGTTCAATCCAATCTGGTGCCAGGAGGGTTGTGCCTATGGGAGCGTCAGTGACGGGTGATGGAGGAGTAATCACAGAGGGGGATTGGCGCTGTTACGGTGCATGGAGAAGCTGGCACTGTTGCATGGACATGGACAGGCTGGTCGATGCCCGTCGGTGTCGAGCGCTCACCTGTTGGCGCCGTCCCTGGCGTAGTAGACGGTGTAGGCGAGGATCTCGGCGTTGGGTTCAGCAGGAGGTCTCCATGTCAGCTTGATGAAGCGGGTGGAGACCAGCAGCGCCACCACATCGCGGGGAGCAGAGGGCAGCAGTCCAGCAGTGGCCGTCACTAGATGGTCAGCAGTGGCACTGGTCAGTGGGGTGGGGGGAACAGTAGGGATGGGAACATCTTGGGGACAGGCAGGGATGGTGGGGTGGACGGCACACAACGTGACACACAGAACAAACACAAAATAAAACAAAGGGAAAAATGTAAAGAAAATAAACCAAACCAAAGCACAATGGGAACACAAAATGAACGGACACAAGGGGCAAGTGGCAGCTCACTGCTGAACTTAAAGGCAGGCAGTACAGCAACAGTACCATGAGGACACTAGCACACTGGCACACAAATACACTGGCACTCAGGCACACTGGCACACACAAATACACTGGCACACTAGCACACTGACACACTGACACAAGAACACACTGGGACACTGACACACTGGTACACTGACACACTGGCACCCTGACACAAGAACACACTGGTACACTGACACACTGGTACACTGGTACACTGACACACTGACACAAGAACACACTGGTACACTGACACACTGGTACACTGACACACTGGTACACTGACACACTGGTACACCAGCACACTGGTACACTGACACACTGACACACTGGTACACTGACACACTGACACAAGAACACACTGGGACACTGACACACTGGTACACTGACACACTGGTACACTGACACACTGGTACACTAGCACACTGGGACACTGACACAAGAACACACTGGGACACTGACACACTGGTACACTGACACACTGGTACACTGACACACTGGTACACTGACACACTGGTGCACTGACACACTGGTGCACTGACACACTGGTGCACTGACACACTGACGCACTGGTACACTGGTACACTGACACACTGGTACACTGACACACTGGTACACTGACACACTGACACACTGGTACACTGACACACTGGTACACTGACACACTGACACAAGAACACACTGGTACACTGACACACTGGCACACTGACACAAGAACACACTGGTACACTGACACACTGGTACACTGACACACTGGTACACTGACACACTGGTACACTGACACACTGGTACACTAGCACACTGGTACACTGACACACTGACACAAGAACACACTGGGACACTGACACACTGGTACACTGGTACACTGACACACTGGTACACTAGCACACTGGTACACTAGCACACTGGGACACTGACACAAGAACACACTGGGACACTGACACACTGGTACACTGACACACTGGTACACTGACACACTGGTACACTGACACACTGGTACACTGACACACTGACACACTGGTACACTGACACACTGGTACACTGACACACTGGTACACTGACACACTGGTACACTGACACATTGGTACATTGACACACTGGTACACTGACACACTGGTACACTGGTACACTGACACACTGGTACACTGACACACTGGTACACTGACACACTGGTACACTGACACACTGGTACACTGACACACTGGTACACTGACACATTGGTACACTGACACACTGGTACACTGACACACTGGTACACTGACACACTGGTACACTGACACACTGGTACACTGACACACTGGTACACTGACACTGGTACACTGACACACTGGTACACTGACACACTGGTACACTGACACACTGGTACACTGACACACTGACACACTGGTACATTGACACACTGGCACACTGACACACTGGTACGCTGACACACTGGTACGCTGACACACTGGTACATTGACACACTGACGCACTGGCACACTGGTACACTGACACATTGGTACATTGACACACTGGTACATTGACACACTGGCACACTGGTACACTGACACACTGGTACACTGACACACTGGTACACTGACACACTGGTACACTGGCACTGGTACACTGACACTGGCACACTGGTACATTGACACACTGGCATACTGGTACACTGACACACTGGCATACTGGTACACTGACACACTGGCACACTGACGCACTGGTACACTGGTACATTGATACACTGGTACACTGACACACTGGAACACTGACACACTGGCACACTAGCACACTGATACACTGGCACACTGGTACACTAGCACACTGGCACACTGACGCACTGGCACACTGGCACACTGACACACTGGTACACTGACACACTAGCATACTGACACACTAGCACACTGGTACACTGACACACTAGCACACTGGTACACTGACACACTAGCACACTGACACACTAGCACACAAATACACTGACACACTGGCACACTAATACACTGACAAAGTAACTGACAGTAACTCACTCACTGTACACAGTAACACACTCACACTGGCACACTTACACAGTAACACACTCACACACTACACAGTGACATGCCACATTACAAAGTAAGACACACACAGTACATAGCAACACACTCACACACCCTCGTGACAACACACTGACACAGTGGCACACTCACACAGTGACACACTCACAGTGGCACACTGACACACTCACACTGGGCCACACCCACACAGTGACACACTCACAGTGGCACACTGACACAGTGACACACTCACACAGGGCCATACCCACACAGTGACACACTCACAGTGGCACACTGACACAGTGACACACTCACACAGGACCATACCCACACAGTGACACACTCACAGTGGCACACTCACACACTCAGACTGGGCCACACCCTCACAGTGACACACTCACAGTGGCACACTGACACAGTGACACACTCACACAGGGCCATACCCACACAGTGACACACTCACAGTGACACACTCACAGTGGCACACTCACACAGGGCCATACCCACACAGTGACACATTCACAGTGGCACACTCACACAGTGACACATTCACACAGGGCCATATCCACACAGTGACACATTCACACACTCTCAGTAACACAACCACACAGCGACACAGTACACAAACGGTACGACACCATGTCAGCACAACTGAACCTTCTCATACACTCTGCCCAAAGACTCCCATTAAAATGGAACTCATTCTCAGATTCAATGGGAATGTCGGATGAATTTGGCTTGTGTTCTCATTAGTTTTTGTTTGTTTTCTAATTTAAACGGGTTTTTGACAAGGAATGATCAGAACCAGATGGACACAGCGAGGAACTGGAGTTTCTGGTCTTCCATTCCACATGGCAACACAATGCAGAAACTGCCCCTGACCCACAGCTCTGTGTCCCCGACCTCTGCCTAAAAGCAGACGAGTTTCTGTCTCTGTATAACTAACTTTAAGCAGCCGTGGAGAGGGAGAGATAGTGTGTGTGCAGCATCTGGGTGTAGTTTGGGGGAGGGGGAGGAGGCCAGGACACACTCCTTGGGTGGAGCTGATGCCAGATGGAGCAAAGCCTCGGGGTACGACTCCATGACACTGTCCTAATCACACTAAATATTTTGCAATCGCAACGCTGACAGCAGAAAGAACCCTGGGCTGATGTTAAGAAATCTAACGATACTGGTTAGAGAACTATATCTTCCCCTTTGCTCTATCCAATGTGCTTGTACTTATGTCTGATCTGTTTGGATAGCATGCAGAACAACTGTGTCCCTGTACTTGGTACACGTTGCACTGCATTCAACATCTCTCTCTCTCTCTCTGCATTCACTATTCTTTTAAACATCTCCTGAACACTGGAACCACTCCAGCAACCCTGGGCACCCCTATCAGAAATATCCACTGGCCTTATCCGAGATCGTCTCTTCACCATATCCATCCCCCTCCCATTATCTCTGCACCTCAGAACAGACTTGTTTTCTCACTTCTTGTATTATGATGAAAGGTCTTCACTGTAAAACACTATGACTGTTTTCCTTTCCATGGATAATGGATGACCTGCTGACAGATTAACCAGACTTTCAGTATCTGTTTTTTTCTGATGTTCATTGGACTTCCTTGCTTCATTAAAGCATTCGTACTGATGGAGAGGAAGACCTGGCTGCAGCATTGCAAGTACCTGCATTATACGGGCTCAGTGCAGGCAATGTGCACCACAACCTAGCTCTGCAACACTGCTCTCTAACGTCACTGGAACAGCCAGCCGTAAAATGCCAGAATAATCTCAAGCTCCAGATCGATATTCACTTTCCAATCAATATTTCAAACCCCCAGTGTCAAAATACCTCTATTGGCTTCTTTCTGTTTCTCTGTTAACAAACTAATATCACAAGCTTTCAAATTTCGCAGTAATATTTCAAATCCGAACCAAGCTAAAAAACGTTTCTCCATAACAACTGCTGCATAGGGGTGGTGAGGAGAACTCCTGCAATGACTTCCCTGTGGCAACTACCACCACTGTCCATTCATGATGATGGTTGTGATTAAGGCATCTCTGGTTAATCTTTGAACAAACTCCACCTCTTCACAGACACAGCAAGGGCAGCTGAATTTGCCTGCACATTCCTTCCAACATTTTGAATTTCAAGAGGACTGCAATGAATTTCTCCACTACCGGTAAATTGAATGGATTAAAAGCCGATAAATCCCCAGGGCCAGATAGGCTGCATCCCAGAGTACTTAAGGAAGTAGCTCCGGAAATAGTGGATGCATTAGTGAAAATCTTTCAAAACTCTTTAGATTCTGGAGTAGTTCCTGAGGATTGGCGGATAGCAAACGTAACCCCTCTTTTTAAGAAGGGGGGAGAGAGAAAACGGGGAATTACAGACTAGTCTAACATCGGTAGTGGAGAAACTGCTAGAGTCAGTTATTAAAGATGGGACAGCAGCACATTTGGAAAGTGGTGAAATCATTGGACAAAGTCAGTATGGATTTAAGAAAGGTAAATCATGTCTGACGAATCTTGTGGAATTTTTCGAGGATGTAACTAGTAGCACTAGGATAGGGGAGAACCAGTGGATGTGATGTATCTGGACTTCCAGAAGGCTTTCGACAAGGTCCCACATAAGAGATTAGTATATAAACTTAAAGCATACGGCATTGGGGGTTCAGTATTGATGTGGATAGAGAACTGGCTAGCAAACAGGAAGCAAAGAGTAGGAGTAAACGGGTCGTTTTCACAATGGCAGGCAGTGACTAGTGGGATATCGCAAGGCTCAGTGCTGGGACCCCAGCTATTTACAATATATATTAACGATCTGGATGAGGGAATTGAAGGCAATATCTCCAAGTTTGCGGCTGACACTAAGCTGGGGGGCAGTGTTAGCTGTGAGGAGGATGCTAGGAGACTGCAAGGTGACTTGGATAGGCTGGGTGAGTGGGCAAATGTTTGGCAGATGCAGTATAATGTGGATAAATGTGAGGTTATCCACTTTGGTAGCAAAAATAGGAAAGCAGACTATTATCTAAATGGTGGCCGATTAAGAAAAGGGGAGATGCAGCGTGACCTGGGTGTCATGGTACACCAGTCATTGAAAGTAGGCATGCAGGTGAAGCAGGCAGTGAAGAAAGCAAATGGTACGTTAGCTTTCATAGCAAAAGGATTTGAGTATAGGAACAGGGAGGTTCTACTTCAGTTGTATAGGGTCTTGGTGAGACCACACCTGGAATGTTGCGTGCAGTTCTGGTCTCCAAATCTGAGGAAGGACAGTATTGCCATAGAGGGAGTGCAGAGAAGGTTCACCAGACTGATTCCTGGGATGTCAGGACTGTCTTATGAACAAAGACTGCATAGACTCGGTTTATACTCTCTAGAATTTAGGAGATTGAGAGGCGATCTTATAGAAACTTACAAAATTCTTAAGGGGTTGGACAGGCTAGATGCAGGAAGATTGTTCCCGATGTTGGGGAGGTCCAGGACAAGGGGTCACAGCTTAAGGATAAGGGGGAAATCCTGTAGGAGGACTTTTTTCACACAGAGAGTGGTGGGTCTCTGGAACTCTCTGCCACAGAGGGTAGTTGAGGCCAGTTCATTGGCTATATTTAAGAGGGAGTTAGATGTGGCCCTTGTGGCTAAGGGGATCAGAGGGTATGGAGAGAAGGCAGGTACGGGATACTGAGTTGCATGATCAGCCATGATCATATTGAATGGCAGTGCAGGCTTGAAGGGCCGAATGGCCTACTCCTGCACCTAATTTCTATATTTTCTATGTTTCTATTTAGAACGGAGATGAGGAAAAACTTCTTCACCCAGAGAGCTGTGAATCTGTGGAATCCTCTGCCTCAGAAGGCAGTGAAGGCCAATTCTCTGGATGCTTTCAAGAGAGAGTTAGATAGGGCCCTTAAAGATAGCGGAGTCAGGGGGTACGGGGAGAAGGCAAGAACGGGGTACTGGATTGTGGATATTTAGCCATGATCACAGTGAATGGCGGTGCTGGCTCGAAGGGCCGAATGGCCTACTCCTGCACCTATTGTCGATCTCTTCCTGCTTCACCTACTCCCTCTGTCTGAGCTTCAATAATGATCTCCCCTTGGACAAGGAGCACTAGAATCACCACTGATAAAGACAGCCAGAGGAGTGTAGCTCCAGGAATGGATATTGGAACAGCTAATCAATACACAGCAATATATAAATGGAAGTGAACAGCAAATCAATACAGGGACGACGTATGAACGGGGTGAGATTTATCTCCACTCAGTGTTCTGGCTCCATTTTACACTCCCTGTCCTATGAGAACAATGCTTTTCTGACATTCCTTTCTATTTTTAGTAATAAAACAAAGCTGAAACACACAGTATTTACTGCACTCATATTCACGTTCCTAAATACAGTGAATGACTGTACACCGACTGACAGCTCAATGGTATGAGCAACGTGACTCACCTTTACATGAGGTACATAGACTCCCCTGAGGTCAGGGAACAGCGCAGGCTAGGTCCCTAATGTAAAATCTCCCTGGCTTGTATCATTCAGCATCTGACTGAATATGCCAGACGAGCCATTGGAAATGCTGCCTATAATATTTACCAGCTATGTCAGGCATTAACAGTATACTATGATATTAACAATGTTGACAATGCCAGGTTGAACTAATATCCCCTGCCAGCCTGTGATCCATATCCTTCCATTCCCAGCATATACATGAGCCTATCTAAAAGCCTCTTAAACACCACTAGTGTATCTAGCTCCACCACCAGCCGTTCATGGTTCCAGACACCCATCACCCTCTATAAAAACCCGCCCCTCACATCTCCTTTAAATATGCCCCCCTCACCTTCGAGCAATGTCCTCTAGCCATTGATATCTGTACTCTGGGACAAAGGTTCTGTCGACCCTATCTATATTAGAGTTGTACACACTGAGATATTTTTCACTGTGTCATGGTACAAGTGACCTCAATAATCCAATGCAGAATCATTGCTGTGGGTCTGGGACCATCCTTACTACTGGGGCTGTCATTCCCTGCAGGGCTCGATCAGCCTGCCCTGGGTGAAGAGACCATCACCTACACTGCCACCATTTGGGGAGGATTCCATTCAAAAGACAGAAGCAGTGGTCAGAAGAGCAGGAGCCCGAGCTTAGGAGAGGGTGGGAGTTCCACATATAAGGAAGGAGTGTGTTTCCACAGCTAACAATTGGGATTCAATCCACGCAGCAGTGACTACAATGGGCTGCCCTGCCATGGGGGACAGAGAGACAGACTGCTCACCAAGCATCTGCAGACATTTTTGTTTGCATTAAAGGGGAACAAGAGAATTACTGTGCACAAACGATATGGGGCCCAGAAACATTAACATGAAAGAATCTGGGGTAAACAGAAAAATAACATTTATAAAAATGGATCCTAAAAGAAAAGGTTGTGTTTGCTCGGCAGTGTTGTGTCATCACGAGGTACTGCGTCGTCAGTCGCGTCTCCGCATGCAGGATACTAGAAACACGTACAAGCTGTTTGTAGCCCAGAGCAAGCAGAGCTGTTGCTGAAAGCACAACCCTGCCATCTGCCTCACTGCTTTGGCCACCTGTTTCCTTCTTGCTCCCATTGCCAAGTGGTGAGATGGATCAGTGTCCTGCAGCGTTGCCCGTGTCTGGCAGCACCTGGCAGGCAGGGCTGTGTGACTTACCATGCTCCAGGATGATGAGCTGGGCACTGGCCTGCTGGTTCCCCACATCATTCTCTGCCACACACTGGTACAGACCTTCGTCGGACTTCACCAAACCAAGAACCTGCAGGTTTCGCTCATTCTGAAACAAACGCCACAAATACCATTGCTGAAATGTCACGTGCCACACAACAACAGCTTCAATACCAAGCAGAAAGCTCCAGGCCTTGGACAACTGGATGATTGTTAATGGCCTGGACACCCTAACAGGAACATGGATGGGAAAAGTTCAGTGGGATATGGGCCACATGCAGCCTGGAGCAGTTGGGATGAAGGGCCTGTTTCCTTGCTGTGTGACTCTTTGATTCTAATTAATAAAGGTTCTTTCTAGGCTGGGCATAAGACACATCACCAGGACTGGATAAAACAATGGTTGAATTGTAAAATAGAAATCACTTGATTTAGATTAATGATCTTGAGACATGGGTTCAACTTCCACAACTGCAGCTGGAAAAGTTCAATCTGGTTAAACAGATCTGGAATACAAAGATGACTTCCGTGAAGGTGACCTTGTAACTGCCAGAGTGTCTGCCCTTCTGGCCTAGTCTCATTCCAGACCTACAGCAATGTGGTTCCCAGTCCCACCAAAACCTGATCATACACAACATGGGCTGCAGTTCCAAACCCGGCACACTGCCATCTTTCCAAGGGAAACTAAGGATGGGCATTTTGGATGTTGGATTTGCTGGTGATGCTATTTTCCAATGGATTTAAACTAAACCCTTGGGCAAAGTATTGGAAAACTTAGCAGCCAGCATTTTGTGCAAAATACATGACTTGTGCCATTGTGTGTGGTCCACCAAATAATTATCTGTGGAATATGTAAAGAAATTATTATAATTGCCACCCACATCCACCACAGAGACATGTCAATCAACGAAACCCACCCAAAACAAATTTGATTAGAATCGGTGGATATGCCAGAACTCATCCAACAGATTTTCTTATGTATGCTAACACCAATCATCATTTGGCTCCAACTCCCACGTACTCTGTTCACAGGAAGCATCAGGTATTAAGCACAAAGGGTTCACTTCAGATGTACTCAGTGGAATATACACTTGCTTATTGTTACAGGAATCAAGCTATCACAAGCAATGCTAACATCATATAACAAACATCAGGAGGCTCGGTAGGAAATGAAAGGCATGGGAGTTACGCTCATCATGCATACATCATGTTAAATGCAGATCAAAAAATATTAGCAAAAATATTAGCAAGAAGATTAAGTAAGCTCGCCATTAAACTAATACATCCGGATCAAATGGGGTTTATCCCTAAGAGACATTCATTTAATAATTTGAGACGTCTGCTTAACATAATGCACTCACACCAAACTAAAGATCCAAATCTCGCAATTATTTTGCTGGATGCAGAGAAAGCATTCGATCAGGTTGAATGGAAGTTTATGGTTATGGTATTGCAAAAATTTCAACTGGGAGAGAATTTCATTCAATGGATTAAATTAATATATAATAAGCCAACGGCCAGAATATTAACTAATAATATTTTATCCACAAAATTTCAATTGTCAAGGGGTAATAGACAAGGTTGTTCATTATCACCATTGTTATTTGCCCTCATAATTGAACCACTAGCGGAAAGAATTAGAACTCATCTGAATATCCATGGATATAAGACAAAATATTCAAACAATAAAATATCATTATACACTGATGATGTACTTTTGTACATCACAAAGTCTCATATCACTATAGCCAACATTTTAAATTTAATTGAGGATTTCGGTTCATTTTCAGGTTATAGAATAAACTGGAATAAAAGTGAAATCATGTAAATAAAACCGAAAGATTCTACACATCTCGTACAATTTCCTTTTAAAATAGCTGTGGAAAAATTTAAATATTTGGGTATTGAAATTACTAGAAGATATCAAGACATGTTCAAAGCAAACCATAACCCTGTACATAATGTAATTAAATTCTGGAAAACGCTTCCGAAGTCCTTAATAGGTCGAATAAATGCCATAAAAATGATTCTACCACAAATTCTATACTTGTTCCAATCAATTCCATTATATCTACCCAAAAAGTTTTTTTTTAAATTGAACTCAGATATTACAAATGTTATTTGGGATTATAAATCCCATAGAATACAAAGACCACATCTGAATAAACCCAAAGTAGTAGCAGGGGGATTAGCACTCCCTCATTTGATGTGTTATTATTGGTCGGTAAATATTAGACATATAATTCAGTTGTTGGCTAACTCTCTTCACCAACCGGAATGGATCATTATGGAGAAAGAGGACTGCTCCCCTTTTAATATTGGTGCGATCCTTCTTTCACCAATGACGGTGAATAATACATACTACAACAAAAACCCAATTATATATAGTACAATCAGAATTTGGAAACAAATAAAATACAACTTAAAATTAAGAAACTTATCTCTCCTATCTCCTATTGCTAAAAACCCTCTGTGGAAACCCTCAATTATAGACAAAGCATTTATACAATGGGAAGGAGCAAGAATGAAAACTTTGGGAGATTTGTATGATACGGGAAAACTATTATCATTTAAACAATTACAACTAAAATACAATTTGGGTAACAATCAGTATTTTAAATATTTCCAAATATGTGATTATCTGAAAAAACATGCACAAGAATTTCACAAAATGCCATTAGACTTACTAGATGAAGTAATGAATACAAAGGCGGAATCAGCAAAGTTAATTTCATATATATATACAATATTATACTAAATGCAGTGATACCAACAATGGAAGGTATCGGAGGTGAGTGGGAAAACGAACTAAGCATAAAAAATTCCAATGAAAGGTGGAAAGAGTACTTATTAAATGTGCACAAATGCTCAATTAAAAATTTTATACTACTCAAAAACTAAATTAAATAAAAATTTCCCCAACGTTTCACCAATTTGTGATAATTGCCAGTGTCAAGAAGCTACTATAGCGCACTCATTCATCTTTTGTACAAAAATTCAAAGGTTTTGGATTGAAATCTTTGAAATTTTCACAAAACTGTTTAAAATAAAATGACACCAAAGCCATAATGGATTATTTTCGGAATGACAGAAGGTTGTTCAGAATTAAATGTGTATCAAAAGAATATATTTGATTATGGTTTAATAATAGGAAAAAAGCTAATCAAAATTCTGGAAAAATGTTCCTGTACCAACATTAAATATGTGGATTTCAACTATGTTTGAAACATTACATCTGGAAGATATGAAACTCGGCCTGGCAGGAAAATCAGATCGTTTATATCAGACGTGGTCTGCATTTATAGAATTGCTACATAGATAGGGTGCAGGAGTACCTAGGGCCTTGGTGGGGGGGGGGATGAAAAACTATCGAGTTGGTGGATTCCTTTTGCGTGATATATATAATATAGTAACTGGCTTTTTTTCTCTTTTCTCTCTCTTTGTTCTAGGGTCTATCTCTTAACCCCCTTTCTCTAATTCTTTGACCAAGGGTTTGTTTTTTTCTTCTTCTCCCCTTTGGCACGCTCTTTCACATTCACAACTCTTTTCACCTTCTTCACTCTCTTTCTTTCTATTATTTTTCTTTAAAAGACATAAAATTATGGGGTACTATGATTGTAACAATATATATGTGATGTACACTGATGTATTTACCTCTAATAAATAAAAATATTTTAAAAAAATTGAAAAATGCATACATCGTGTGCTTCACAAGTGGAGTTGAGGGGTTAGAACTCTGACTCCCTTTCAGTAAACAGTGCAAAGTAAATGGAAACAAGGGCAGAAATTGTTAGGGGTTGCGTGTTGGGAATTCTAAGCAGGGCGAGTTATGTTGATCCACAAAAGATGCTGGTGGAAGGAGGAACGATCCAGAAATCTACTCACAACAATCTTGAAGTAGTCGCTCGGGATCACCATGTCGCCGTTCTTGATCCACTTTACGGTGGGCACTGGTGTGCCCGTCACTTCACACTCAAATACAATGTCCATGGACTCGTGAGCGTAAATGTTCATAGGTCGTTTCAGAAAGCGAGGGGAGACTATTAAAGGAAACAGAAGAGAATGGTAACACATGTACCACAGAAATCCTCTGATACATTATCAACCTCAAGTATTTCTCTGAGGAGGGGAGGCAGTACAGAGGCGAGACTTTCTAGAAACTTGTACTACTAAAATCTTTTGGTCTGCGTTCACTTGAACTCAGCAGTACAATTCTGAAATTTATTTAGCTGCAACTTAAAACTAGTTTGATTTCTAACATCCCAATTCTGATGTGAGATTATCAACCTGAAACATGCACTTTGTTTCTCTCTCCACTGATGCTGCCTTAGCTGGGTACCTGCAGCATTTTCCATCTTTATTACAATGTTAACTTCTGTCCTTTCAAACATGGTCTGCAACGTCTGGACCTTGCCTCTGCATAAAATAGTCACAATGAAATCCCCCTGTCCCACTTAGGAAAGCTGAACGGAAACCTCTGGAGACTTTGCGGCCCACCCAAGGGTTCCCGGAGGTTCCTGGAGGTTTTTGACAGTCTCCCTAATGGTCGAAAGTGGTTTCCGTTTTAAAAATCGGTAATTTTTTAGTCGAAGCCGTTTGCGATGCTAGTAGAAGGTGGTTGCCGGGGGACAAAAACCTCCGGGAACCGCACGGAAGCCTTGGGTGGGGCGCAAAGTCTCCAGAGGTTTCTGTTCCGGTTTCCTAAGTGGGACAGGGGCATAAGGGACAACTCGGGGACACATATTAAGGATTAATTCAAGGATTTAAATCCAAACAAAGAGTTTTATTTTACAAACACCAAGATGTTTCTGGAAAACACAACATTTGAGCCTCTGGGAGCATGCTCGACTAGAAATCCAATCAGGGAATTCCAGTGGACAGAAGATTGATGACAAGCAGCAGAAAGCAGCTAGCAATGGTGTATAGTGAGTGGTGCTTAGAGCTCCTCACGAACAATTACTGGACCCTCCTGCTGGACCAGAGCAAAACATACAATTATTTAAAGAGCAATTAGATGCTGAACTGTGGAAGGTAGCATTTTGGGCTATGAACAGATGGACTGAATGGCCTCATTAGCCAGAGCTGCTCAGAGTGAATGCTTCCATTTTATTCCAATTCCAATGCACAAAGAATTTGCTGTCAACACCTGTCGGATGAAAGGTTATGCCATTAGCATTTGTTGTCCTTATACCTGAAGGGCAATACATTTTGGAGCTGATGCTGATTTACTTCTGTACCAGGCTTCCAGTCGACCCAGTTGCATTTTAATGACAGGCAAGGCTTGTTGCCATAGCTACTAATTACTCATCATGCATGTAAGATCATTAGTGTCGGAGACAGCTGCAATGGGCAACATTGCAAACCTTGTCAACGCACATGTGCGGAGGAAGCTCCTGAGGAGATGGCCCACAACCCACTGCAACCTACAATGTGATAGTTGGTTGCCTGACACGAGGGTCATTCCTGACTGTACACTTGCTCATCCTTCACACAACTCAATGAGATTCTCAGAAGATGCCTTCAACCCTGTGCCACAGACAATCCCTATGGCTCTCTCTCTCTCTCTCTCCCCCCACACATGTACAAACCAGCACATTGAACTTCATATTGCTGGCCTGAACAGTGACTCAAAAACATTACCCTCTCCTCCAATTATTTAGTGGTGACCCAGATAATCCTCAACAACCAGCGTGTGGGGACTGCAGATGCTGAAATCTGGTGTAAACACAAAATCTAGAGGAACTCAGTGAGTTCGGCAGCATCAGCAGAGGGAAATGCCGCCAAAATAATCCCAGACTGCACCCGCCCAGGTCATTCCCCCTTTCCCTGCTCCCATCCAACAGAAGGTACAGAACTCAGACTCAGGAACAGCTTCTCTATTAGCAAGCTTTCAAACCATCCTTCCATAAGCTAGGGTACTGTTCGATTTACCTCTGCCCCATTGAGGACATTGGAGTTTCTTTAAGGAATTGAGGCACTACAGTGCTGAGAACTATATTCTGCACTCTGTATCTCCCCCTTTGCTCTATCTATTGTATTAAAGAAGGAACTGCAGATGCTGGAGAATCAAGGGTTACACAAAAAGCTGGAGAAACTCAGCGGGTGCAGCAGCATCTAAGGAGCGAAGGAAATAGGCGACGTTTCGGGTCTGAAGAAGGGTCTCGACCCGAAACGTCGCCTATCTCCTTCACTCCTTAGATGCTGCAGCACCTGCTAAGTTTCTCCAGCTTTTTGTGTAACCCTCTATCTATTGTACTTGATGTATGGTATCTGATCTGTTTAGGTAGCATGCAAAACAAAGCTTTTCACTGTACCTCGCTTAATGTGACATAAAGCTAATTGTGGTTTGCTCAACAACCAGAGTGTGCAGTGATGAAGTGTCACCAGGGGATTACACCTCATTGATGCTGAGCACTTCACAGACTGAAGGGCCAAATTATCAAATTACAGCACTAGGGCCAAGTGAGTTGTGGACGTAAGGCAATTATCTCCAATCATCTTCCCAGCAGACACTGATCTAAATACACACGGTACAAATGGAAGGATGTAGCTTTTCAAACAACATTTATGGAAGTGTGAGGATTTGAATGAACAAATGGTTGGAATGCAAGTAAAGGTGCTCTGGTAACCACTGTCTGGACAGTGCACTCATCCCTATACATAGGACAGAACTCTGAGCCAGAAATCTCTCTCCGTTTGCTGCTTAGTTTGTTCCCTGCCTGCACTCACAGCGGTGATGGTTGAATAAATATCATACGTTTCAAAAACACTATTTCCATTTAAGAGCACAATAACGTTTTTATTTAACCTTAAATCTGAAGTCATGTCTATTTGATATTTCAGAGCGGCCCTGTGTACGGGTGCCCCGAGCCTGGCAGCCACACACATCTCTCCAGCTTCCTCCGCCCATTGCCAGCCCTCTGTGGGGAAAGGATTATCCAGGACCTGACGCTCTTGGATGTGTGACAAGCTGTACGTGTGATCATCTTAATTCATCACCTCAGCACTGTCCGACTGCTAGCAGCAGTGATATAATAATTGTCAGTGTCACACCTAACTCAAGCCAAAGTTGTGACGATGGCTGAATCTCCTTCCATACTTGAGGCCACGAGGATCACAATGTGGCACTGATTGAGATTAACTAACTTGGCACAGACTGGCTTTGGCAACTGGGACTTTGGAAGGGAGCAAGAATATCACCCCATGTTATTGGGACTAGTGCACTGTATGTTCCCAGAAATGGAGAGCGGACCGGCTTGTCAGCTCCTGAAGTCACTTCCATCGTATAATTTTGCGCATAATGCACCCACACCCACAAGAACATTTCAGACACTACGTCAGTAATCAAGATAAAAACAAGTAGTTATGTGGGGACGGTGAGATGAAGGTGGCGTAGCGGTAGAGCGATTGTCTCACCGAGCCAGGGACCCGAGTTCCATACTGACCACGGGTGCTGTCTGTAAGGATTTTTTACGTTCTCCCCGTGACCTGCATGGGTTTTCTCCGTGATTTTCGGTGTCCTCCCACATTCCAAAGACGTACAGGCTTGTAGGTTAATTGGCTTGGTATAAATGTTTAAAAAATTGTCCTCAGTGTGTGTGAGGTAATGTTAATGTGTGGGGATCACTGGTCGGTGCAGACTCGGTGGGTCGAAGGGACTGGTTCCGTGCTGTATCTCCAAACTAAATTAAATTAAACTAAAATAATATTTTTAGTGATCTTACCTTGGACGCTCAGCTCAGCCTGGGCTCGGATGGTCTGGTTCCCAGACTCTGCCACACACTCGTACACCCCAGCATCATCCTCCACCATGTCACTGATTTGCAGACTGCCGCTGCCAACCAACGCCACCCGCTGGGACCTGCTGGTGCACACAAGCGGAATAGAACAGGGCTACAAAAAATACACTGAAAACCCATGCACTTTCCTCCCTCTCCCCGCCATCACCACAGGCCCCAAGTGCCAGGACGTTCTCCCCACAGCCTTGCAGGGGCACCCACACTACACAGACTGTAGCAGCTCATGGAGCTTTAACGTCACCATTTAACAGGAGCCAGGATGGACAATATATGTCGGCCTGCTAGTCAATCTGAGATGGACTGGGCTGTGTTCACCACTCTCTGCAGGTGGTCAGGAGCTGAGCAGTTGCTGTACCAGGCTGAGATACATCCCGCAGAATACTTTCTATAGTGCATCTGTATCAATGCAAGAGCATTCTCGTGGACATGCTGAATCTTCTCAGGTGCCTAAGAACGTAAACATGCGAATGTGCTTCCTTGATCACCACATCGGTTAGTGGCGGCCACATCTCAGAAACAGAGCAATCCCTTGCAATCCGGACCGATCGTCCATTGCCCAAGAAGATGAGCTTTTGCAGCTTGTAATGGAGCTCTCTCTCACCGTGTGACCAGGTGTCTATGGAGTAGGTTGTCACACAAAGAGTTATTTTTACCCAGCAGCTCCTGACAGTACTTATGGGGGAGCTCAGACAGATTTAACCTACTTCACACGAACTGTACTAACTGTCCCTGGCTCACAAGATGTGAGAGTGTGGAGTGATTTGTTCAGGAGTTTGTACCCAGGCTCCAGCCATTGCACTAAGCAGCCTCTCCGTGGCTCATTACACACACTTTGTTCTCACAGCTTCAGATACAAATCTGTAGCAAAGAATAATTAATCCACAATTGCCATCTCGCCACCCATGATGGCATCAGCTCCACCCAATCAGCTCTCAACAACAGCAGAAGTTATTGCGATGCAGACTATAATTAAAAGGTATCCACTTTTGTTGGAACGCAGCCATCATTTATTGTTACTTTATCTGATAGACTCCTTTTGTTTGACAGTTTCCACCCACGTCAACAATGAGGTGGAAGTCCCTGTGCGTCCATACCCAGTGCTCTGCCCACAACACCCTCTGCCAGGGCCGGCCCACACTACCTCAGCCAGTAGAACACACAACACACACACAAATACACCTTCTTGTTCATGCTCACTCCTACTCCACACACTCTCCAATTCCTGCTCTCTAACCCCCAACACCAGCTGATTCCTACCCAGGAGCAACAGTCGCTGATGCCCCCCAGTAACTTGTGTAGCTGCTCAACAACTGGAACATCGCTGCTGAATGCAATCCCATCCTCATCTGGTATTCAAGTCCACAGCTTAGGTTCAGAGACTGGGACCAGTAGTTTACTTTAGTTTAGTCTTAGAGATAAAGCACGGAAACAGGCCCTTCAGCCCACGCCGACCAACGATCACCTTCACACTAGCTCTATCTTGCGATTTGGGACAATTTACAGAAGTCCACTAACCTACAAACCTGCTCGTCTTTGGAATGTGGGAGGAAACCCATGTGGTCACAGGGAGAACGTGCAAACTCCATACAGACAGTACTCAGGATCAACCCCAGGTCTCTGGTGCTGTGAGGCAGCAGCAACTCTACCGCTGCGCCACTGTCAAGTCAAGTTTATTCGTCACATACACATACGGGAAGTGCAGTGAAATGAAAAGTGCCGCCCTCAAGTAATCTTGGCCATTGGCTTGTGTAAAGTCATCGTGGCCAGTGAGAGTTCCACAATGGCACTGATCTGACCATGCGTTGCTTGACCTTGTGACCAACGTTGGACAATGCACTTCCTGGATCATTCTCACAAACGATTATTGAAATGGCGAGGGAAGGAACACAACTCATCGCTGAACTTCCACAGTTGTTCCAACTCAAGGTCATTGCAAAATGATAAACCTTCCTGCCAACAGGAAAGGTGCTAACCTCACACAAAACACAAAGTGGACTAAGAGTCACAAACGAATGATCACTAACGCTCTCCCAAGCCCGATTATTGCCCCAGATAATCTTAAATTAATTAGATAAATGAAAACAACAGACCTTTCCCAGATTATCTCGTCATGGTGGAGCCACTGAACTGTGGGTGTTGGGTAGCCAGACACCACACATGGCAATATCAGTGATTGGCCTGCCACCTTACTAACGGAGGCAGGTTTCTGGAGAAACGTCGCCTCCCGATCCGCATCCATTTCTGCAAAAGTACAAGAGAACCGTTGGTTATCACAGCAGCACAGGCTTCTGTGTCTGTAAATGTGGAGCATCTAGGCTTTATATACAGAGTAGACTTTAATACACAACATCTTGTCTGAAACACCACTGGACAAAAGCTGGAAACAATAAAAGGAGCAGAATACAAGTTAAAACATGTTTTGTAAAATGGATCTTGAATGCAAGGCAGGAATAATGTTCAAAGAAAATGGCAACTACAGCTTAATTCGACAGGGATACAGACATTCTCCTTAATGGGTAAACTCAAACAGACATTCTCCCAATTGTACAGTAAAACAGTTCACATTCTCTGATCAATCAACAATTGGCTTTTCTGGACATAACCTCCAAACTAGGAGCAGTGTCCATCTGGAAATCAAACATGCTTGATGCAACTTCTGAGGACAGATAAGATTTGTTCTGTGTAGACAGGCTGTATCTCACCTGTCTAGCCCTAGGTTCCTGCCCATTGCACACAGTTTATTACAACTGAGAGTTACCTGGCAAAACGGTGAGGTACACCTCTTCACTTGTCTTGGAAGAACCTGCGGCTTCCACAGAGCAGTGATAAGACCCAGCGTCGCTGCTGGAGGTGTTGCTGATTTCCAAGGTACCACTGGGCAGTTTCAGGAACCTGCCTTCTGCCGCCACAAGCTGCCGGTTATGTTCCCACCGCACAAATGGAACGAGATCAGCATTCACCTCACATCCGAGCAGGGCAGTGTCGCCTTCGTGCACAAAGACCGCCTCTGGCTGACTGCTGAACCGAGGAAGACCTAGAACAGGCAAGGTCACGAGTCACACGTACATCAACACAACACAAATAATAACCTGCTGGCTACGTTCAATATTACATATACTAGAAATCTGGAGTATAAGCTGAGAATTTTGGAAATAGGCAAGCAAGACAGGATCTACAGAGAGCAAAACCGAGTTAACGATTCAGCACAATGCTTGTCCTTTGAAGAGGTTGTGATGAAAGATCATGGACTCGAACTGTAAATGTTTCCCTCACCACAGGTGTGTACTGATCTGATGAGTACTCAGCATCTTCTATTTTAATGTGAGAATGTAGCCATTCATCTCACTGATACAACATGCAACATGACAGTTTCTAGATCACTACTGAAGTGTTTAACAGCTAATTTATGAGCTTCTAAAGCACAGCCACACCATCATCTCTCTCAGGTGCATGGATGCCAACATAAAGTAAAGCCACAAACGTAATGTGGGAAATGCAGCCCCAATATATCCATAACAAGCTCCCACAAACAGCAATCAATAGACAATCAAAGATAATGATCGAAAGATAAATATTAACCAGGACATTGAAAACTCAACAAAACATATAGGCGAGGGAACATCCACATTTACTACATGGCCCTTGGTTCAATGGATGAGCTGAAAGACAGCACTTCAGGTAACAGCACTCCCTTGATGCTGCAGTCATAGAAGCATTGAAGACGGCAACAGACCCTTCAGATCAACTCATCCACCTCAACCAAGATGTCTATACAAGCGGGTCCTGTTTGCCCATATTTGGCCCATATCCCTCTAAACCATTTCTATTCATCTATTTTCCAAATGTCTTTCCAACATTATATCGTACCTTCTTCTCCAGCTTCCTCTGGCTCGTTCCATATCTCCACCACCACCCTTTCCCTTTACACTTCACTACATGGAAAAAGGACTGTGAACATCTTCCAACTACATCCCTCATCATTATTATAAGTTTACCCCTCAGCATTTTTCGCTCTGTGAAAAAATCGTTCCATCCTGTCCAGTCTCTCTTTTAGCTCAAACCCTCCAGTCCCAGTTACATCCTTGTGAATCTTTTCCAGTTTAATAGCATCCTTCCTATTACTGGGTGACTCGAACTGCACTGTGTCTCACCAAAGACTTGTTCAGTGGCAACAAGATGGACTATGGGGCCTGGAGAGGACAGAAACATAAACAAAGTACTTTGTAGTTTGAGGTGACAAATGTTCTCTGGGTCAGTGATGCAATAACATCTCAACACTATTGCCAGAAGTATCAAGCCTTGAATACCTTCCTCATTTTGATAAGATGAAAGGAGAACTGGATTCTAAAGCTGATGAGGTTGGAAGAATCCAGGAATGAGAAGGTTAACCTATGATGGACGTTTGTCGGCACTGGGCCCATACTCGCTGGAGTTTAGAAGAAAGAGGGAGGACCTCATTAAAATATCCAGAATAGCGAAAGGCTTGGATAGAGTGGATGTGGAGAGGATGTTTCCAATATTGAAAGAGTCTAGGACTAGAGGTCATAGCCTTAGAATTAAAGGTTGTTATTTTAGGAAGGAGATGAGGAGAAATGTCTTTAGTCATATGTTGGTGAATCTGTGGAATTCTTTGCCACAGAAGGCTGTGGAGGCCAAGTCAGTGGATACTTTTAAGATTTTTGATTAGTAGAGGTTATAGGGGAAAGGCAGGATAAGGGGTAAGGAGGGAGAGATAGATCAGCTATGATTGAATGGCGGAGTAGACTTGATGGGCTGAATGGCCTAATTCTACTCCTATCACATATGGCCTTATAATAGGAGTTACAATCATTAAACAAACTGGCTAAACAAACTTGCGCCTTGGCCCATGTTTTCCAATGAGCCTAAATTCCTGATTAGCAGCAACCCATAACTAGGATGGTGTTGCTTCACACCATCGCACACTGTCACATCCGCAGCCAATGTGTTCACATTCAGGCTATTTTAGGTCTATCTGCAATAATAGTTCAGACCCAACCCCACGAGTAAATTTACCAGTGGGATTTGGCTTGGACCCAGTACAGCAGAAGTCTGAGTACCTGCTGAAAGCTTTGCTCCCCATTCTGGCAGCTACTAAACTGACTCATCTATATCCCACACATTACAGCTCCATCCAATGGCCGGGCTAGAGGGCAGAGACGCAAGTCTCCAGAATTAAACTCCATACCACTGAAGAAGGGTGTCGACCTGAAACGTCGCCCACTCCTCTCCACGGATGCTGCCTGGCCCGCTGTGTTACTCCAGCATTTTGTGTCTATTTTCGGTTTAAACCAGCATCTGCAGTTCCTTCCTACACCCGATGCCACTACTAGTGCAGATCCCACATAGTCCGTCTCCACTATCACTATACTGCACAGCCTGCACGAGGAAGGCACATTTATTAGAGTGGCAGAGGACCTGAGGAAAAACAATTCAACATTAATCAAAGTATCACCCAGTGAACAGGAGCAAACTAGGGATAAATGAAAAAAGAAAACGGACCCGAGGATAAGCATTAGTGACAAAGCGCACTGACTGCAGTGAGCAGCCTTACACGGCTACTGAGTAATGTCCAACCCATCTGCTGTGAATTCCCCAAATGGTAAAGTACCGCTCCCCCACAGACTCCCATCCCATCTTTCCCACGCCTTCTTTCCCATTTACTACTACTCCTCATTCATTTCCATTCTTCAGCTTCCTTTCCCATCTGATTCTGCAACCTGCAGCCTTTGTTCTCCCCTTCTCACCTCCCAATCTCCACCCTCCCCTCCGCCATCTGACCGTCATCTGCCAACACACTCTTCCTCAGCGGCATCAACACATCACTTCCAGCTCTTGGCCACCCCTCCCCCTCCCCCTCCCCCTCCCCCTCCCTCTTTACACTGGCTACTTCCCCTCTACCCTTTCAGTCTAGATGTAGGGCCTTGGCGTGAAACTTTGCCTGTCCATATTGCTCCTACACAGAGAAGCTGCCTGACTTGCTGAGCTCGTTAGGCTGCTCTCTTAGTTTGCACGAGATTCCAGCTTCTAGAAACATAGAAACATAGAAATTAGGTGCAGGAGTAGGCCATTCGGCCCTTCGAGCCTGCACCGCCATTCAATATGATCATGACTGATCATCCAACTCAGTATCCCGTACCTGCCTTTTCTCCATACCCTCTGAACCCCCTAGCCACAAGGGCCACATCTAACTCCCTCTTAAATATAGCCAATGAACTGGCCTCAACTACCCTCTGTGGCAGAGAGTTCCAGAGACCCAACACTCTGTGTGTGAAAAAAGTCCTTCTCATCTCGGTCCTAAAGGATTTCCCCCTCATCCTTAAGCTGTGACCCCTTGTCCTGGACCTCCCCAACATCGGGAACAATCTTCCTGCATCTGCTAACATACCATTCGCTTTCTTCACTGCCTGCTGCACCTGCATGCCTACTTTCAATGACTGGTGTACCATGACACCCAGGTCGCGCTGCATCTCCCCTTTTCCTAATTGGCCACCATTTAGATAATAGTCTGCTTTCCTATTTTTGCCTCCAAAGTGGATAACCTCACATTTATCCACATTATACTGCATCTGCCAAACATTTGCCCACTCACCCAGCCTATCCAAGTCACCTTGCAGTCTCCTAGCATCCTCCTCACAGCTAACACTGCCCCCCAGCTTAGTGTCATCCGCAAACTTGGAGATATTGCCTTCAATTCCCTCATCCAGATCATTTATGTATATTGTAAATAGCTGGGGTCCCAGCACTGAGCCTTGCGGTACCCCACTAGTCACTGCCTGCCATTGTGAAAACGACCCGTTTACTCCTACTCTTTGCTTCCTGTTTGCCAGCCAGTTCTCTATCCACATCAATACTGAACCCCCAATGCTGTATGCTTTAAGTTTATATACTAATCTCTTATGTGGGACCTTGTCGAAAGCCTTCTGGAAGTCCAGATACACCACATCCACTGGTTCTCCCCTATCCTAGTGCTACTAGTTACATCCTCGAAAAATTCCACAAGATTCGTCAGACATGATTTACCTTTCTTAAATCCATGCTGACTTTGTCCAATGATTTCACCACTTTCCAAATGTGCTGCTATCCCATCTTTAATAACTGACTCTAGCAGTTTCCCCACTACCGATGTTAGACTAACTGGTTTGTAATTCCCCGTTTTCTCTCTCCCTACCTTCTTAAAAAGAGGGGTTACGTTTGCTACCCGCCAATCCTCAGGAACTACTCCAGAATCTAAAGAGTTTTTAAAGATTATCACTAATGCATCCACTATTTCCGGAGCTACTTCCTTAAGTACTCTGGGATGCAGCCTATCTGGCCCTGGGGATTTATCGGCCTTTAATCCATTCAATTTACCCAACACCACTTCCCGACTAACCTGGATTTCACTCGTCCTCCTTTGACCCGCGGTCCCCTGCCATTTCCGGCAGATTATTTATGTCTTCCTTAGTGAAGACGGAACCAAAGTAGTTATTCAATTGGTCCGCCATATCCTTGTTCCCCATGATCAACCCACCTGTTTCTGACTGCAAGGGACCTACATTTGTTTTAACTAATCTCTTTCTCTTCACATGTCTATAAAGACTTTTGCACTCAGTTTTTATGTTTCCTGCCAGTTTTCTTTCATAATCTATTTTTCCTTTCCTAATCAAGCCCTTTGTCCTCCTCTGCTGGTCTCTGAATTTCTCCCAGTCCTCTGGTATGCTGCTTTTTCTGGCTACTTTGTACGCATCATCCTTTGCTTTGATACTATCCCTGATTTTCCTTGTTATCCACGGATGCACTACCTTCCCTGATTTATTCTTTTGCCAAACTGGGATGAACAATTTCTGTAGTTCATCCATGCAGTCTTTAAATGTCTTCCATTGCGTATCCACCGTCAACCCTTTTAGAATTGATTGCCAGTCAATCTTGGCCAATTGACTGCTCATACCCTCAAAGTTACCTTTCTTTAAGTTCAGAACCATTGTTTCTGAATTAACAATGTCACTCTCCATCCTAATGAAGAACTCGACCATATTATGGTCACTCTTGCCCAAGGGGGCACGCACAACAAGACTGCTAACTAACTTCCTCATTACCCAGTCTAAAATAGCCTGCTCTCTCGTTGGTTCCTCTACATGTTGATTTAGATAACTATCCCACATACTTTCCAAAAAATCCTCTTCCTCATTTCTAATTTCTTGTTTGATACCATCCCCAACTTCACTACTACTGTTAGGTGGCCTGTACACAACTCCCACTAGCGTTTTCTGCCCCTTAGTGTTTCGCAGCTCTACCCATACCGATTCCACATGCTCCAAGCTAATGTCCTTCCTTTCCATTGCGTTAATCTCCTCTCTAACCAGCAACGCAACCCCACCTCCTTTTCCTTTCTCTCTATACCGCCTAAATATTGAATATCCCTGGATGTTCAGCTCCCAGCCTTGGTCACCCTGGAGCCATGTCTCCGTGATCCCAACTATATCATAATCATTAATAGCTATCTGCACGTTCAACTCATCCACCTTATTACGAATACTCCTTGCATTGAGACACAAAGCCTTCAGGCTTGTTTTTACAACGCTCTTACCCCTTATGCAATTTTGTTGAGAAGTGGCCCTTTTTGATTTTTGCCCTGGTTTTGTCTGCCTGCCACTTTTACTTTTCACCTTGCTCCCTATTGCTTCTACCCTCATTTTACACCCATCTGCCTCTCTGCTCTTGTACCCATTCCCCTGCCACATTAGTTTAAATCCTCCCCGACAGCACTAGCAAACACTCCCCTAAGGACATTGGTTCCATTCCAGCCCAGGTGCAGACCGTCTTGTTTATAGTGGTCCCACCTCTCCCAGAAACGGTTCCAGTGCCCTAAAAATTTGAATCCCTCCCCCTTGCACCATTTTTCAAGCCACGTATTCATCTGCAATATCCTCCTATTTCTACTCTGACTGGCCCGTGGTACTGGTAATAATCCAGAGGTTATTACCTTTGAGGTCCTACTTTTAAGTTTATCTCCTCGCTACCTAAATTCACCTTGTAGGAACTCATCCCTTTTTTTACCTATATCGTTGGTGCCAATATGCACCACGACAACTGGCTGTTCACCCTCCCCCTCTAGAATGTTCTGCAGCCGTTCAGTGACATACCATCTTGTGTCTCTAAGCCACTGGAGAGTGTGAGCTACAAGATGCATTTGCACGCTTTCAGCAGACTCCAAAATAAATTCATATAATAGCAGTGTGGAGTGAGATTGCAGGATGAGACTGTCCTGGATCTTGGAACACTGGGCTGGTGTGCTGAGTAGATCTTTATGGAGGGGGGAGTGGGGAGGCAGGATCCCGGCACATTCCTACTGTCCCTTTGTGTGCAGTGCTTCCTATCTCTCTCCTACAGACCTGACATACCCCATTGCTGTATCCCCGCACCCCCACCCTGGAGCCAGTGATGGCTCTCGACACGATCAAATCCTTTCCCATTTAACTACCTCTATTAGCGTCGATGCCAGGAATTCACACAACCTTCAGGTTGCACCTATTCAACTGCTTAATTATTTAAAAAATAAGATTCCCCTTTCAGCAATGGTTCATTGTGACGGAGTAGGTCGTTTCCATGGCAACTCCAATATCAAAGAAACCTTGTCCCAGTTACAGACAGCTGAAAAATGTGTCAATTAGAATGGTCACCAAAAGCAGCTCGCAGAATCTCTTGTGTATCAGACAGTCACCTCTCCCCACCCTTGAACGACACTGTGGCCTGTAGGGAGAGGGAGCAACATATGTTTAAGACATCTCCTTCGTCAGGAGAATAAATACAACCTTGATTCTCTTGACATTTGAAAATAAAATATCTGTTTCACCGTCTATAAGAAGATAGAAGGAATCGCCTTCCGAGATGCATCACTCTGATGCTCACTTACTACAAACACAACATAAATCAAACTGCAGGCAGAACAACATTCATCTCTGGGCCCAGTGTCAGTCGACACTCCTGTTAGTCCCACTCTCCCACTCCTTCCTACAGGGTTGCAATTGTCTCCTTTGAATGTTTCCAATTATATTTTGCAAGTATTCAATGAATCTTGTTTTACTGCCCTCTCAGTCATTTCATTCCAGATTGGAAATCGCCACAATCTGAAATTCCTCATTGCAAACGCAACAAAAGCCAGTTGAGTGAGTGCCCCAGTCGGTGGCACAGTGGTGGCTCCCACATCCAGGTGTCCTTGGCAATGACACCAGTCGTTGGGCCCTTGTCAAAGTGCCCGGGGGTAGAGGACGGGGGACACGGTGTAGGGGCAGGGGACAGGTGAAAGGGGGTAGAGGACAGGGGGACGGGGGACAGTGGAGGATGGGACATGGGGTTGGGGACCGGAGGACAGGGAACAGGGGGACAGGGGATAGGAGCAGGGGCCACGGACAGGGGCTGCACACGTTAAACACTTCCCCCATCAGCATCTCCTGCAGAGCAAGCGGTGTGTGAAGAACAAGCTGCTCAGACTTTCTGATCCCCAATATAAGGTGTGGCTGCAATTCACAGCCACCTTTCCCAAGTCCATCAGAGTGTAATGGTTCAACTCTTTAAAGAAAGCACAGAAACAGATATAGGCATGAAAAGCTGAAGTAACTCAGTGAAGTCCTCCATCATTTGAGTCTATCTTCGGTGTAAACCAGCATCTGCAGTTCCTTCCTGCACAGAAACAAATATATTTAGTAACTGCTAGCTGCTGATCAGTAGAGTTTCTCCAGTCTAGTTACAACAACTTTGTTTTTGAAACCCATGGCTGCCTAACTGCTCCCCAAGTGTGTCTGTGTGTCCACAACAGCCCCACAATGTCCAGGCCTCCTGCATCCATCCCACCGGCTGCCCTATCTCCACACGACCCGGAGTTCAATCCCAAACTCACCAGCTGCTCCCGCCTCTGTACAACACTCCTCAAAACCTTAGTGGGATTCTTCATCACAATTTGCTCGATAGAACTCTATGAAGGGCCTGAGATATTTGATTGTAGTAAAGGATGAATTAATACATTACTTTTGTCCTATTATCAACCTTATATTCCCTGTGAAGCAGAAGTATTTTGCCCTGCAATTTGTTCAATCGTTTTCTGTTCATCTCTTGGAGACATGAGCTGTGGGTGAATCCCGCAGAGACTGGCTGCCCTTGTGCGAGCAATATTCCCCTCTTCTGAGTCACAGCCGGCAGGTAATTGATGATTCCCATCGCAGCCTCAAACTGCTCTCATTGAAGTGGCATGATGCAGCAGCAATGCAGGGAGTACTTCAATCAGTGTAGTAGCCTCATGTCGCCTCCAATGTCATCTGAGCACAGGCCAGATTGGGTCTCAGTTTAGTTTATTATTGTCACGGGCATCGAGGTACAGTGAAAAGATTTTGCTATCCAATCAAAGAAAACACT
This sequence comes from Raja brachyura, assembly GCA_963514005.1. Next base: position 23,907,688 of record OY740820.1, read on the forward strand.
ACAATCAAGTTGTTCAATAAAGGATCATTGAAGTTGCAAAGTGGAGACTGGCTTTTTTTTCTTGAGTTAAGAGATTGAAATAAAAATGAAAGGCCTATAGATATACAGGGAATGGAGGGATATAAAGCAGGTACAGGCAGATTAGTTTAACCTGGCATCATGTACAGCACAGGCATTGTGGGCCAAAGGGCCTGTTCCTGTGCTGCACCGTTCTATGTTCTGCGAAGAAACAGGGAACTGCAGATGCCAGTTTACAAAAAAAGACAGAGTGCTGAAGAAACTCAATGGGTCACGCAGCATCTCTGGAAAACATGGATAGGTGACGTTTTGGACCGGAGACTCATCTTCAGGTTGACTGTGGTGGTGGTAGGGAGAGGGAGGGGGAGGGGGGACAGGGACGGGGGGTGGTGGAGGGGGTGGGTGTGGGGGGTGTGAGAGAAAGGTTGGAGAGAGGAGGGGCAGGATAAAGCCAGGCGAGTGATAGGTGGATACAGGTGATGTTTTTATATGACAGGCAATGATTGGACAAAGCCCAAAGATGGAAAGACAAAATGTTGGAGATAAGGGTAAAAGAGTTATGAATTGTGAAGTCAGCAAAATAAATGTATGTGGAAGGGGAGAAATGGGTGCGAGTGCAGGTGGGGCACAGAGAAGGGGAGAAATTAGGGTGGGGGAGGGCAGTGAGGTTAGCGATCTGAAATTGGAGAAAGCACTGGAATTTTCAGGAAACTTAGTGTCTGCCATGTAAACAATATGCCCTGTCCATCGGAACCAAATGAATTAATTGAGGCTTTTCACTGTACCTCGGTACACGTGACAATAATAAACTATACCAATGCTAGGAATATTGCCCTGGGAGAAGAGAGTAGCTGGTTGATTTGTCCTGCTGCTCACACACCCGTCCACACACGTAGCAAACCAGGCATCAAAATCTCCAACATCCTTCGATGTCACTCAGTCACCTCAGTAACTACACAGATACAGTGCCCTCCATAATGTTTGGGACAATGGGGCATCATTTATTTAATTGCCTCTGTACTCCACAATTTGAGATTTGTAATAGAAAAAAAATCACATGTGGTAAAGTGCACATTGTCAGATTTTAATAAAGGCCAGTTTTATACATTTTGGTTTCACCATGCAGAAAATACAGCAGTGTTTATACAGTCTCCCCATTTCAGGGCACCATAATGTTTGGGACAAAGCAATGTCATGTAAATGAAAGTAGTCATGTTTAGTATTTTGTTGCATATCCTTTGCATGCAATGACTGCTTGAAAAGTAGTCTTTTCTGCTTGAGTCTGCGATTCATGCACATCACCAGTTGCTGGGTGTCTTCTCTGGTGATGCTCTGCCAGGCCTGTATTGCAGCCATCTTCAGCTTATGCCTGTTTTGGGGGCTAGTACCCTTCAGTTTTCTCTTCAGCATATAAAAGGCATGCTCAGTTGGGTTCAGATCGGATGAGTTTTGAGGCTTTTGTTTGAACTTGAGCAGATAGGATGTGTCTATACACTTCAGAATTAATTATGCTACTACCTTCAGCAGTTGTATTATCAACAGTCAAGAGTGTTTTATTGTCATGTGTCCCAGATAGGACAATGAAATTCTTACTTGCTGCAGAATAAAGATAGGTGAGGGCACTGCAACTAAAAACTGTAAAATAATACTAAAAATAGAAATGTCACTGAGTCGTGAGGTTATATCATTAAACAGGTGGAGCAGGATATTGCATGATGCATATTGGCAATCCTATTTTGAAAAAAACAGTTGCCTTGTACGGTCTGAATGGGAGAAATGATCACAGGGGAAATCCAGGAGAAAGAGACAATGACACTCAAAGTAAATAAGCTCTCATTTAACAGTACTTTGCACCACATTAGGACACTTCAAAGCACTTTAGAGATACTTTAGAGTATATATAATTCAGTCATACAGCACAGAAACCGACCTTCAGCCCAACTTGTCCAATTTCAGCCTGATTCTGAAACTAAACACACACTGCTGGAATAACTCAGCGGGCAGGCAACATCTCTGAAGAACATAGAAAGGTTCCCGATGCTTCAAGTTGGGAAACATAAATAGGTGATCCTTCCATAAACATCACCTATCCATGTTCGCTATAGATGGGGCCTGATCCACTGAGTTCGATTCAATTCTGTCCCTTTGCTAAAATTGTTCCAAAACGCACACATGCACATGGACAAATACACATGTGCACACATGCAAATGCACACACAGACACATGGACAAATACACGTGTGCACACATACAAATGCACACACAGGCACACACGGTCAAGAATGTCTTCAATCTCACATAGGAGCCAGTGTAGAAATTGTGTTTAGATCTTCAACTCGATGTTGTAACTTGGCAGTTCATGAATATGCATCTCCTGCAAACTTCAAAACACTTTATACAGTGCTGCGGGACAAACCTCTCCTCACATCATCCCTGCCTCATGCTCCAGAGAAGGGAAGCCAGGCCGGGGGGGGGGGGGGGGTCGATGGTCTAATAATGAGCCCAGGTTGTGACAGACACAGAATGTGAAGAACTTGAGGAGCCAGAGTGGAAAGCATTGAGCAAGGCAGAATCAATAAAAGAGCCAGGATGAGAAGCGTTGTGAAGGAGGAGTGAGAGGATCATCAATCAAACAGCAAGTCGTTACTTACATTCACTCCAGGAATATCACAGGGTTGTTAAAAGAGTTTTGATTGTATGAACAGAGTACAATCCTTTATCAGATTCGAGTGTCACGAAGAAAGAGAAGAAAAGAACTTTGTTAGACGAATACAAAATTGACTAGTTTAAGAGGTGATAATTATTTGATTGATTTGTCAGTAGTTTTGATAGTAAATATGGAGTTTATTGTTAGTTTTCTAATAGAGTGTGGGTCCAGTACATTTATTTAGTGCTGGCTTTGGAGATTTCTGACATGGAGTTGTATTCTCATTATAACTGGGCAACTGTTTTATAGCAAGATATCCTAGGAGACAATGGAAAATAATTAATGTTCACACTACTTAATAAGTGTTTGTCTGCAGCATTGTGAACGGCATACAACCTCTCATCCTCACTCCTTGAGCTGTTCAGTATACTTCCCTCTTATCTTCACTAATTTGACACTTGGTTTGACTTGCCACTCATTCGGAGCCCATTGGAAAGCTGTAAACAGGCTGCCACCAGTTGCTATTGGGCAGAACTTGTACAGAAAGTATCAATCAGAAATCTCCAATCAGGGTGTGAACAGGAACGGAGGGCTTTGACTTCCCCCTGAGAGAGAGGTTAATCTGCTGACAAACCCAATCTAGTTGGGAGAAATGTGCCAGGATTCGACGCAGTCACCGAGAACAACACAACCTTCTTCTTAGATACAGTCCCTTGGAATTTGAGAAAGGCTGACTTCTGCTTCTGGTTTGTAGGTTCTAAGGAAACCGATCAGGCCAGTATAGGGACTGCAAACTCTTCCATAGAAAGGACAGGATGTGCCTGAAGGGTGGTGGTGAAATTAATTGATGTGTGGTGCGCTCCTTACATAAAGATCGGAGGGGTTCACTGTAAGTCTGATACGTGGACACCAGGTAGTCACTGCCAATCTGAGCGCTCTTCTACTGTGAGCGGCCGTGGGCAGGAAGGTCCCGGTGTCACGGGCAATGCTGCATTTATTTCCCCACTTTATAATTTATTGTATCGATTCATTTTGTCACGTGTACCAAAAGACTTTGTGTGCTATCCCGTCTAATCATACAATCAAGCCACACACAACAGCTGGTGTAAAGTGTGAAATGCCAGAGTGCAAAATCCAATATTATAGCATTATTTATAAAATACACTGGCTAGCAGGCAGACAGTTGCTGCAGGAATGGCCCTGCGTGTGAGGTGGCCTTTCACAAGAACCGGTGTGATTTGTGTATTAACTGTGCGATAGAAAGGGACAAATAAACGACGGAATGATCGAGTCCCACACAGCGACAGACTGCCGCGCTCACCACATGCAAAGCAGGCCGGGAGATATTAGCTCCAAGAATGAAGAGGAGCCTGGAAGCCATTTGCGTGGGAGTTAATCAATAACAGGTTTATTTAGCATGTCAAATTACTGAATGGGCTGGAAGCAGTTGCAGAGACAGGGCAAAACTCTTCCTGCTGGTGAGCATGACTCCTGGGTGAATGCAGACCACTGACTGTTCAGTGTTTTGTGCCCTCATTCTCTTGATCTAGGTTAGTTATTTTTAACTAACTGAGCAGGAGTCAAATTTCTGAGCTGGAAAATATCAAATAAGTGCTTACTTGCTTATTCACACCCTCATGCCCCCCCCCCCCCCATACACACACACTCACAGACATAGAGACACACACACAGACAGACAGACACACATACACACAGAGAGACACACTCACAGACATAGACACACTCACGGACACACACAGACACACTCAAACACACTCACGAACACACACACAGACACACGCACAGACACACGCACTGACATGGACGGACACACGGACACACTCACAAACGCAGCCACACAGGGGTTACTTTCAGCTGACCTACTGTACTGACAAGACAAGGCAGTTGTCAGTCTGATGACCGCCGCACTCTTCTCTCTGCTCCCACTCCTATCGTAGAGACTGAGGGCTCTGGGACTAGAGCCAACAGGAATCATTTACCTTGAACACAAGTCCACCAGTGACTTCACTGCAACTTATCTGGATAACACCAACAACCCTGACCTTGATCAGCTCACCTCCATCCCTGCCACCCTACACACTATGCAACTGTGAAACAGCAGTTATGAGAAGGTGCACAGGGGCCTGATCCACTGCAGGACGTCACTTGGCAGAAACTGTAGCTTGGATATATGGAGATGAGAATCACTGACAACCACCCATCAGAGATGAGGGTTTGGCTTGTTGTCTGTTCCCCTGATGTCCCAAACAAAGTCAGTGAGGGATACTCATCCGTGAAACTGTCTTTGTTGTTCCAATCGTTCTCCAAATGAGGCTCCTGCCCTTGAATATTTTCCTACAAAACTGCTGCCCATGAGACTTCCATTCATAGTTCCAACAATGGTTGGTATGGTAACTTTCCTCAGGGAGACTGTTCTCCTTCTGAACGATTGTCATGAATCCTCTCACTCAACAGACTGATCTTCAACCATTTCACCTTCTCAAACCTTGGCTCTGTCTCCCAAAGCTCAACGTCCCTTCAAAAATATGCATCTCATTCCCTACTGAATCTCTTCAATCCCCGCCACATCAAAATAATCCCCACTGTTGTCTTCACTCAAACTCTCTACTCCACAAGATGAGGTCCTATAGGCCATCCCCATCACATTGCTCCTGCACTGACAGCTGTGGCTTGAGCTACCACTTCTGAAACTTCCTCTTCTGTGATATAACCACCTGGTTCCACCAACCTGCACACCCCTAATAAATACTGACTCTTGGCCTAATTAACACCCCTATGGAGATTTTTTAATCTGCATTTTCTATCCCATGCTGGTTTATGTTCTATATTAATGTAATTATTTGTACCAAAAATATGTTAATTCTAAATATAAAATGTAAATGCATACTTTCCACATCAGTTGAGACATAATCTGAGCTGCATTAGTCACAGAGTTCAGAATCTGTGCTTCGGCGCAACTTGCCATGCCGACCACGGTTTCATCTACACTAGTCACATTTGGCCCATATTCATCTAAACCTTTCCTGTCCAAATATGTTCAATGTTGTTACAGTACTTGCCTCAACTACCTCCTCTGTCAGCTTGTTCCATACACCCACCGCCATCTGTGTGAAAAAGTTGCCTTTCCGGTTCCTATTAAATCTTTCCCCTCTCACCATAAACCTGTGTCCACTGATTGTTGATTCCCCTGGATAAAATACTGTGCATCTAACCTGTCTATTCCCCTTGTGATCTTATACACCTGCCCAGCCTCATCCTATAGTCCTGGCAAAGTTCTTGTAAATTGTCTTTGCACTCTTTCCAGCTTAACAACACACACATTGTACTAGCAATATAATAGAAATGTCACATTATCAGGGGCCCAGTGAACAGGGAGCACCATCTTATCAGAAGGGAAATGTTGGGGGAGTTCTGTGCTAGTGAAGGGCCAGTGCTGAGAAAGTGTTGCACTATTGAAGGGCAATACTGAGGGAACACCACACTGTTGGAGGGGCAGTGCATTGGAAACAATCTGAAGAACTTCACAATACACAGGGAGAACAGAGCGAAAACAGATCCAAAAGTGAGGTAAATAAACTCGGAGGAGCTAGGGCTAGGTTTTGGACATGGGGGAATGCAGGGCAGACGATGGGAAGCTGGTAAGGAGGACCCTGAACAAACCAAGTGATGATACCACTGTGAAAGGCTGTGAGAGGGAGTTTCAAGTAGTGATTATACAAACTGGAATCATACATTGAAGATCACAAAGTGGTTTAATTGACATTTAAAATGTATTAAGAGGAAAGATGATCTATTTCTATGACCGGGGAGTTTAGAAGCAGGCAGCAAAATTGGAAGAGTCAGCTCTTGCAGGAGTACGGAAAGGAAACATCCCACACTCAGGGTGGCATGTCTAGCACTCACTATTCATCAGTAATTAATGCTAGGACAACTAGTAGATTTGTATCTGAGACTGATGGGTTGTTGTTAACCAAAGTTGTTAAGAGATATGAGAAAATGCAGCAATGCGGTGGCACCAATCAACAATCACAGCAAAGTGGCCTCCTCCTGTTTGTATTTGCCCATGTTGTAGAAATGATGCAGGCAGTTGTTGAGAAACAAAGTGGTGAAGAGAGGAGATCCCCTGCTATTCTAATATGTACCTTGGTTTTATGTTTCCATTTATCATAGTGACAGATACTAGTGGAGAACTTGGATAGTTGACCTCAATCAGCAGTTATAGCACAATATTAGCACTCCCTTTACTCTGCATTGACAATACTCCCCAACTAAAACCAATGAAGACATCCCAGTGTCCAAACCATTTACTATCAGAAACATAAAATGTCCCATCACTGATCCTTGCAGAATACTGCTGGTCACAGGCCTCCAGTCAGAGTAACACCTCTCCACCATTGCTCTGTGTCTACCCTGCGCAGACCTACTTTGAATCCAATCTACAAAATTCCATGGATCCCATGTGTTTTATCTTGTGGATCAGCATACCACGAAGAAGTTTGGCGAAAGCTTCACGAAAGTCTGATTATACAACATCCACTTCCCTACCCTCATCAATCATCTTTGTCACCTCCTCAAAACACCCAAGTAAGTTTGTAAGACTTGACTAACCACACTCAACGCCATGCTGACTACCCTAATGTCTATTATTTTCCAAATATGAGTGCATCCTACCCTTTAAACTTTCTCCAATAATCTCTCTTCCACTGATGCAAGGCTCACCAGCCTACAGGTTTCTGGATTGTCTCTACAGTCCTCCTTAAACAGAGGAACAAAACTGCCATCCTTCATCCTCTGGGATCTTGCCTGTGGCTAATGTAAAGATCTCTGGAAAGATCCACCTCCCTCAATAACCTGAGATAAATACCACCAGGACCATGGGACTTCTCCACCTTAATGCTCTTGTGACCCAACATCTCCTGCTTCTTGATATCAACGTCAGAGTACACCAGCATATTCCTGATCCACTGAGTTACTCCAGCATTGTGTTTTTAATAAACTAGCACCTGCAGTTCCTTATTGTCTACATGTGCCTTATGTCACTGTTCTCCATGTCCTTCTCCTTAGTGAATACTGAAGCAAAGTACATGTTTTATACCTCACCTATTTCCTCTGCCTCCAGCTATAATTCCTCCCTTTACCCTTCAGCGGTCCTACCTTCTCCCTAGTTACACACATGTTTTTAATGTGGGTATAAAAAGCTTTGGGATTCTCATTAATTGTACCCACCTTGGACATTTCCTCGACCTGTTTAGGCCTAATTCCCTGTTTGAGTTCCCTCCCACTTTTTTGTAAGGCCAAGTCCAATTTCAGTTTACTAATCCTTGCATGGTCTGAAAGGTCTCAACTCGAAACATTACCTATTCTTTTTCTCCAGAGAAGCTGTCTGACCCGCTGAATTATTCCAGCTTTTTGTGTCGATCTTTGGTTTAAACCAGAATCTACAGTTCCTTCCTGTACATCCTTGCATGTGCTTTCTTATTTCTTTTTGCAAATTTGCAACATTACTCGTCACCCAGGGTTCCTGAACTTTATTATTACAGGATCGTAATGACCTCAGCATCAGAATTGCTTTGTAGAATGTTTTTCATTAAGCTATTTTTGCTGCAATTCCAGTTCCAGAACAAGACATTCTCCACTCCGCATCTTCCCTGATACAATACCAACCCCAACCTGATAGTATCCATGACAGATTTCCCCAGGGCACCTCCACCACTGCGGGCCACAGTAAACCTCTCCAACCTGCGAGCTGCTCTGCCTTTCGTCTTTCAGTTGCAGTGACATCGCATCGTGTGGATAAATCCACTCCGCATATTCCCGGCAACCCTTAGAAAACAGACCAGGCGAGGCGAGAGGTAGTTTCATGTCTGCACACAAATTACTTCTAAAAGACACACTCCAGGATTTGCATGTTTCTGCGCTGGGAGCTCCGGGGGGAATTAATCAGCAACATATTAGACACCTTGTGGAGCCTGACACTGAACGGAAATCCTTCAGTGTGAGTGAGGCTGCTTCTCCGGGACCCGGGCTCCTGACAAGGCACGTTTCACCGGGACCTGTTACACACAATACCCCGGGGACTCCGCTTCCCACTGGCTCGCCCACTACAGCCCAGGTTGCAATGGAGCTGGCAATGCAGAAAACAGAGGAGTCTCGGCGGGACTCGGGGCTCCGCATTTGCAGTGGTGGGGTGGGGGGTGGCAGGAGCCCCTCTCACTCCTAACCCCTTCCCACTCTCATCCGCATCCCCACTCACACCTACCCCTTACCCACTCTCTCCACTCCCATCCCCCTTCTCCCTCTTACCCCTCTCTCCCTTTCACTCCTACCCTTAAGTAAGTAAGTTTATTGGCCAAGTATTCACATACAAGGAATTTGCCTTGGTGCTCCGCCCACAAGTAACACCATGACATACAGTGACAGTTAGGGTTATCTTTCTCATTTCTACCACCTGCTGAGTTCATCCAGCACTTTGTCTTTTTTAGTAAACAAGCATCTGTGCTTTCTTGTGTCTACCAATAATAAACAGACTCAGTGAGTCAAGCAGCATCTATGGAGGCCAGGGGATAGTTAACATTTTGGGCTGAGTCCCTGCATCAGGACACCATCTATTGATTATCTGATAATTTGACAAATTAACAAAATGTCTTTGTTTTATTGTGGGAGATCGGAATACAAAAGTACAGGAAGTTCTGCTACCTTGTCCATGCCCAGAGTCAAAGAAGAGTCGTGACCCAAGTGGTCACCTGTCCGTCCCCTCCACAGATGGTGCCTGTCCTGCTGAATTACTTCAGCACTTTGTGTTTTACCCACAGGCAGGTTGTGGAAGATGGGAAGGCCAGGCAGGGCCAGAGGGGTGGGGTGGCATTGCTGCTGTTGTTGTTAATTCAGGTGCTTGGTCACATGTACTTTTAATGGCAGAAGCGTGTGTTGGCTGTTGTTTATGAGTATGTGGCTCTTTTGTGTGTTGTTCTTTCGTCTCACCCTTTCCCAGCCTCTGTACTTGCTTAAAACCTGCTAAACCTGTTACTTCTCTAAACATTTCCTATTCTGTTGGAAGCTCATGGAAGAGGAATGCTTTTCTCATCAGAGACAGTACCTGATGTGCTCTGTATTTCCAACGTTTTTTATTCCATATTTCCAGTATCCATTGGATTTTTACTTTATGTTTGTTTATTGTTCTGACACTGACCTCACCCACTCTGTGATGCACCGTACGTTTGGGTTTAGGTTAGGGTTAGTCATAACCCACTCCTGCAACTGTGGCTGCCGGAATGCCACAGGATTTCACCCCCTCCAACTTTTGGAAAGCACGTTAAACCGGCAGTGATTCAAGTACACCCGACTAATTGTCGGGAAGCTGATTTAAGAGTGTAAAGCCATCTCATCTAGGCTACCAGATTCCGTATTTCTGATGCTGGAGCTTTTCACAGTTCACAGTTGAAAGGAAATGGTTGGAAATGTTTCACTGTTCCACTGCTGTGAAATGTGACTGGCTGCAATCCTCTTTCCAAGTTGAGAGAATGACCTCAGATGGTCGTCTCGTCTGTGCACCTCAAACTGTGCGAGGTGTTGAACTCGACTTGCTCCTACTCACGCTCATACTATGCTCAGCAATGGTTCAATGATGCTTGCACAAGGGAACATGTGCACACACACGCATACATGCACGGGCCTCATGTTTGGCAATCAGTGCACAATAGTGGCACAATTGGTAGAGCTGCTGCTCCCAGCACAAGACCACCGTTAAATTCTGACCGGGGGGGGGGGGGGGGGGGGGGCTGGCAACATGCTTTGCATATTTTCCCTGAGGTCTCATGGGTTTCCTCCTTGTGCTCCGGTTTATTCCTGTGTTCAAATATATGCAGATTGCTAGGTTAACTGAGCACTGTAAACCGACTGCTGTGTAAGTATGAGGCAGAATAGAGGGGAATTAATGGGAATTTGGAGAGAATACATAAATGGGTTTAATGCAGAGTTATGGAGGCTGATTGCCGACATTGAGGGTACCTCTAGGCATCTGAGAGAAGTGGAATTCAGCACACCTACATCTCACCAGCAACTCTACCTCGTGACTGTAAAGACATGCAGGGCTCACCACTCTCACTCACGCACAAATGCACTCTGCAGACTGCTGAGTGAGGATGTAAACAAACACACAAACATCACCGCACAAGCAGCTCAAATGCATATGTGTAAATCCATGTGCACATCGCAATATCATACACGACTGTGCTGCACTTGGCAGTAAAAATGTACTAATTCCATTATTCAACAACAGTAAGAGACAAATGACAGGAGTGGTTCATAATTGCATAATTAAGAATGCCACTAACATGCTGAAGGGTCACCAAGAGCTTGACAGTTATAGATAATCACTGGGAGAATTTACTGTTCAAATGTAAGAGCTTGTGTTAGCAATGTGTGACTAAACCATTCACAGCATAAATCCCAGATCCAATTCCCAGTCATGCTTATTATGTGATCCATAGTGGGTTACAATTAAACATGCTACAATTTGTGGGCATAGGAGACTGCAAATGCTACAACCTGGAGCAAAAAGCAAACTGCTGGAGGAACTTGGGGGGTTGGGCAGCATCTGTGGAAGGGGAGGAATAGTTGCTATGTGTGAGTGTGTGTTTGTAGATGGTGTGTGAGATTGAGTGTGTGCGTGTGTGTTTGTGGATGGTGTGTGAGATTGCGTGTGTGTGCAGGTGGTCGTTTGCATAGATGTGCGTTTGTAGATGGGGTGTGTATAGGTGTGTGGGTGTGTTTGTTGGATGCTGTGTGAGACTGTGTGTGTGTGCGTGTGTGTGGTTCAGTACCATGCAGTAGTGTGTGTTGTTAATGAATAAACATGAGGTATCGCCCGGCTGCTACTTTACAAGGCACTAATTCAATCTAGCCGTTCGGACGACATCACAAACTGCAGGAGTTGTAGCAGAGATTGAATTATAGTTTCTGCACATACTTTGCTTTATACACAAAACAATGGGCAGCTAGCTGTATAAAGATGATTTCATTTGCTTAAACAATTATTCCGGCTGACATTTTGAGATTACAGTACAGGATGGAAATGTTAGATAAAGGTCTGGACTCTAACAATACAGATTCAATTACTTTTGCCCCAACGGCTCCATCTGTGAAAGCTCCATGACGGGAGAGAGCAGGAGAGAGGTTACGCTGGTCAAGAAGGTGATACAGGTTACAGCACGCTAATGTTTCTGTATGAAGGTAGGGATACGGTCACTCTGTGTAACACTAATTTCTATCTTACAATAACTGAGAGAGGGTTTAGCAAGTAGGACTTTGACAATATACCCAGTGATACAGTCGTAGGCTACTGCTTCCCAAACTTGTTGTGCAGAGGTATAGGTAAGTATTTGCACTGCAGACAGCAGTTTCAAATATAATGATAATCTCAATACAAAATTTAAGAAATGAACCAAAAATGATTGGTGGTCGATCTTTAAGTTTAATTAAACACCATTCAGCAGGACTGTTCCGCCTTTAGTTGTCGGGAAGATGCGTTGCTAACTGTCGGAGGGGAATTTTGGAACATGATATTAAAGATGTTAAAGCAAAAAAATCATGTTTGACTAGTTTATGGAGTTCTTGGTTTAATGAACTAGTTTTGGGAAACTAGTGAATGTACTCGACTTAGATTTCCGGATGCCATTTGTCGAGGTGTTGCATTAAAGCTTGTTGCAGATAATAAAAGCTAAGGAACAACATGCTGGCATGAAGAAAACAGATGGGCATAAATGGCCCTTTTCTGGTCGCCAAGGTGCAGTGAGAGCGCTGGGGCCTCAACACTTCACAACATATAACGGCACCAAAGGTATGGTTGATCAATCTGTTCATGATACAAAGAAAAATATGTTATGATGAGGAAATAAGGAGGCTATAAAAATATATAGAGCAGTAAGGGTATAGATAAAAAACTTGCAATGGAGCATAGTATGCAAAAATGTGAAATTTGTCATAAAACAAAATAAAAAAGCATATTTTCCAAATGACATGGGATTACTGAGTTCTGATGCAAATGGGAACTGGCTGTCCTGATGCATGATCTGCAAAAGGTTAGTGAGCAAGTAAAGCAAGTAATTAGGAAAACTAACAGCATATTATCATTTATTGCCAGGAGTATTGAATTCAAAAGTGAGCAGGTTTGGCTTTCGTTGTAGAGGGCATTGGTGAGCCCACATCTGGAGTTGTATGCAGAGGGTTGGTCTCCTCATTCAAGGAAGAATGTTAATATGTTGGAAGCGGTTCCGAGAAGGTAACTGGGAGAATAGATAAGGAAAAACAGTCAATGTGGTATGCTTACATTTTCAGAAAGCTTCTGATAAGCAGCCACATGAAAGATTAGTGTGTGAAATTAAAATGCTTAGCACTGAGTGATACACTGGTGTGGACTGTCTACTGGGTGGCAGGCAGGGAACAGAGGAGGAGGAAATGGATGTTTGAGTGAGGCCATCACTAGTGGGGTACTGCACAGATAGCTGTGCCCCAGCTATTCATAACGTACAATAATTAGGATGAAGGAAATGGACACGTTTATCAATGAAATGAAAAGGGTGGGATTGTGAAGTGAGCGGTGAAAAGAGGCTTCAAGGCAGCAGACATTGAGGGAGAGGGCAAACGTTTAATACGTTCAGTATACATGTGATGATATCCCCTCTGGGACAAAGCAGAGAAAGCCAATAGAGTCAGTCAGGGGATATGGGGAGAAGGTAGGAACGGGGTACTGATTGGGGATGATCAGCCATGATCAAATTGAATGGCGGTGCTGGCTCGAAGGGCAGAATCGCCTACTCCTGCACCTATTGTCTATTATTGTCAATAGAGTTGGATTGGATTAAGGTGTTGTTCAAAACACACTGCAATATCAGGATATCTCAGTCCTTTACAGCCAGTGAGGGAGGTACTTATTAAAGTACCGTTACAGTTATAATATAATAACCAATACTTGGTTATTATTAATACCAATTCAACCATTTCTGAGAGTATTCTTGGTTCTCCATTCTGAATACCCAGAGGCACAGAGACCCTGTACTTTAGAAAAGGCTCCCAGTTGGATTGAATGCTGAATGGGTGCTGAGAACCTGGCACGGTGCCCATGCTCCCTGTTGCTGTACCAGGCATCTAGCACCAGAAACCTCCTGCTAATGCCCCCCACCAGTGCTCCCCCGATAACAAACTGTCCACAGCTGCCTGTGACAGCTCCACGGGCAATTCGCTGCTAGTTCATGCCAGGTCCCAGTACAGCCGTGCTGTCGGTAACACATTTCTCTGTGTATTCCACCTTGTGTTGATTCCATTAGCCCTCTTGTTCCTGGGAATACATCCTGTGCATGAAGTGAGGTATTAGTGTGCCGTAACGTAGCAATCAGTTTAATACAGAATTACTGTAATGTTAGTGCATAAGAGCAAAGGCAGAGCGGTAGAGTTACTGCCTGACAGCACCAGAGACCCAGGTTCGATCCCGACTACGGGTGCTGTCTGTAGAGTTTGTATGTTCTCCCCGTGACCATGTGGGTTTTCTCCAGGTGCTTTGGTTTCTTCCACACTCCAAAGACGTACAGGTTTATAGATTAATTGGCTTTGGTAAAATTGTAAATTGTCCATAGTAGTAGTGGTAGGGTAGTGTTAGTGTATGGAGTGATCGCTAGTCAGCACAGACTCGGTGGGCCGAAGGGCCTGTTTCCGCTCTGTATCTCTAAAGTCTAAAGCAACCAATATTACTATAAGGATTACTGGAATGTAGGAACTAATGTAGCAAAGGCATTTAAGGTGGATCAATGTAACACAGTTGTAGTAACAGTTACTTTAATGTCATGCAAATTACTGTGCGAATTTCTGTAATTTAGAAGCCAAAATAAGGGATGCTGTAATGCACGAACCAGAGTGAGATTGTCACTTGCAATGGCAGAGCCAGAGTTAAGCAGAGTTCACTGATATAGGAACAGGTGACAGTTACTGGGATGCTTCATCTTTAACGCTCGTTCATTCTTTATCTCTTTGGTTACCAGGCAACAGAACATCATGTCCCATTGACAAAGTAGAAGCAATGCTGTCAGTAATTAAGATACACTGTGGGTGATAAGTTGTTCCAAGAGCTGATGGGTCAGTGACTCTGGACTCATCAACATTCTGGCAGGACCATCGCATGACACTAAGGCCAGGAAAGCACACCAACACTTCGACGTCTTCCGGAGACTAAGGAAATTTGTCCAGTCTCACTCTTACCAACTTCTACTGATGCATCATCAGTTTGCATCACAGCCTGGTTTGGCAACAGCTCTGGTCAAGACCACAAGAAAATGGACGCAGCCTAGTACCTCAACCCCCACCATCGACTCCACCTACACCACGCTGCCTTGGGAAAGCCGCCAACATAATCAAGGACCACTCACACCCAGGTCATTACCTCTTCTCCCCTCCCCATGTCAGGCAGAAGATACAAGAGTTTGAAAGATTCAAGAACAGCTTTTTTCCACACATTTCAATGTCCCTCTCTCAAACAAAGCATGTATTTCCCACTCCCCACATCCTCCAAGCTACCCCATTGTTATCTTTGCACTTTCGAATCTGCATTTTCTCTGTAGCTGTAACACTGTATTCTGCACTTTGTTTGCTTTCTCTTGGCATTACCTGATGGACTCCTGTTTCATTTTGATTCTAATCATATACGGATATTTTTTACCAGGATAATATACAAAATACCTCAATGTAGACAATAAATCAATGACATTGATCACAAACAGCCAAACCAAGCATTTGCACAACACTCTCGTTGTTTCCCTTCACCTTCCCAAACTGCTGCCTCTCTCTGACGAGCTCCGCTCAAGAGGTCCACCTTCGGGTGTGTGATCCAGGTGGCCGCTCTTCAATGTGGCATGTGGACTGGCAGCAGGTTATTCAAGTTTGCAGACACAGCTGACCAGAGAACAGGGAGCAGCCATTCTGCCCTTCAATCTGAATCGCAGCTGATCTGCGTCTTAACTCCATCTACCTCCTGGTTTCTATAATCTTTAAATATACAATTTACTGCAAACAGTGGCTCTGGGCTCTGACGGTCTGGACTCACACGGAGTATTTCTGCACAGCCTAGTTCTAATTTCCGGCTCTCTCCTCAATGGAGGAGATGTGTTTTCTACCCATTCAATCTATTCCTTTAATTGTCTTCAAATTAGATATCCCCTACTTCTCTACATTCAAAGGAACAAATGTGAGGATGCACAACCTCTCCACTAAGGATGACCCTTTCAGCACTGATATGATTGAGCTGAATCTCTGCTGCATATATCTAGGCCAATTTGTCCTTCCTTTGGTGAACCAGCCAGATCTGAACATAGTTACTCTAAATGGAGCCTGACTGTAGATCAACAACTGAACCCAATCATGTCTATCCATGTTGTGCAATTTTCCTGCAAGAGACTTAAGGATTGTGCTCAGGATCAGGCAACCTGAACATTCAGCTTTCACCCAGGGCCGGTGAAACTCATTACAGCTGAATCAGATCAGCAAGCCGAGAACAGGTTCTGCAACCATGACCTGCACTGTATGGCTTAGAGTCTTCCTTGGTATTCTGTGTGGTGGTTCTTCATACAGATGCACCACACAATAATAACCTGCAACCTTTTTCTGAATTAAATGGGACAAAAGTTGTGCAACAATTCTTATTCTGTACCATTAAAGAAATATAACGCAATAATGCAGATATTTCTGTGTGAAACCAAGGCAGTGCCAGATTGTGGGATACCAGTTGTTTGCTCTTCTGTTGTAGTTAGATATGAAAAAAATCAGTGGTAGTTGAAGTAGAACAGAGAATTCTTCAGGCGGGCCGATCAACATCTCTAATTACAAACACAGCCCCCTTTTATCTCACGTTTATTTGTGGTACCCTGTGTGTAAAACGGCTCCTCATTTGCCTGCATGGCACTGATTGTACTTTGCAGCATTTGTTGTATACAAGTTCCTTGAGGCATGGTAAACTACGGTAAATATTTACAGACATGTTTCATATGCAGTCCTTAGGACACTGGTTATCAAACACAAGTGGGCCATACTTGAGTATACCAACAATGGCCATCAGGGACACCAAATTGCAACATGAAACCACTGCAACACTTTAATAAATTGAATAGAATCAGATTTACCTTACACATCGTGCCAAACTTAATCTCATCGGAATAACATACATTCCTATCAAATTTGGCACTAAAAAAATGAATTGATCATTAGTGAAATAAATAACATAAGTAACAATAAAACCTACATTTCCACAACACTTTTTACAACTCATCACGAGACATTTCACAACTAATCAAATAATTTTTAAAAGCAGTCACTCTTGTAATCTGGAAAAACAATTTGTGCACAACTGTCTCGGAGAAACTATGAAATAATAACTGGGTAAAGTGATCGCCTTTGAAGAATAAAAATTGAACTGGGACAACCTGAACTCCTCTGCTCTACAAATTGTTAATGGATCTTTTACACACGCAAGAAGACAAATGAAGAATCATAGCTGATCCATTTGAATCCTCAACTTACTGCCTCAGGCATGGGCATATATTCATGAATGTAGGGCATGGAACACTTTAAAATCTGAATTCAATAACCATGAAGGTTGTTATTTCATACTGATACACCGGATGTAACACTTTCACTGAGTTTAGCAGGACACCTAATTCTACCAGTTTTGACTGCTGAAGTTTTTGAAGAATGAATGCTTTTTCCCTGGAGCCCTGGACTAATGTTCTTCAATGAAAATCTATATATTAGAGATCTTCGCCCGTACATGCTACTGGACTCGAGGAAAGTATTCTCTTGGGCTCCAAGGGATGCAAGCGTCCACCAACAGCCTGCATGGTCAGCCCTAAGCAACAGAGTGAGGCAACATGATGTGAGCGACCAGCACATGTCGGCACGTGACCCAGCGTGAGGGGGTTGTCAGGGAGGGGGGAGATGTGTAGTGAAAGTGCAGGTGCTGGGTGGAGTGTGTACACCCATCAGAGCAGCACAATCCACAAACCATAACCCTGATGGACACATAGCCCTTATTTCATTCAGTATCATGACTTTTACAGTGCCGTGCCTGCAACACTGTTTAATTTAATACTGATGAATACCACACACAATTTCAAGTTCCATCAAGTTTTCACAGCTCTCCCATGTATGACAGGAGGAAAGACCAAGCTCGACATTCTGATCAGCAGCTCGCCAGATATGGTGTGAAACTCATTTAAACACTGCTTAAATTAAATGGAAAATTGAAGGTACAATTACTGAGAAAACACAGGCTGCCTCTCAATATAATTGTTCAATTTACAAAACCCAGAGTCAAATTTCTCATGTTAAAGGGAGAAGATGCAACATTTCTGCACAGTTCACATTTAATCTGGAATCAGGTATCGTTATCAATAGATAAAACTTATGAAAGATTTGAATTATCCAACCGGCAATGATAATGCTGTCAAGAGAGTCTACACACACACCGACGCATGCACACACACACAGTGAGAATGGTCTACACACGACAGTCAGGAAGGTCTACACACACACACACACACTGTGAGAATGGTCTACACACGACAGTCAGGAAGGTCTACACACACACACACACACACACACACACCGCAGCACTCACTTGGTGAATTTGCCATCCCGTGTGACGGTGACCTGCACAGACCATAAGTTAAATCTCTCACTCAGCTTCACAAATATATCACAGCCAAGGCAGCAGCTGAGGCATTACAACCTATTCCATCAACCCTGACCTATGAGCAAGACAGGTTTCAGTCACTCATCCAGTTCCTGATCACCATCCAACATGTATGTGGGCAGAATTCAACTTAGCTGTGATGGGTCACCAGTGATGAACCTCCCCACACAAACTATCCAGGTTCACATATTCACCCACGGTGAAGCGTACGTAACGTAAGATCAACTTGCCCTCCCGCCGGTATGTTCCAAGCTGGGACTAATAAACAGCCTGACCTGTTTATATCAGGTGTGCCTGGTTCCAATGAAGTCATCAACCTGTGGTAGCATGCACACTGAGCTCCACTTTTAGGTAACTTACCAAATCTTCTCCACCCCCCCCCCCCCTTCCCTGTGTCATACCAGGATTCACACCCATTACTCCCCACTCCCTCCCCTTCCACCAACATTCCTTCCTCTGGCTTCACAATTTGCAAATGTCCATCCTTAATCTCACACTTTTGTCTTTTCACCTCTGGCCTTTCTCCAAACATCTGCCTGTCAAAGAAACCCTCATCTGTATCCACCTATCAATAACCAGGCTTTGTTCTGCCCCTCCTCTCTTCCAGATTTATTCCCCCCTCCCCCCAAAACCATAATCAGGCTGAAGATGTGTCCCCAGCCAAAACGTCACCCAACCATGTTCTCCAGAGGTGCTGCCTGACCCGCTGTTACTCCAGCACTTTGTCTTTTTTTTAACCTGTGACATTTAGCCAGATTATCATTCTATATCTGCCGCTTCACCAAATAACATGGGAATAGCAGCAAATGTTGCTTGTCTGCTGCTCAAGCCTGCTTTGCCATACATCACCATCATGGCTCATGTATTACCTCAATGCCTGTTTCTTGTGTTATTCCCATATCCCATACTTCACTAAACATCCTGAAACATCCTCAGCTCGGTTCTGAATGAACTCAGTGACTAGGTCTCCACAGTTCAGAATTCCAAGGATTCACTGCACTCTGTGTGAAGAGATTTTTCATCTAAGTCCTAAAGTACCAATTCTTATGAGGTTGTGATCTCTGGTTCCAGGCTCTTCAGTCAAAGTAAACATTTTCCCCGTTGAACCCTGTAAGAATTTAGTAACTTTCAGACAGATCTTCTCCCAACAGTTTGCGGGAAACACTCAGCAGCCCAGGCAACATTTGTGGAAATGGAAACATAGTTAACTTTACAGGTGAGTCTGTCAGAAAATCTATATTAGACAAATAGAAGCAGATGAAGCGACTGCTTTGAGGAGCCTTGATCACATTGAATGGTGGTGCTGGCTCGAGGGGTCGAATGGCCTACTCCTGCATCTATTGTCTATTGTTCAGAGGTGACTCCGAGCTTCCAATTGCTTGTTGCTTTGCTAAACCGTTCCCACCCTGGCCTCAAGCTTCTGCTGGGCCTCCTGCATGTCCCACACTCACTCAGCAAAATTAGGGCACATGTTATTGGGGGTAGACTGCTGACATGGATAAAAAATTGGTTGGCAGACAGGAAACAAAGAGTAGGGATTATCGGGTCCCTTTCAGAAAGGCAGGCAGTGACTAGTGGGGTACCGCAAGGCTCGGTGCCTGGACCGCAGCTATTTACAATATACATCAATGATTCGGATGAAGGGATTTAAAGTAACATTTGCAAATTTGCAGATGACACAAAGCTGGGTGGCAGTGTGAACTGTGAGGAGGATGCTATGAGAATGCAGGGTGACTTGGACAGGTTGGGGGAGTGGGCAGAAGCATGGCAGATGAAGTTTTGTGTGGATAAATGTGATGTTATTCACTTTGGTATCAAAAACAGGGAGGCAGATTAATATCTAAATCGCGCCAAGTTGGGAAAATGGGAAGTACAATGGGATCTGGGGGTCCTTGTTCATCAGTCTATGAAAGTAAGCATGCAGGTACAGCAGGCAGTGAAGAAAGCAAATGGCATGTTGGCCTTTATAACAAGAGGAGTAGAGTATAGGAGCAAAGAGGTCTGCAGTTGTGCAGAGCCAGGCGAGACCACACCTGGAGTATTGTGTGCAGTTTTGGTCCCCTAATTTAAGGAATTACATTCTTGCTATTGAGGGAGTGCAGCGTAGGTTTACAAGGTTAATTCCCGGGATGACGGAACTGTCATATGCTGAGAGAATGGAGCGGTTGAGCTTGTACACTCTGGAGTTTAGAAGGATGCGATGGGATCTTATTGAAACATATACGATTGTTAAGGGTTTGGACATGCTACAGGCAGGAAACATGTTCCCGATGTCGGGGGAGTCCAGAACCTGGGGCCACAGTTTAAGAATAAGGGGTAAGGCATTTAGAACGGAGACGAGGAAACACTTTTTCTCACAGAGAGTTGTGAGTCTGTGGAATTCTCTGCCTCAAAGGGCGGTGGAGGCCGGTTCTCTGGATACTTTCAAGAGAGAGCTAGATAGGGCTCTTAAAGATAGCGGAGTCAGGGGATATGGGGAGAAGGCATGAACGGGGTACTGATTGGGGATGATCAGCCACGATAACATTGAATGGCGATGCTGGCTCGAAGGGCCGAATGGCCTACTCCTGCACCTATTGTCTATTGTCACACTGTAGCCTTCCAAATGCACGATCGAATCCTATACTTGCAGCTAAACCACTTTATCCCTTTGTCTCACACTCCCCAGTTTTGCTGTAAGATTATACATCTGCGATTATGGATGCAGAATCATAGAATAGTCACTGCACAGGAGACCATTTGGCCCCATCGAGTCCATGCTGGCCCGCTATCAGAGCAAATCTTTTGCTCCACCTATCAGCCTCTCGTCTGTGGGCTTGCAAATCTGCCTCTTCTGTACATTAACCCAATTCCCTTTTAATGGCCACAAAGGAACCTACCTCCCCCACATGTAAGGCAGTGCACTGCAAACTCCAACCACGTGCTGGATGCTTCATTTTTCCTTTAATAGATCTTATGACAGCTATGACCACTAATCCTTGATGCTGCGACCAAAGGGAACAGCATCCATATCCACTGCACACTGCCCTCATCATTTCATATACTTCTAGCTGATCTCTCCTCAGCCTATTCTCTCTGATCTTTGCAATTTTAGTCTCTCATCCCAGAAATGTGGTCATCAAGAGGACACTGGATAAACATACAAGGAGAAAAATTTACAGACCTATTGAAAAGCGGCTGGTGGGTGGTCTGATTAATGAATTTACAGGTGACATGAAAATTGGTGGAATTGTTAAGAATGAGGAAGGTTGTCAAAGAATAAAAAAGAATATAGATAGTCCCGATCTCCCAATCTACCTCATTGTAGACCTTGCACTTTTTTATCTGCACTTTCTCTGCATTGTAATATATTTTGCACTCTAGATTTATTTTTTGTTTGCACTACCTGTTGTATTTGTGTATGGTTTCATTCTACTCATGTAAGCTACCTAATCTGAGGAAAGACATTCTTGCCATAGAGGGAGTACAGAGAAGGTTCACCAGACTGATTCCTGGGATGTCAGGGCTTCCATATGAAGAAAGACTGGATAGACTCGGCTTGTACTCGCTGGAATTTAGGAGATTGAGAGGGGATCTTATAGGAGACTTACAAAATTCTTAAGGGGTTGGACAGGCTAGATGCAGGAAGATTGTTCCCGATGTTGGGGAACTCCAGAACAAGGGGTCACAGTTTAAGGAGAAGGGGGAAGTCTTTTACGACCGAGATGATAAGATAATTTTTCACACAGAGAGTGGTGAGTCTGTGAAATTCTCTGCCACAGAAGATAGTTGAGGCCAGTTCATTGGCTATATTTAAGAGGGAGTTAGATATAGCACTTGAGGGATCAGGGGGTATGGAGAGAAGGCAGGTACAGGATACTGATGTGGATGGTCAGTCATGATCATATTGAATGGCGGTGCAGGCTCAAAGGGCTGAATGGCCTACTCCTGCAGCTATTTTCTATGATTCTATACTATGATTTGCCTGGATTGCATGCAAAATAGGCATTTACAGACATTTTTATTGAAATCTATTTGTGATAGATTGCGCTAAATGCCAACATACCATTTGCCCCCTAATTGCCTGCTACAAATGCACAGTCGCATTCGCAGCCACCTGCACACCTCATGGGTACTTTCAGCATTCCGTGCTTTCTTGAATTACTGAGCTCTTAAAGAAAGTAGCTTTTGACGATCTCAACGTGTGGTGACTGGAGCGGAGTCTGAAAGCCCCATAAATGGGGGCAGGATTCGTAAAGCCTAATGGAGCCAATGCAAGCAAAGCATCAATATACGATTGTCTGCTTCTCTTGAATGACTGTAGTGTGCTGCAAGTGTGAGCAGCACTTTCTGTGGTGAGAAACCTCTGTAAGGAGTTTTTAATTGAAAGTTAGCACCCAATAACGTCATCAGCACCTCTTAAAGAAGAAAGACTATGCCAATTTAGATTTGGTAAGATTTCAGTGAGGAGGCTCACAGTGATGCACAGGCACCACGGAGATTTAGGCACACAAATTGCTCCTGAGCAGCTGGGAGGATACAGTTATCTGCCGAGTAACCTTCCCCTCCCTGCATTCCCTCAGCTCATTCTCCCACTTGCAAGGAGAATGGCTACTGGTGCAGTGTGTGGAGAACAGCACTGGCCCTGCTGTTCCCCATGGATCTCTGAAACGTGAATAACCCAAGGAGACATCTAACAGGAACTAACCATAACTAACCTTTGATCCATAGTGCTTGCTGGAATATTGTTCGCTGCACAATATCAAAAATGGTCAGCCTTAAGTGCAAGCCCTCATTGTCTTCCACAGGTGCTGCCTGACTAGCTGAGCATTTCCAGCCTTTGCTGTTTTATTTAATATCTAATATCAGCAGAATTTTGTTTCTGGATCAAGTCAGCTTTACATCCCATGTGTGGATACATTGGGGATCTAAAGAAATAACCTGTGGCTCCGACATACTCCTTCCCACTCCAGACTTTGGCCTCAGTTACTGCACTGTGCATGTTGCAGTCGGTTTCAGATGCAGGGGGCAGATTAGATTTTTCAACAATATCAGTTTGCATTGGTAGAGCCCAGTGAAACCTGGCACATTTATAAATGTGTATGGCCAAAGGGGACAGATAGATACAGTCAAATCCACACCACTGAATTACAAATGTGGTGGGACTAAAGATGCCAACATGCATTGTGATACTGAGGGGGTAGTACAGTCATCAGGTTGGAGTGGGGCTCAGAAACTAAATCTGCAGTTAGCATAGCACAAAGATTGAAACTCAGAGAGGTGGTTCCAACCTACAGGGACCATTGTCATCAGCTATGCTCATGCTGGTGAGGGATACAAGAGCAACCAAATGTAACGCTTCACAACAGCACCCACCTGCTACTGTCATCCGGGCAGTCCTGCTCACAATTGTGCCCAGGCTGTCGATGGTGGCGACACACTGATAAAATCCCTCGTCAGGTTTGTGGTGCTTTGAATGTACCACGCTGTGTATCAACAGTGAACCTTCTGGAAGCATCTGTCTGCGTTCATCTGAAATTAGATTTAGGAATGTTCCATCTTTTCTCCATTCAATTCTGGCCCTGGGTTCAGCGAAGACTGAACAGTTCAGTATAACTGATGCTCCTCGTATCGCGAGCGTGTCTGCTGGTTCCACCGTGAAGTAGAAAGGTGTGAATCTTCGGCCGACAGTTTCTACCAAAAAATGAAGAAGAGAAGTCACCACATAATCCTGTAAAGTACACACTATTGTCTAGAAATTCAGAAGCCAGTCAATGTAGTCAGATTAAAGCATTGTACTCAGCTCAAAAATTCATCAACGTGTTAAACTGAGTTATTCTGTCAATCTAAAATCAACCTGACTCAAACACTTGTTGCTGTTGAAATCGATTCTTTATTCAGCTGAGACTAGTCTATGAACCTTCCAACACAGAGCTGATGCCCTGGGGCGGGTCCAGAGAGGAGTAACTTTGATACAAACTCATGGCATTAATATAGTTATTAGTCATTTCAGATACAGAGGGTATGACAAGCTAGTAACCAATCATCTGAGTCCTTCTGGTGATTTACAACATCAGTTGCATGATCCCCTTTCCCTGGCCTCATTACAACCTTTGTTTGCCTGTGGTATAACTTTGCTTATTTTATTTCAACACAGCAAAACCCCAGAAGGCCCAATTATCAAAGAACACCTCTCAAAATATAAGATACATTTGTAATACAATTATCACACGTCATACACACTTCCCATATCAAGAAGAAAGATATTTCTATAAATCTAAACAATTTCTATAAGTCTAATGTTTACATTCCTACTAAGACAATACATTTCATAACTTGTTTCACGACAATTTTACTATTACATATGTATTTAAAACATTAATTATATAAGTTTGCTGAATTACAATTTCTAAGTTCAAAACACATGCACATGTCCCAAGCATGCATGGGTTGTAAATCTGTCAACTTAGTTGATAAGTGTTTGGTACCAGGAGAAACTTCATTCTTAACTTACAGCCTCCCCTTTTTCTGCTACAGTATCTCTGGGAGATGTATTTCCAATCTCTCTACAAGGCCTTTTACAAATATTACAGAACAAAGCATAAAATCACAATTCAGAATTACATCAGTATCCATCAATCTAATTAGCTTCTTCTCCAAGCAACTACTCCGCTTCACATACGTCCTAATTCAACATAGCCAAGGCTAACTACAGGGCCTCTTATCTCTCAGCCTTGAATTCTATCTCAAACTCAGCACAAACCTCATAACCTAAGAATTTACCCATAGAGAAAATAGTTGACCTCTGGCCTAAGAAGAGGCCCCTATTCAGCTATCCATTCTTCAACACAAAGTCATATCAAATACAATTTCCTCCAGTATTACAATTGCCTCAAAGCAATAAACTAAGCTAAGCATGTTCAGGTTAGCTGTTTCTATGTCTTGACTCATCGTTCCTGTGTGTGTATATGCTTAATTGCACTTTATTTAATCAGGAAAACCTTTAGCTTTTCTTTTGCAAATTACCTAGCTTATATAAAAGTCAGTATCCGAGCAGTACTATTTATATAATACTTCCTCAAATGCACTGCATATCATAGGCAGATTGCAATGTGTTAATGCAAGTATTTAACTCTGCAATTGGGGAAGCATTTCAGGCAGTAAAGAAAAATTGTCACTTCACTGTGGAAAAATAATATGCTGTGAGTGCGCACAGCATCATCACACAATCCCCAGGGTGAGACGGCACCTTCAGGGTCTGCCAGGGGAGGTAAATCTCATCCCCACTCGTTGTGAAGGATGGATACTAGAAGTGCACAAGATGGAGTTAGATATATTGTGAACGATTGGGCCACGGAAAACTAACACTGAAGAGGATTTGCAATAGAAAGGACCAGCCATGATCATAATGAATCGTGGGGGCAGGTTCGAGTGGCCAAGTGCCTAGTCCTGCTTAAATGTTTTAAAAAGACACAAAGTGCTGGAGTAACTCAGTGGGTCAGGCAGCAACGCTGGAGAACATGGATAGGTGACATTTCAGGTCGGCATACTTTTTCAGACTGATCAGTCTGAAGAAGGGTCCTGACCGGAAACATCACCTATCCATTCTCCAGGGATGCTGCCTGACCTGCTGAGTCACTCCAGCACTTTTGTCTTTTTTTGTAAAACAACATCTGCAGTTCGTTGTTTCTATATTTTGTCTGCTTTAACTTTTGGGTTCTTGTGTTATATTCAGGAACAATACCCCAGGAAGAGTCAATTCCCCATGGAGAGTCAATAACATCTTCATGTAAAGAACAACTCAATGGAGAAGGGACTAAAATTCCTTGGGGTACCGACTGGCACATAGTTTCCTGAAAGTGGCAACACAGGGAGAAAGGGTGGTGAAGATGGCATTTAGCATCTTTGCTTTCATCAGTCAGGACATTCAGTACAGGAAGTGGAACATCGTGTTGGATACATACAAAACGTTTGTGAGCATCGTTCACAGTTCCCGTCCCCCAGCCTTAAGAAGGACGCCATTGAGCTGGAAAGGGAATGGAAAATATTGATGAGGATGTTACCAAGACTGAAGGGTTTGAATTATAAGGAGACGTTGGATAGACTGGGACTTTTTTCCCTCGAGCGTAGGAGGCTGAGGGGTGACCTTATAGAGTTTATAAAATGATAAGGATGTAGATAAGGTGGATGGTCATAGTATTTTTCCCAGGGCAGAGGAGTCAATAATTAGGTATAGATTTAAAGTGAGAGAGGAAAGAATTATAAGGGACCTGAGGGGCAACTATATCATAGTGTGGAGTGGGTAAATGGAATGAGCTGCCAAAGGAAGCGGTAGAAACAGGTACAATTATAACATTTAAAAAATATTTGAACAGATGCAAGGATAGAAAAGGATTAGAGAGATACGAGTCAAATCAGGCAAATGGGACTAGCTGAGATAGACATTGGTCAGCATGGAGGAGCTGGGCCGAATGGTCTGTATTTGAGCTGTCTGCCTCTACAGCTTTAAGAGGGAGGCAAGGATGCAGAAACTGATTATGAAGGAATTTTTAAGATAATGAAGGAGACAAAGAGGTGGGATTCAAAGCTGGATCAGTGAGAGAGAGAATGAATTGAGTGGTTTAATAATGTGGAACAGAAGCACCATATCTAAGCAGCCCATTAAGTCAGAGCAATGGTTTCTTCACACAAGCTCTCATCTCCTCCCACTGACCTGCACTGTAAATTAACAACGGTTACACAAAAAGCTGGAGATACTCAGCGGGTGCAGCAGCATCTAAGGAGCGAAGGAGATAGGCGACGTTTCGGGTCGAGACCCTTCTTCAGACGCTGTAAATTAACAACTCTAACTTCAATATCTCTGATGTTTCTTGCTGCCTGTCTTTGCCAGCAGTCTTCAGGGAAATCTACTTGGGAATAAGCATCATCCCCAATTCCTTCTCGGAAATTGCAAGTATTAGAAAATGACAAAGACTCTGACAAACCCCACTGCACAAGGAACATGGGTTATTTTTCCCTTTCCTTGCTTTCATGCCAAATGGATGCCATTTCATCAAAATCATCTATATCAAACCACTGGAGATGAATATTCAGCTCAGTATTGTAATATGTCGCATGTCTCTAATCTACAAACTGAGGCTGCATGTCTCTAATCTACAAGCTGCCCCTGTGATGTGAACTGCTGCGTTTGCAGCTTGTCGTAGCACAAGGCCTGTAGGGATGGATCCAAGCATCAGGTTGAGAGGGGCAAGGTGACAGGAGCTAGGTTTCAAGGAAACATGCAGGGCAAAGTGATGGGTGCCTGAAACGTGCTGCTGGGGTTGGTGGTGAAGGCAGATATGATAGTGGCGTTTAAGAGGCTTTTAGATCGGCACATAGATATGCAGGGAGTGGAGTGATATAGATCATGTCAGGCAGAGCAGACTCGTTTTATTTGGCATCATGTCGGCATGGACACTGTGGGCCAAAGGGCCTATTTCTGTGCTTTTCTATGTTATATGTTCCAGGCAACCCTGGTGTGGTGGAGAAGATACCAAACTCAGCCACTGCTGACCACAAAATCACATGAGAAACTGATACAGAGCTGCGGTGTTTAAAATAAACATTCAAAGGCTAGTTGAGTGGAAACCAAAAAGTTCATCATCCATCTGATCAGAGTGCTCCGATCCAGACACATGGACCCTGGGCTGAAACCAACAATATCACACCCACTGCCACTCCACCCATTCCAGCCAGGAACAGTGCAACTCCGCAGATCCCACAGCAACTTCCTGGTACCCCAAAAGATGCTATGCAAATGTATAGCTCTTCTTTACTTTGCCAAAATTTGCTCTTTTGACAGGCAATAAACAGGCATTTCGGTCAGGAATCAGCGATATGCTTAAATGCACCCCTCAGATTCAATCTTTATCCTTCATAAGGACTTATGACGTCTGCTATTGTCTAAGTTTGATCACAGGGGCCTGGTATACTGCAGGAGAGACAGAGACATTCCAGCCAGCCCTATGGTTTTCAAAACATTACACATCTAATCGCAGAAAAATAGCAAGTTTTATCACACAGACAAAAACAAATTAATTAGAAATCAAATAGTTATGCAGGAAGGCTGCAGCAAGCCCTGGAAATCCCTGATGCCAAGATCAGCTTCGACCCATTCCTGCTCCTTGCCACAGACCTTCACCGCACAGTTCTGTCATTGGCCCCCTACCTGTGCGATCCAACTCCCTCATACGCCTTTGCCAAGCTTGGTCTTGTAGGGTGCAATGACAGGCTGGTGCCAAGAGCCATGGGTGCAGTGATTGACTGGGACTGAGAGCCAGGGGTTAGCCATGGGCTGAGACAAAGGAGGAGAGTATGGATGAGCCAAACGAGCTGTGAGGTGCCAGGAACAAGAACTTTGGGATATGAGAAAGGCTGTAGACAGTGCAGTCTCAGCCCAGGGGGCAATGATTTCTGTCCAAAATAACACTAATTGGAGGAGGGTGGCTGCATTGATGCAACTGCTGACGTTGGCCATTGCTGATAGGATCTCTGAAGGACGTGACATGCAGTGAATAGGACTGAGCGTCTGCCATAGCAGAGCCCAACAATGCTGGAACTCACAGAGCGACTTCCGCTGGCCGCACTCTATTAGCCTTGTGCTGATGTTTGTTTTCAATACACATTTCCTCTCCACGTGCACCTGCCATTGAAATTGATGAGTTATTGCATGGGAAACAGGAAATATTCCATTAATATTTCCTTCCACACCTCTTAGCAATCTAAACGAGAGTAAAGTCCTGTCAAAACACACACAGCCCTTCCGAACATTCACCAATAATCTAAGAGCATTGCATTCAGCAACCAGAGCTTCACACATACAAACCACAGGGATGTCATAGTCAGTCAGCCTTGATCGATTGCTGTTTGTCTATTGTCACAACAGGTCCATGGCAGATGCCATCTCCCGGACTCAACTCTTCCTAGGATCTTGTGGATTACAAAGATATCTATGTTAAGATTCCTATTTATTGAGTGTTTCTCTGCTTTAACATAATAATCCCAACCAAACCCATCTCCAAACTCCTGAACATAGGTCAGCACTCCCCTTTACAACTTGATCCTCAACTTCCTGGCCCCTCGACCACAATCAGTGAATATAGGTAACAAAACATTGTCCATGTAATTCTCACCTCCGCTGCTCTGGTATAACCAGAATGGGCAAGGTCTATGTAGGCACTCCTGGGATCCACACAACACGTACATCCCCTTACATAAAGAGAGATGTAAGCATCTTGAGAGATACAACGCTGCGTTGCTCAGACACACGACTTTTACTACTGAGCTCTTCACTAACAAAGAAGTGTGTCCCTCCTCAAACTGGAAAGTGTACATTGTGCCTGGAAGGTGAATGAGGATGCAAGGATACACACCAAAAGCTGGAGTAATTCAGCGGGACAGGCAGCATCTCTGGAGAGAAGAAATGGGTGACGTTTCGGGTCGACAACAGTTTCTACATGCGATTCCCCGTGTGCAGACATTCTGCAAATATGTCCCACCTTTTTGGATTTGCATCTGCTGCTTGAAGACTTGTTGATACAATTGTCCCGATAAACTGCGTGTCTTGCTCTCTGCCCGTACAGTGTCATGTTGAGGGGAATTAGACAATGATGGCACAGGGGGAATGGCTACTTGGGTTGTGTTCCAGGCAGGGATCAGTGCATAGAACCCCACCAAATAAGTTATCAGGGGGCTAACGAACGATACCGCAAGGGAAAATATCTGAATATAAAACGAGTAACATTTCTCCTCCCCAAACATCAGTGGAAGACAAACCTGACCTCCCTCTATTGAATATTCATTGCAGTTTGATTACAGCCCCCTGCAGCAAACAGTGGAGATGTGGAAGTAGACAGAGACAAATGGCACACTTGTACGGCGACAACCACATTGAAACCATGCTTAGCCTGAAGCAGTCACACCGCCTAACACCAGCCAAAGCATGAATACTAATTAGCAGACAGAGCTGACAAGCTAATTCCCCTCAACATGACACTGTACGGGCAGAGAGTGAGACACGCAGTTTATCGGGACAATTGTATCAACAACTCTTCAAGCAGCAGAAGCAAATCCAAAATGACTGTCCTTTGAGAGCAATTTTGTGAAACTGATTATTGTCCCCAAATCAAAGCAGACAGTTCATGAGTTTCACTTTGCGGAAAATGAAGATTGGGAAGAGGATGATGCAGTGGGCTGGTCTCACACTGTGATGCTTGGACAGGTAAAATAATGAGGAAGGGTCTCGACCCGATACGTCACCCATTCCTTTTCTCCAGAGATGCTGCCTGTCCTGTCCCGCTGAGTTACTCCAGATTTTTATGGAGTGCAGGAAACTCAGCGCTCCCCTCTCCAAACCCCATCTCTGCTGCTCAGCTCTTCATGCCTTGTAAGGTTAATCAGCGTCAGCACTTCCCTCCATTCACACATGTAGTCTTCAATGAGGCATCGGAGCTCAGCGGATTCTCTGGCGGTGAGGGGTCCCAGAGACGGTCAGGCGGATACTTGGTCCAGGAGAGTCGTAGTGTTGATGTGCTGTGCGTATGATAATCACTGGCATTTAGGATCAAAGTATCAAACATATTCTGGGCAGCTGGTAAATGTCAACAGGAGTATACAATAAAAAGAAATCATTTGGGGGCCTCTGCTCTGGGGGACTGGGATAATCTGCTTTAGATTTTTTTTTACTGTGTAAGCAAATATTTCAAGAGATGCATCAGAATTCACAAAATGGGCTGATCATGGAATCACTGAAGCCCATACGCCCCGGCAGAGCCATCCAATGAGCCCTTTCCTCTGCTCCCTCTCCGTGGGCCTGCATGCTTATCCTCAGCATTTCTCCATTCGCCTCAGGAGCGGCACACTTGCCTCTGCCTCAGTCGTTCCACGTTCAAACTCGAGAACAAAATGTAAACTATTGCTCCACTCATGAAGATGACATCATTCAACGTTTGATCTCTCCTCCCCTTTACCTACTTAAAACCTGTTGTATCTCTAACATTTCTCAGTTCTGATCGAAGATCAATGCCCTGAACCAATAACTCTATTTTTCTTTCCGCAAATATGACATGACCTGTTGAATATTTCCAGTGTGCATTTCATTTAATGAACAAAGGGCTCCCGATTGTCTCAAGTTAATGGAAAGGTCCTGGTGCATTACTCCATGGAACAGCAGGGAAGAACTCTCGTATGTTGCTGATAAAAGTTTCACTGTACCTCGGTACACATGACGATAACCAAGCTGATTAACTGCCATGGAACCACAACCTCTGCTTGCCGATCCGCATGCCATGGAAATAGTTCCTCTCCAATCCATAATTAAAACCTTTCACAATGTTAACAATTATTTTACATAATGTGATTTAAAAAGCAGAATGTGAGTGATGTACGGTGTGGGTGGTAACAGTCCTTGCATCACGTGATGCCGATAAGGTTTGGGCTGAGGCAACATTAGGTCAAAATATTGGTTTCCTAAAAGTCTCCCTTCCTCCCTCCTTAAGATGTTCTAGAAAATCTCATTCTCTGTTCCAATCTACTCACACCATCCATCCTCAGCCTTGTCCACTATTTAAGGAATAGTACATATTTCACTTCACAGACCAAGTTCAATACTTAGATAATAACAAATAAGGCAAATCCTTCAAACACCAGGAGCCAGTATTGATTCCATGTCCCCCCTCCTCCAGGCCCATCATTTGTTCCATTTAATACTGCCTTCTACCAACATCCCTTTTGTCATTTAATGTTCCTTGCCTTCTAATCTATCACAACCCATCCCATATAACCATATAACAACTACAGCACGGAAACAGGCCTTCTCGGCCCTTCCAGTCCGTTCCGACCATTTATTTTCCCCTAGTCCCATCTACCTGCACTCAGACCATACCCCTCCATTCCCTTTCCGTCCATATACCTATCCACTTTACTTTTAAACGTTAAAATCGATCCTGCCTCCACCACTTCTGCAGGAAGATCATTCCACACAGCCACCACTCTCTGAGTAAAGAAGTTCCCCCTCATGTTACCCCTAAACCTCTGTCCCTTAATTCTCATGTCATGCCCTCTTGTTTAAATCTTCCCTACCCTCAATGGGAAAAGCTTATCCACGTCAACTCTCTCTATCCCTTTCATCATTTTAAAGACCTTAATCAAGTCCCCCCCTTAACCTTCTGCGCTCCAAAGAATAAAGACCTAACTTGTTCAACCTTTCTCTTAGTTGCTTAGTTGCTGGAACCCAGGCAACATTCTAGTAAACCTCCTCTGTACTCTCTCTATTTTGTTGACTTCCTATAATTAGGCGACCAAAATTGTACACCATACTCTAGAATTGGTCTCACCAATGCCTTGTACAATTTTAACATTACTTCCCTACTCCTATATTCAATGCTCTGATTTATAAAGGCCAGCACACCAAAAGCTTTCTTTACCACCCTATCTACATGCGATTCCACCTTCAGGGAACTATGCACACTTATTCCTAGATCCCTCTGTTCCACAGCATTCCTCAATTCCCTACCATTTATCATGTACGTCCTATTTTGATTTGTCCTGCCAAGATGTAGCACCTCACACTTATCAGCATTAAACTCCATCTACCATCTTTCAGCCCACTCTTCCAAATGGCCCAAATCTCTCTGTAGACTTTGAAAATCTACTTCATTATCCACAGCACCACCTATCTTAGTATCATCTGCATACTTACTTATCCAATTTTCCACCCCATCATCTAGATCATTGATGTACATGACAAACAACAGTGGACCCAACACAGATCCCTGAGGCACCCCACTGGTCACCGGCTTCCAACCTGACAAACAGCCATCCACCATTACTCTCTGGCATCTCCCATTCAGCCACTGTTGAATCCATCTTGCTACTCCGCCATTAACACCAAAAGATTGAACCTTCTTAACCAACCTTCCATGGGGAACCTTGTCAAAGGCCTTACTGAAATCCATATAGACAACATCCACTGCTTTACCCTCATCAATTTCCCTTGTAACTTCTTCAAAAAATTCAAGAAGGTTTGTTAAACAAATCGTCCCCTTAATTCTTTCTCTACTTAAAATGTGTTGATTTATAAGCTTTTTCTGTTCTGGTTAAAGATGAATGAATGCTGGACATTTAATTTTCTCTTCATTGTTGCTGCCTGACTACTGAGTATATTGTACATTGAAAACGTACCTTTTGACATCAACATTAGTTTGATAATTTTGTCCACTGTACCTTTAACACTGTTTCAGGATATCTAAAAGTACTTTACAACTTTGAAGGTGTAATCAGTGGTATGTGTTGTATACAGTTTTGTGGTGTAGGCACGGTTGTGATGTTGGAATCGCAGCTGCCTTGGGATGTTTCATTATATGTGAGGTGCCGCATAAATATACGTTGCTGTCAATGCTGTAGATTTCTGCCAGCTGATAAGGTTTATATATTGCTGAAATGAATAAATAAAATATTACTAAGGAATGTGAGATAAAACCAGCCAGAAATATAAAAACAGATGGTACGAATCCCTATAGATATTTGTAAATGAGCTAACGGATTTTTAATCCTATAGAAAACTAATATGGGGAATTAATTAACCAGTCTTTAACCATTATGGAAGATACAGGTAGTATATTAGAAACAGCTCTACATCAAGAATTGGCGAGCAGAGAAACTCAGGAAAATAACAATTACATTAGTTCGTAGGCCCCATAGCCCCTGACACCCAATTACAAGGGTAGGTGGACTGAACAAATGGGCAAAGCTGTGGGCTGACAGGTCTCCAGGACCTATGTACTTCATCCAAGGGTCTTGAAATGAGTGGCCAATGAGAACGTTGATGCCTGGTTTTAATTTTCCAAAATTCCCTAGATTTTTGAAAACTTAAGTGTAATATTTTACAATTTAGTAATACTCCATTATTCAAAAAGAAGGAAGGTTAAAACGCATGAAACTGCAGGCCAGTTGGATTAACATCAATCAAAGAAAAAATTACAAGCTGTTATTATTGATGTTAAAACAGTGCACTATGAAAATTAATCAGGCAAAGACCATAGGGCTTTCGGAAAGCTTTCTAGTTAAATCAAATTATTGGATTTCTCTGAAGAAGTAACAAGTTCTCTGAATTGGGGGAAGGGGGTGGCGCGCTGTATTATAAACTTTTGGGAGATATAGCGCAGAAACACACCCACGGAATCTGCACCTACCAACACATCACCGCATACACTTGCACTATCCTACACAATAAGGACAATTTACCTTTTTTTTAACCAAAGTCGATTAACATACAATCCTGTACGTTTTTGGAGTGTGGGAGGAAACCAGAGAAAACCCACGCAGTCACATAGAGAACACACAAACTCCATACAGACAGCACCTGTAGTCAGGATTGAAACCAGGTCTCTGGATCCGTAAGGTAACATTTCTTCTGTTGCACCACCATGCCACCTTAATTTATACTTAGTTTTACGTATAATTTGTGTCAAAAAAAATAATAAAGTGTTTTTAGTTCAAGGTCATGGAACTAACCATGGGGAGGTTTTTGCTTGGAAAACAGGAAGGCTCAAATGGATCCCTTTCTAGTTACAAAATATAATGAACTTATTAAGCAAGGAGATGAAAAGCTGCTACAGGTTAGGGTTAGGGTTGGAGATGAGATTTACAACCAGATCAGCCATGATCTTATTGAACGGCAGAGCAGGCTTCAGAGGCCGAGGGCTAGTGCTGCTCTTCATCTGAAGGCTCAAATGTTCATGTGTAGCTAAAGCAACATAACATCCTCACACCTCAAACTCCCACACTCTACAGCTCAAACCATGCACTCCACACGCTGCCCACATGCGCAACATCAGATTCACACTTTCATCAGAGAATAGGCAGCAGATTAAAGCTTACAAGAAGCACTGCTTTTTTTCTGCCACTCAGATTAGAATTCCTGTCCCGTGAAGGAAATACCTCCACCCTGAGATAAACTGCAGCCACGTCTTCTTTGTATCTATCATATCTGCAGATTTTGGATAAACCCTAGTTCTCCAGGGACACCTTCCCTCTGCTCACTGCTTCTCCCAGGCACTCTGCCTTTCTGCACACGTCTCCTTGCCTCTCTCTTCTCACGAAGGCAACATGCTGTATTGCATGTTTCATGAATCTAAGGAACTCATATCCACAGGCTAATAGAAGAGAATGAAGCTACACTTGCCAACGGTTTCCATGGTAACCTTCAGTCAGTGAGGGAACTCAAATAGGGGGTGGGGTGGAGCCTGTCACATCCTGCCAACTGACATTGCTCTTCTTTTGTTTAAGCAAGGAGACAGCTCATGTAGAATTGCCTCTGCAACAGCTGGAAAACAGCACGGTTTACATACACATCTACCACAAAACACCCTTCCCCAGTCCCGCATCCTCCTCTAGCCTCATCCCCACATCCAGCACCCTCCTCCACTGCATCTGAGGCATGGTGGTATAGTCGTTCTATCACTGGTATAGGAGCCAGTGTTCTGGGTCCAAAAAACATGGGCACCAGTTTGAAACCCACCTTGACCATCAGGACGTTTACATTCAAATAAAAAGCAATTAGAAAATTCTAATATGTATAAATTACTTAGTCTCAGTGAAATAAGAAAAAAAAGAGAGAGAGAGAGAGAGAGAGACAGAGAGAGAGACACACACACACACCAGTGAGAGACGAAAATAAAGAAAGTGTGGAAGCAGGCCCTTTGGTCCACTGAGTCCGCAGCAACCAGAAACCGCTCATTACATTAATCCAACATTAAGATGATTTTTTTTATTTTCCCTACATTCTCATCGATTATCTCAGAATCTGCGGTCACCTGCAATTTATAATGGCCAATAAATCTGCTAATTCATGCGTCTTTAGGGTGTGGGTTTTCTCCGAGTCCACTGGTTTCCTCCCACGCCCCAAAGACTTGTGGGTTGTAGGTTAATTAGCCACTGTGGATTATGGAAAACAAATCTGGTAGGAAAGGTGCAATAACTGTCCTTACCAGCAGTGCCACATCCTCCAGCTCCATTCTCCCCTCACAGCCCAACCACACCTCCACACCAACCCCAGAGACCACAAGCATCACGACCTGCCCAGACGTTGCAGCAAAAAACAGCATGTTTTTTCCCTTAAATATTGGGAGACTGAGCCATTCCCCTTTGGAACCTTCAACCATCACTGTTCCTGTTCTCACCAACACCATCTCCTTCTCTGAGATCCACCAGTAACCGGTTCTCAACCAAAGTGTTTGCCACCAGATATCATTCTAAGACAGCACCAAAGCACCTTTCATGGTCACCAATACGACCACAATTCCACCCCAGTGTTGCTGCCAGACTCCACCACTGCTGAAACTCTTTCCCATACCTTTATCTAAACTTTGTTTCTGGCCTTACATAAATTTGAAGCCAACCAAAGATCTGTGTCCTTGCCTCAAGTTTGTTCACCCATCACACGTGCTATGTGTCTAAAGTACAACAATTCTCATCTTTGTTTTATAATCGTTTCATGATATCACCTCTGCTGCCCTCAGTAACCACACAGCCCAAAAACTGCAAAATCTCCTTGTTCTTCTAATTTGGGTTTGCTCATCCCACGACAGCTGTGTTCTCAGTTGCCAAGGCAGTAAGGTGTGGAATTCCTCTCTGCCTTTCCCCTCCTTTAAAATGCTACAAAAAAAACTGCCTCTGGTCTGTCCTAGCAATCCTTTATATGACAGCATCAATTTTCCTTTGCTAAAACTCCTTGGAAGCATTTCAATTCTTTTAATGTACCAAAGTAACCTCTTTTAATTCATCTCATGAGATGCTGGGTTGCTGGCAAGGCCAGGATTTATGGCCATCCGTAATGCCCCACCAGCTGCCTTCTTGAACCATTACTTTATTGTATAAGCATTTCCTTAGCAATGTAGGGCAGGGAGTTGCAGGACTCACACCCTGGGACGGTGCAAACAAGTCTCATGAATGATGGTGTGTGACTTGGAGAAGGTGATGCTCCATTACACCTGCAGTCTTTGTTCATCTAGTTGGTGGAGGCTGGAGGCTGGGGAAATATTG
Organism: Raja brachyura; assembly: GCA_963514005.1. Next base: position 23,945,163 of record OY740820.1, read on the forward strand.
TCGGAGAAACACTAGTTGGTTGTTCATTTTGAAAATAAATTGGTCGGGCTTGAAGACAATAATGTCAGGCCCAGGAGTCAGCTCAGAACATACAAAAAGCAGACGAGTTGAACATAACAAACTGATCAAGTATAAAAGGCCAAATACTGCAAGAAAGAAAACTGGGTGATCATTTTCCAAGCAGTGTCAATATGAAGGATCTTGGGTATGATCAGTCATTTGAAGCAGTCTAAGTAAACTAGAGAATGCATTAACTTTTTAATATTGTAAACTGAGTACTGTGTTGGATCTGTATAAATAATGGCCACTGGTGGCAAGCCCTCAGAGCAGTGCTGTTCCCAGAGGATTAGTTCTGGTTAGACAACGGTACCTCCCCAGTAGAAGGCAGGAGAGTGACAGGGCCCCATACATAGTGCGTGAAAGTTGGACAAGAGGAACTGGGTGAAACCAGACAGGGGCTAACAGGTCAGATGGCTCAGTTTCACAAGGAATGAGTACTATTAAACTGCATCTTGAAACCACACGAAAATTAGATCAATTTAATTGCCTCCTGCAGAAACCTGTTACATTAAGTCTTGGAGTCCCTTTGGCTCACCAGAATACACTAACTACCTTGACTCCATCCTATCCCCCTTTGTTAAATCCCTCCCCACCTATGTTCAAGACACCTCAGGCACTCTCCGTCGGCTCCGCACATTCCGTTGTCCAGGCCCCCATCCTCTCATCTTCACCATGGACGTCCAGTCACTATACACCTGCATCCCCCACCAGGATGGTCTCAAAGCCCTCCGGTACTTCCTCGACCAGAGGAGCAACCCATACCCATCCACTGACACCCTCCTCCGTCTAGCGGAGTTGGTCCTTACCCTCAACAACTTCTCTTTTGACTCCTCCCATTTCCTCCAAACACAAGGCGTAGCTATGGGCACACGCATGGGCCCTACCTACGCCTGCCTCTTTGTCGGGCACGTCGAACAATCTTTGTTCTCGGCGTACCAGGGCCCCACCCCCGACCTTTACCTCCGTTACATTGACGACTGCTTTGGTATCACCTCCTGCACCCACGCACAACTGACTGACTTCATCCATTTCACCACCAACTTCCATCCGGCACTTAAAAATACGTGGACCATTTCCGACATTTCCCCTACCATTCCTTGACCTCACCATCTCTATTGCAGGTGATACACTCCTGACTGACATCCACTACAAACCAACTGACTCCCACAGCTACCTGGACTACTCTTCCTCCCACCCTGCTTCCTGTAAGGACTCCATCCCCTATTCCCAATTCCTCCGTCTACGCCGCATCTGCTCCCAGGATGACGTGTTCCACACCAGGTCATCACAAATGTCCTTGTTCTTCAGAGAACGGGGTTTCCCCTCCCCCACTATAGATGAGGCTCGCACCAGGGTCTCCTCCATACCCCGCAACACTGCCCTCTCTCCCCATTCCCCCACTCACAACAAGGGCCGAGTCCCCCTGGTCCTCACCTTTCACCCCACCAGCCAGCGCATACAACAGATAGTCCTCCGCCAGTTTCGCCACCTCCAACGTGACCCCTCCACTCGCCACATCTTCCCATCTCCCCCCCTGTCTGCCTTCCGCAAAGACCGCTCCCTCCGCAACTCCCTTGTCAATTCTTCCCTTCCCTCCTGCTCCTCTCCTTCCCCAGGCACTTTCCCTTGCAACCGCAAGAGATGCTACACTTGTCCCTTCACCTCCCCCATCCACTCCTTTCAGGGACCCAAGCAGTCATTCCAAGTCCGACAGAGGTTCACCTGCACCTCCTCCAACCTCATCTACTGCATCCGTTGCTCCAGATGCCAGCTGATCTACATCGGTGAGACAAAGCGGAGGCTGGGCGATCGTTTCGCCGAACACCTCCGCTCGGTCCGCAATAACCAACCCGACCTCCCGGTGGCTCAGCAATTCAACCCCCCCTCCCATTCCGTATCCGACCTCTCGGTCCTGGGCCTCCTCCACAGCCAGAGTGAGCAACACCGCAAGTTGGAGGAACAGCACCTCATATTCCGCTTGGGGAGTCTGCATCCTCTGGGCTTAAACATTGAATTTTCTCAATTCTGTTAACCCAGACTGCCCCCTCCCCTCCCCACCTCTCCCTCAGCCCTCGGGCCCTGACATTCCTTCTCCATCTCCCACCCCCCCCCCCCACCCCAGTCGCACTAGCTTCTCATTTTCACACCACAAACTGCTTACAATGGCCTGCTTCCTTTATCATCAATACTTTTTTGCATATCTTTCATTCATTGTTTTTTATCTCTCCACCTCACTGTTTATATCTCTCGTTTCCCTGATCCCTGACCAGTCTGAAGAAGGGTCTCGACCCGAAACGTCGCCTATCTCCTTCGCTCCTTAGATGCTGCTGCACCCGCTGAGTTTCTCCAGCTTTTTGTGTAACCCTACACTAACTACACCTCTATTTACATGAATTCCTTTTTATTCTTCCCACATTCACATCGTATTCTTCTAAATGGTCAATTAATCTAACAACCAACATGACATTGGCATGTTGGAAGAAACCAGAGCACCCAAAGGAAACCCACGTGTAAATTTCACACAGACAGCACCAGAGATCAGAAATGAGCCAAGAGTTGGAAGAACTGCGTCACCCCGAATACTTGAATAACTGTTCTTCATTCAAGCCAAAGTACAATTATGCCCGGAAAAATTGCAAAGGCTAGATATACAATCAAATACTTTTAAAACAACAGCCAGAACTTATGCTATACTAATCTATTCCAAATGTAAAGCTTTATTATGATTTTTGCTTTATCTAATCTGTCGTAAAAAAAATTTAAGAAAAAAATAAGCACACAACTTACAAAAGATAATGCAAATTCATCTAATTCGCCATTAATACACAATTCTACCAAGGATGCAAAACTTTGTAAAGTTCCCCTGTTGAGAGCATCTGAAATGAAATGGTCCACTTGCTAGCATTGTTATTCTGCAAAGTGTTTCTTTTTCAGACCAATTTAAACTTTTCTTTTCCGGAGCTTTCTTTGTATTTGAAACAAAAGTATGTATCCGTCAGCGTGGAGAACAGAGCGGGTTGCATAGCTCGCTACCTGCCTGCCTGCCCGCCTGCCTGCCTGCCGCTGCTGCTGGGAATGCACACTATTTGGCAGAACCATGCTCAATACCTGAATGTGCTGCTCTACACTGCAATCACCTGACTACCTGCCCACCAGTCCATCAAGTCTATGACTACCCTACCCACTTGCAGGAGGGGTAATTACAGCAACCAGAATGTAGAAGACATTCACCACTATGTTCCCTTGATTAGAAGACTTTAGTTGTGAGGAGAATTGGATAGGCTGGGTTTGTTTTCCCTGGAGCTGAGATATGACCCAATAGAGGTCTTTAAAATTATAAGAGACATAGATAATCTATTTTGCACAATAAACATATCAATAACAAAACGGCATAGGTTTAAGGTGAGAAGAAGAGGTTTTCAGGGAATTTAGGGGACACACAGACAGAGTCATTGATATCTGGAGCCCATTGCCAGAAGAGGTGGTGGAATTAATTATTGTCACTATGTTTAATGTACATCTAGACAGCCACTTATATCCTATACAGGGTACAGACCGAATGTGGGCAGATGGGATTAGAAAAGTTGGCATGGTCTTGACGAGCTGAGCTGAAGAGCGTGTTTCTGTGCAGCTTGACTCAATGACTCCCTGACTGATGTTAACTTCACCCATGATATGTTCATGCAGAATCACAGCATGATTGCAGCATACAGGAGAACACTGACCCAGAGAATTCACACCTGCTCTTTGCCTGAGCAACTCTCTTGTTCCACACATCTCCCTTCTCACTCGGCAGATATTTCTCCACCACGTTTTATCTGATCTCTCTTGAAGTCCACACTCAAACCTATGGGGCAATTTCAACCATACATCACATAAAACAGTTTTTCATTATGTCGTTCTTAATTCTTTCTCCCTTTTCTTTCACCCTAGTGAACAGCCACTATCCACTAGGTGTCCAAACCCCTCATCATTTTATGCATTCCTTTCAACCTTCTCTTTTCTAAAAAAAACAGCTTCTTTAACCTATTTGTGTAACTGCAGCCCCTCATCCTAGTAACTATCCTCACAAGATCTTTTCTGAATCCTCCCTCATACCTTCACAATCTTCCCAAAAATCTACCAGAATATTCCATTTCATCTGGACCAGTGTTTAATAAAGGTTTATATTTGTGAGTAAGACTCCTGAGATATTCAGGGTAGTTATACCACAGTAACACGTTATCTCAATGTCTGACCTTCAGGCGAACCAATGGATTTGATTTCAGTTCTGATAGTGGTTCACTTTTGCTCTTCCAAACACTCTGATACAGTTCTCAAATCTTTCCCATTTCAAGCCTTCCAGTCCAGCAGGCATGTCTAATCCCATTACTAAAGCCCCAGTGGACACCACAGAGCTAATTACACCGAATACCCAGCACACACATTCAACCCGACCAGCCTATGCCAATGTTTATGCTCCACTGAAGAATCCTCCCCTCCAATGCTATCAGCATCAGTCTTTATCCCCTTAGCCATGAGTTTCCTATCTTGGTTAACTCTAAGGGTGAGAAAGATTGAGAAGATTGTTAGGGTGCTGACACAGCCGAGCTTGCCACCTGTCTACATTGAGCCCAGGGTCTGTTGTGCACCTGTTCAGTAAGATCTGGGCTGCGTGCCATCATGAAACAAATGTAGGATGGAGTTGAATTTCTGCAGGCCAAATATGGGAAGGATGCCCCATTGTACATTGGAGTCAAAGAGTTTTACAAATCAAAAAACATATTTAATAGTAATTGATGCTGCTCCATTTATTTCTCTTAATCAAGTGGCATGGTGAAAGTGCGTGTTTGTAAATTGAGGGAATGTTTACCACAATTTGGGGAGCAGCTCTTCAGCCACTGGAGGAGGTGTGGTGGGGTAGTGTTCTACTGGGGAGTAGTGGTCCCTTGCTTGTGTGTGCTCCTGAGATATGGTCTAAATGCAGCAGGCACTTCAAAGCACCTGAGAAATAACACCAACGCAGTCTGCGCAAAATTCTCTCTATGTCGCGAAGGATAAGTGCACTAACATCACCATCCTCTCCCAGGTTAACACTCTCAGCACTGAGATCTTAGTGACAGTCAGCTCTGATGGGCAGATCATGTTGTTTGTATACCTCACACTAGGCTCCTGAAGTAAGATACCTTATCACACCAACCAATTACCTGTGGACAGTTGAAGATATTGAATAATGCTCACAAAACAGTTTCTACCCCAGCCATAACATAGTCTGTGGGTCCTTCATTGGTTTCATCAGCAATCAGGATGTGGAGCGGATGTACACTCTCCTTCATCAGAAGACAAGGGATGCAGAGGGAGGAGACAGAGGGAGAATGCTGGACTGGGCAAAGTCGTGGGGAGGTTGTGAGAGCAAGAGAAGCAATGGGCTAAGGAATGCATGAGGGAAGAGTCTGAGAGACGACAAAAGCACACAGGATAAAAAGATGCAAGGTAGACACAAAGTGCTGAAGTAACTCAGCAGGACGGCAGCATCTCTGGAGTGAAGGAATGGGTGACGTTTCGGGTCGAGACCCTTCTTCAAACTGAAGAAACATGCCAAGAGAGATTGACAGATACTTAGTTATTAAGGGAATTCAGAGGTATACAATTAGTACAGGTAAGTGGCACTATCTAACTATGATCTAACTCATAATTGAGGTCGCCAGTCCATATGCAAGGCTGTTTAGAGTTAGCAAGCTCATGATTTTCCTTCAAACCATGAGAGGAGGAACATAGTGGGCACTGGCGTCAAAAACCGTCAGTGCAGCAGTCACACAGAAGAGAATCCAAAGGGGTATCGACACTGCGGTCTGCTCCAGCTAACTGCAAATCAACAGAGCTTAATTACACCAATGATCTCTTATCAGGCAGGAGTTAAAATATAGCTCAGTAATCATAGCCCAGAGTTAACCAACAGAGCTGGGAAGCTGCCAGTGGAATTGAGAGGAAATGCATTTCATTTTAATTAAAAACAAAATCACAGGGCGGAGAGCCTCAATACATTGTCCCAGCTGCTGCATGCAGCTTAATCACAGTCGCAAAGGAATCTGACAGCAGAAGCATTTCTCCAGTCTCAGATGGGATACAGAATATATCAGAGCATAGAATAGGTTAGCAAAGGAACAGGTCCTGTGGCACATAATGTCCATGCAGAACATGATGCCAGGTTAAACTCGTCTCCTGTGCCTTCACCCAATCCATATCCCTCCACCCCTGCATATCCCAAAGGCTCATACACACCTGGACATCATCTGCAAACTTACTAACCAACCCATCTACATTATCATCCAAATAATTTCTATATATCACAAACAAAAGAGATTCTAGTACCAGTACATGTAAAAGGAAACTGCTGGTAGAACTCCTTGAGTCAATCAGCATCTGTGGAGGGAATTTAACAGACAACATTTCGTCAGGGATATTCTTCAGAAGAGCCTTGACCTGAAATGCTGCATCAGAATCTGTGGATAACACTAACTTATTACAATGAGACAAGGCATGCAGGTTAAAACATGTATGTGAATCACAGCATATGGAGCTCTGGGAATATAAAAGTGGAATATCTTCTTAATGGTAAAAAATATATATGCTTATTAAGACTAATTGTCTTCAATTGTAATCCTTTAAATGTCAGAGTTTGAAAGGCGACTTGATCAAGGTGGTGAAAAATTAAAATAATTTGCAGGACAAATACACATAAATCACTCCCCCTGGTAGGGAAGTCAGGAATTAGGAGACATCATTTGAAGATTATTATTTGGCCATTCGGAAGGACATCTTGAAGCAGTTTTATGATTGGACAGAAACTTGGAATACTCTCCAAAAGGCTGTGGATCCTCAGACAAATGTGGCTTTGGAAATTAAAGCAGCTAACGGGACCAAGGGATATGAGATGGAGGAAACTCAGCGGGACAGGCAGCATCTCTAGAGAGAAGGAATGGGTGACATTTTGGGTCTAGACCCTTCTTCAGAGATGGAGGATTCAGATAGATAAATGGAGCTGAAATATAGATCAGCAATTATCTAATTGAATGGTGGGGAAGTGTAAAAGGGCTGAATGGGTTATTTTTGTTCCTGCATCAGCAACATCCAACTTTAGTGAAGTCACAGATAGGAACCACCGTGTAGGAAAGGACTGCAGATGCTGGGTTAAATCAAAGGAAGACAGAGATGCTGCTTGTCCCGCTGAGTTAATCCAGCATTTTGTGTCTACCTTCGGAAAAAACCACTGCCTTCCTGTCACACTTCCAAAGGGCACACTTTGTGAACAGAAAGTGGCCCTTTGGACAACTTCCATCATTTAATCACACAATGGCTGATCTGTATCTTAACTGCATCTACTCACTATGGTTCTAAAACCCCTAATTTAACCTTACTACATGTTCATACCCCAATTTCTTTATCTTAGATATATTATTGCATTCCTGATGGGAAACATACATGTGATACCTACTGTAGAGTTTCTGGGGATTTTGCACTCCTCATCCCCAATGCACTGACCCTCACATTAAATGTTGTGCAGTCTTGCTCTGGACTCTTCCCCCAGGTTCTGCACATCCCATTAACATTTGCATCTTAATGTTATTTTCAGGTATTCCTTTACAACACAATCGGCTCACTGAATTTCCGTAGCTCTGGAAGTGGCCGAGCAACCCTGTTCCATTATCTAGTTCCCCGTCACCTATTGTTATCCACATGCCTATTAACTCCCCTGATTTTCCCACTCCCCATCTACAGTTGTGCTAATTTATAATGGCTAATTGCTTCATCGACCAGCCCATCTTTGGAATACAAGAAGTCGGAGCACATGGGGATACCCACACGATCACAGGAAAATTGTGCAAATTACACACAGGCAGCATTCGAGGTCAGAATTGAATCTGGATCCCTAAAGCCTCGAAACAGTTACACTACCTACCACCAACCTTAACCCTGATCACCTCCTTGTCACCGATAGCTAAGGTCATACAATTCCCTGCTATATATCAACCCTCTGCCCTGGTAAAAAATCACCCAGCAAACAAGACCCCAACAGCCATGAACAACAATACCAGTTTGTAACTTAAATCATAACAGTCCTTTCACTTTTCAAATATCCACAACCTACATGCTGGAGGCTAAACAGCTCCAGAGACTAGAGTTCTCAGAATTATTAATAATGTATGACGTTCTGCTGTGCAGCACTGAAGAAAACACTAAATTAACCAAAGCCTTGCCAGCGCAACCCTTCCCCCAGCAACAGTTCCTGGTGATCTGCACCTCTCACTGGTTCTGCACTTCCATTAATGAGGAAGGCACAGGATTGTTAATCTCACCCCTTCCCATACCCTCCTCCAGAAAAGGGGGTCAAATGGCAAACACATTCCGAAACCCCACCGCCTGTGCACAAACATCCACACCACACAAATGAGCAATGAACACAGGACGTCTACATCCGTCATGATCCAATAATGCAGGCACAGTGGGAAACGAGAGGGAGAAAGAAAAACAAAGACAGAGAGAGAACACTCTCAGAATTTCACAGCTCTTTCCTCTTCAGTTTCAGACGTTAGCTATAATTCTTTACACGTGATCGTGAGAGGCAGGCGGGGGGGAAGAGGGTATTTGGGGGAAAACTGCAGTCGCCAAACAATGCTCACTTGTTCTGAACTGATTGAGATTAGTAGGAACTCTTTTCCCCTCACTAACCCTGGGCTGCAGGAGCAGATGGGCTTTAGTCAAACTGCAGGAATATCTACTTTGACCCTTACCTCAAATATGAAGAAAGGTTTAAAAAAAATGTTAAAACTGCAAATGCTGGAAATCTGAAATTAAAAACATAAGATTCTAAAAACATGCTACAGGTCAGGCAGCCTCTGTGAAGAGAGAATACAGGTCAGAAGAAAGATCTCCAACCAGAAATATTACTACCTCTGGCCTGCTGAGTACTTCCAGTTTCAGTTAGCTACACACATTCCAATAGAGGGAGCGGTGCAGAAAGAGGCAGAGGGCTGATGCCTAATGTCACAGCATCATGTGTCAGGAGGATTGCCCAGAAAGATGCACTCCAGCACTGAGACAGCACATGGAGAAGGATCTTGCAAAGATAAGTAAGATATAAACAGGATATAAAAGCTGAACTGGAATCAATTCAAATTAAACTGGCAATAAAAGGACAGGGGGGAAATGAGTTCAATGTGTGTGAAGGAGTGCTATCAGGAAGTAGTTCAGCAATTAAAACAAGCACATAGACTCGGAATGGAACAATGGAATTGAAAGCATTTGAGAATAGTCAAACTTTGATTAACCCTTGGCACTGAAACAAGAATATCCCCAGTAGATTAGATCTGTATTCTTTAAGTTTAGAACAGTGATAGTATTGAAACATGAGGTCGTGAGTGATCGTGACAGGGTGAATGTTGAGATGTTGCCATTGGCGGGAGGCTTAAACAAGGAAACACGGTTACAAGGAGGGCGGTTCCTTTAAACTGTGGTGTGAATGATTTTCTTCCTGCAAAGGGTGGTGAATCCCCTAAATTCCAGAGGGTTGTGAAGAATACGCCACTGATGGTATTTAATGAGGAGATACATAAACATTTGAAAGATGAGAAAATAAAGAGTAATGGGGAGCAGGTACAACAAAGTTTTGGTCTGGGGTGGATCAGCCACGATCAGATTAAATGGTGGGGCAGGTAGTTCAGGAGGCAGGTAGCTCATTTGTATTCTCATGTTTTAAACATGAGGAAGGAGAGGCAAGAGTCAACCCTGACAATAGTCATACAGCCTCCATCATGACAGTCAACCGACCAATACATTGCAACAACAGTCCGCAGGCAAATACAAGCGATCACAACTCATTGTGCTGCCACCTTACCAACAGGCACTTAAATGGACACGTATTCTTGCATGTGATACGAAGAGCTGCAGTCACAGAAGGGTAAAAGCATTAAAAGGTGAGGTTGGAAGGAGGGGTGGGGAGGGGACAAGTGGAGATGGCAGATGGTGGGAGCCACAGTATAGAGTTTAAGAGAGTTAGGGAAAATCAATTTAGCTGCAAAATGTTGTTACAGTACCTGACTCACCTACCTCCTCTGGCAGCCGTTCCACATACCCACTATCTGTTTAGTTAAGAAATTAGGAGCAAGGTAAGGTAACTGGACACACAGATCACCCAAAGCAGGCCAGGCGGAATGAATGCTATCCTCCTTTCTCCAAGTCCCAATGAGAAGTACCTTCCTGCATGCTGAAATAAATGTTGCTCCTTCCCCCAAAGATGAAACTTTTTCCTTCAAGTAATTTAAGCCGAACTTCAAAGTTGTAATCAATTCCCATAACGCTGTAACTTTTTTTACCAATGATATAACCAATTCCAGTAACACTGGGCCCCATTCCCCAATACTGTAACCAAATCCTGTAGCAATGTAGTTCCCTCCCCTCTGATGAAAACGATTTCCTCAATCATAAATCTATTTCCTCAACCCCCCCAACCCTCCCCCGAGGAGTGTAACCAATTCCTTTAATGATGCAACTCCTCTCCCTTAACGAGTTAACCGCTTCTGTCAATAATGCAATAATTCCTCCTAATCAATTCAGCAAAACAGTCTTAAAAATACAAGTAATGCAAATAAAGTAAAGATGTTCCACACAAGGCCTGCTCCAGACTAGAGGTCAGAGGGAGAGTGTTGCTGTGGGGCACTCTCTGGATCCCATCCTGCTCTTTCTCATATTACAAATGTGCTCTGCTTCAGTTGAAAGGGCAAGGTTCATGGTTCACAGAGGTTATATCACTTGAGTTCTGATCCTGTCTCTCTCTAATAGATGACAAGCCAGCTATAAACTCAAGGACCACTAGATATTCCCAGGATACCAGGTCAAAGGTTAGGTCTGTCAGCTCATTAATGGATGTAGTTACTAGGTTACGACGATCGGATTCTCTGCATTTGTCAGCTGGGAATCTATCATCCAAGAAGCCAGCAGAGCAACAAGGCTGCAGGCTCCTTTTAATCCCAGGGTGAACAGCGGGTATGGCTCAGATGTGTGAACGATAAGTAGCAGAACAGGTGGCTATTGCAGGGCTGCAGGGCAGAGGCTAGTGTGTGCCTTTCACAATGGCGCACAAAGGAAGAGGTTCTCAAACAAGCAGCTGCCATCATGAAATTTGTGCAACTGGTGAATGTAGAATCTCAATCAATTTATTACTCAGTTGGTAAATGCATTTCCCAGGATGACCCAACACTTGCACAACTGGGCTAGATGCAGGAGCTCGTGCTGTGCATGGAAATGCATCACTGCAGCACCCTGCTCATAGAGGCACCTTTGTTTACATGCAAGATCCACCTTTTTGTTATCGTCATTGAATACAACTGATTTGAGTGGTAAGCAAACTGTAATCCACACATATACAACTACATTTTTTTCATAAAACAAATCAAGAGCAGACTATGAACTGTAAACCATCACCCAATCAGTAAACCGGTCTTTTCCAAATGTATTCTATCCGGTAAGCATTAAGGCACTTTGCTTCCAATGGTCTAATGTTCCTCAGACTGACATGTGGTTTGGCCAGACCTTGTTTTGTTCTTCTCCCTTGGCATGAGCAAATGACATTTACCCCATTTCATATAGCAACAGAGATCTAGCACAGAGGGCCCCGCTTGTTTCCATGGTCATTCCCCATCTCCTGCCTCTGGGTTCAATCAATTTAAATGGGATCACTGTAAAGACGTGGTAATGTTCGCAACACGTGAATTTAAGTGTAAGAAATGTATATCCTGATGGAGATCATCCACCAAGAAAGGCAACTATACACCATGCCCCACACAATCCCACAACTCCAGCGCACCTATTAATGCTGCAGAACACCTTTACGTTATAGCCCGACGAACTCTACAAAACCCAGCACACCAGATACATTCTCCATTCAAACCAATATCTTAGTGCTGAACAAAGCTTCATACACCATATTACCAGCACAGCTAACCTCCGCAAACCATCAGCAATTAACATACACCAGGTGCTCATCTCTCTCTGCACCAGCCCACACCCAATGCCATGAAACAAAGGGGCCGAGAACCCTCAGCCAGCTGAACAAACAGACTGCACACCAGGATTCTCCTTCCAATTCAATCTCTGTAGTCTATGGAATGACACCTCTGAGAAAAGTCAATAACTCCAAAATGATAAGAGAGTATTGGGGAAGGTGGATTAACTGCTTATACGTTGCTTTTAACTACCTGCTTTGGAAGTTATACACCAACTTGTTTTAAACACATGAGGCTAGATTTTCATGTTGTGATGCTGATAACAAACTGAACAATCTAAACTGGGATAGGCAATAGACACAAAATGCTGGAGTAACTCAGCGAGACAGGCAGCATCTCCGAAGAGAACGAATGGGCGACTCTTTGGGTGACGCTTGACCTGAAACAACACCCATTTCTTCTCTCCAGAGATGCTGACTGTCCCAGAGTAACTCCAGCACTTTGTGTTTATCTTCGGTGTAAACCAGCATCTGCAGTTCCCTCCTACACACTGTAGGCAATAATGCTAGTGGAAAATCTATATTATTTACTCTAAAATGAGATAAATACCAGCTACTGTGCTGAGCTGATTCGGAGGTCCGCTGAAAAGTGACCAAAAATGTTTGGGTTAATTCCCGCCCAGGAGCATCGCTGCCCAGAACCAATGGTTTCTTGGCACCTCACCAAACTGCTATTCATCAGTACCGGTCATTCAATCATTGAGGCCATCACAGCTGAGACTGCTGCTGTCCTCGGCAACCATCCAACAACTCTTTCCAAGTACTCAGAGCAAGAACTCTGGATGAATCCCCGGTCTTATAATGCCATCAGCTAACTCAGCACACATCTCCAAAACTATTTTTTAATTACAGTGCAAGTAATGAGTTGCTTCAGATCTGCATCGATTGAAAATGCTTTTTGGGAAGATTCCAATTGACAAACAGTTGTACAGTGTAAGCAAAGTTCCACAGACCAACCATGGTTTATCCTTCCATCGGCTACAGCCTGCCCACACATTCCTCCCTCACATGCAACATTCTGAGGGCCCCGCTTGTTTCCATGGTCATGAACAAGCCGTCCCTCTCACCTATCGAAAGCACAGAGACGGGTGCTTGCCTGGTTAAGTGCTTTATTAAAGTACAGAAGGTCACTTGCATTGGCCAATCTCAAACAAATAGCACTTTACTACTTCACTAACACCCAACATTTAAAAAGAACTCAAAACGCAATTTTTTCCATACTGGTTTCTAAAGGGGCATTTCATTAGCTGCATGCACACAGAGTCTTGTGTGTCCAAGCTGTAAGCTTACAGCCTGTAGCTCTTGGCATCGTTCAACAGGCATGTATGTGTTTCCAAAGAAAACAAGAGCTAATGCTGGATGAATGAGTGATATCTAGAGGGGCCTATAACTGACTCTGAACAAACAACACTGAAAAGAAAAGCAGATTTTCAGACATGCACCCCAACATCAGGCTCTCTCACACTCATTCATTACTTTGGTGCCGATGTATTCAACAGCTTCATGTTGGCAGCCTTACCAAGACTCCCTACAGACCAGAAAACCCACCAAACTTTGGTGGTGACAACAACTAAAAATCTCAAGTTACAGTTTAGACATATCCCTTCCACCACTTTCAGTCAATGTCCCTCAGCCCCAATCAGAATGACTTCTCTCTCCGTAAACCACAAACACACGGGCCTAGCCTCACAACACAATACAATACATAGAAACATAGAAAATACGTGCAGGAATAGGCCATTCAGCCCTTTGAGCCATTCAATATGATCATGGCAGATCATCCAAAATCAGTACCCCGTTCCGGCTTTTTCCCCATATCCCTTGATTCCGTTAGCCCTAAGAGCTAAATCTAACTCTCTCTTGAAAACATAGAACCTTCCAATCTTGGGAAAAATAAAAATGCTGGAGTAACTCAGCGAGTCAGGCAGCATCCCCGGGGTACATGGATAGACGACACTTTGAATGAGTACACTTCTTTTTTTGTTTTGGGTAGGGACCCTTCTTCAGACTCAGTAGAAGTGTCTGACCCAAAACGTCACCTATCCATGTTCTTCAGGGATGCTGCCTGACCCACTGAGTTACTCCAGCATCTTGTGCCTTTCCTTGCTAAACCAGCATCTGCAGTTCCTTGTTCCTACATTCTAATGTCGATCCGGTTCCAAAACTGTGCAGGATATTAACCCAATTATGGGACAGTAAGCATTGCTCCAACTATAACTGGCTGCAATTTATATTCTAGTCTAAATTCCCAACCAAAATACAAAAGCCATCAAATACAGTCATAGTTTATTTAAAACAAATGCTCGTTTATTTAGAAAGGTTGATGGGATAAATTGATCTATTTGTGGGTAAAGATGCTAAACACAACATACTACTGTGTAATAAAGGACTGGATAACTTAGGAGGCCAAGGAGGAAGTATTAAAGGGACTGTCCCACAGCGGCGACCTAATTGGCTAGCTTAGAAGAGTTTGCCCTCGACTCATACTCGCAGCATGGTCGACACAAGGTCTGAGGAAGTCTTTGTAACTCTCCTTCATGCTCGAGAGTAGTCCCCGCGTACTCGAGGCCTCAGCTAGGTCGTGGCGTATTTTTCAACATGTTAAGAAATGGCCACGAGTAAAAAAAAGTAGTCATGGAAAATATCAATGTTTTTTTTACTCGCAGGTTTAGTCGGCATGTTATTCGTAGGTAACTGAAGGTAGTCGCAGATAATCGAAGGTAGTCATAGATAGTCTTCAACATAGTCGAAGGGAGGTCGAAGGAGGTCGTCTTCACTCTCCACTATTCGGTGTCCAATTTTCCCGAAGCTAGTCTTCAACATAATCGAAGGAGGTCGAAGGAGGTCTTCTGCATAGTCGGAAGAGGTCTTCAACATGACACTTTTTCAAACTCTTCTAAACTCGCCAATTAGGTTGCCGCAGTAGGACACCCCTTTAAGGGAGGAATCTACAAGCTTGGTCAATGAGGATGGTGTTAAGGAATATTCTCAAGGACTGCACCTCCAGGGAGCTAACTGAATTCAACACAGGAGATTGCAGATGCTGTAATCGGGGGTAAAGTACTAATTGCTGGAAAAACTCCCCGGGTCAGGCAGTATTTGTGTAGGCAGAGGGAAGGTCGACATTTTGGGTTGAAATCATGCATCAAGAGAAAATGGGGTGAGTATTAAAAAAAAAGAGTTTAAAATGATGAATGGTTGTTTATGAGCCATGTTGCAGCCAGACGTTTACCTGACAGCATGGGTTATGGTCAAATTTCTCTTACTAAACATGCTGGTGCATCTTTATCATCTTTATTACATGTGCACAACAAGGCAAGCCTCAAAACCGACTCTCAATCTTTCCATTTATTGCATTATATTCATAGGATGCCTTCTACACACTTTGTTCCTCACTGGCTCCCCCTCTCTCAGCCACGGGCACTTTAGGAGTATATTTTGGCCTCCTATTCCCAGGGCTCCCAGTTTCCTGATTCCCTTTTGGGTGCCTCATGCATTCCTCTGCTTCATCATGCAGCAAACAATGTCAGTCATAGGATCAAAGCGACCTTTCAGGCAGACTCCCTTACTACCCCCATAGGGATTCTGAGTCTGAACAGCAACTTGCAACAGCCACAGCCACTAGTAAAGCAGACCTACTCTAAGGCTTGGGGTTTTGCCGGACTCTTCCTGTGCCATAGGCTGCACTTATTTTACTCTCCCACATAGCAATTCAAAGGAGGGAGGCACAAGATTGTTAATAGCTGCTACAATACTCAAAATCCTCACATTGTTCCACACACACTTTTACAGATGAATCAAAAATGCAACCAGATCTAACAGCGCAGATACTGGTATCTGTTCCATAACCTGCAAGAGGTATATTCCTAGGCTACCTCATCCAATTCCAAGTACAGTAACAAGGCATCGGGTGGAAGCTATTTAACTCCTCAACCTTGTCTGACTGATCTGTGACCTAACTCCATAAACCTAATTATGTGTGTAACAGAAGAAACCAGTTAGTCTTCAGCCAGTCAGATTTCTCCCCTCCTTCCTTGCTGGGATAGTTTCCAAGGATGCCCGGTTTCTCTGCAACATCTTGTCAAAGTCATCTTGTCAAAGTGCAGTGCGTGAATCAGACAGTCAGCTCAGGCAGAAAATGTATCCACACCAACCATTACAAAAAGGTCCAATGCTTTCTTTACCTAGCCTACAGAGACCCGAGATATACATGTTCACACATACATCTATACCGCTCCATTTGCAGAGACCAACGGAGAGCATTTCACACAAGAATTCATAAATCTATTCCTGACACATACTCTCAATACATTGATTAAATAAAAAGGCCAGAACCTCCCCCTTTCCTCAGTAATAAATGCTTGTTAAAGACTTATTTTCATGGTGATGGTGCCCCTTTAAACAGCTTCAAATGCACAGCCGATGCTTTGTTCAGAATCAATATTGTTGCTGCACAAATACTCTCCCTCAAACTGTTTGATGGCAGTGGTACAATCACACACCACCATTCCGATCCGCATAAGCTGATAAGATGCACACTAATTACTGTTTTTAATAATATTCTATTAAATTAAATAATTTAAATCAAAACAATTTTTTAATTATACCAGTATTGTGCCTCAGGTTAGGGCTCGATGTGCATTCCAATCCACTAGCAATCTCCTGCTTTCCCCCAATGTAAGCCTCACTGATAAAAACCACAGGGTTGGCAGTAATTAACGTTACTGCGTGAGAGAAGTGTGGGTGGCCAGGAGAGAGAGAGAGAGAGAATGGGAGGAAAAAGAGGTGGAGAGAAGACTGACATTAGGAGGGAGGAGCAGAATGGAGTGGAGGAGGGAGGGAAGAGAGGAGAGAAGAAGCAGGTCATGATTAGGAAATCACTTTGAACAGATATATGTGGATGCACCAATGAATTATCAAAAGTGTACAGGTCACCATTTACCAAGTCCCTTGGAAGACCAGAAAGGTAGTTCCCTATCTCTTTGCCAATGTAAAGCATGTGTTACTGCCAGGATTTGGAGCCTGACACATGTGCCACATTCTATCCTGGGCTCAAAATGATTTGGAGGTTCTTGGTTCTTGGTTACTTGGTCCTCCAAAATACTCCACGTGGAATTTAAAGTGGAGGTGGTGAAGGGCGGGGTTTAGCCAGAGAGGGTTATTGGGAAGAAAGTCTTTGGCTTGTTGTAATAAATGGAAGGATCCATTCAAGGTGATGGATCTGAAACTAGAATAGGCACTGTGTTGCTTCACAATCTTTGCTGCAAGTCACCTTGAGGACCTTGGTCTGTAGACTTTAATCCCTTCTTGTGGCTAAACCCAAAGTTGCTTTGCATTCTGCAACAAGAGGTCTGGTGTAAGAACAGCTGAAATATATTAAATGTGGAGGGAGCGAGCTTGAACTTCAGACGGGGGAAACTAATATCCTCAGGGCAGTAGGGTTTCTGGACCAAGATTAACAATATGAAATTATTTTATTACAACAAGCCAAAGACATTTGGAAAATTAGCTTCATCTACGAACTTGGGCATGTGACTCTTCCCTGTACACAGTTTCAGTCAAATCTGACTGAGAATTCCATCATTTGATACCAGTTCTAGACTTGCAGTTTATTAAGATTTATCATGAAGACTCAGGTACCTACCTAATGGTTCTTCAGAATGCCATATCCAAAATGTGAGCCTCAGGGAAGAGCAGTGTAATTAAATGCAGTGCCATTGATGTATGATATTTGGTTGAAGGCAGTGCTGTCACAAGCATATCACAGTTACTGATACAAATACTCCATGATAATGCTGTGCATTCTTCTTCTGATGTAATGCTCATCATTGCTCCCCCCCCCCTTCACCTTATGAGACTAAAAACATTCTCCAAGCACAGTTCAAATGAAAAACAACATCTATTATTCCACTGCTGCTGGTCTTCACAGTTCAGACAGTCCATGCTAAACTCCAGGTAACGTGACATAGATACAAACCATGGATCAGAGATACCAGCATGAGCTTGTTGGAATTGGGAATTATTTCTGCTTAAGAAATGAAGAAGGCAAAACAAAGGCAACTGATTGTGATCAGAAACACGATTGTGTGTGTGTGGGTGGGTGTGTGATCAGAAACATGATGCAAATGTATTTGCATTGATACTTTTGACAATTGGAAGTGAACGCAAGCACCAGCGGTAATCGAGGCAATATGGTAGGCAGCCAGAACCTTTTTGCCAGAGTGGAAATCTCAAATAC